>CM052901.1:93248523-93287356 GCA_028534135.1 Potos flavus | reverse complement strand
AAGCTTTTGATCTTGATGAAGTCCCAATAGTTCATTTTTGCCCTTGCTTCCCTTGCCTTTGGCGATATTTCTAGGAAGAAGTTGCTGTGGCTGAGGTCGAAGAGGTTGCTGCCTGTTCTCCTCAAGGATTTTGGTGGATTACTATCTCACATTGAGGTCTTTCATCCATTTTGAGTCTATTTTTGTGTATGATGTAAGGAAATGGTCCAGTTTCATTCTTTGCATGTGGCTGTCCAATTTTCCCAACACCATTTGTTGAAGAGACTGTCTTTTTCCATTGGACATATTTTCCTGCTTTGTTGAAGGTTAGTTGACCATAGAGTTGAGGGTCCATTTCTGGGCTCTCTACTCTGTTCCATTGATCTATGTGTCTGTTTTTGTGCCAGTACCACACTGTCTTGATGATTACAGCTTTGTAATAGAGCTTGAAGTCCGGAATTGTGATGTTCATACAAGTATTCATTTATAGTTTCTTCTTCAAATTCCAGGCTTTAAAAATCCATCCATTTGGGGTGCCTGGGAGGCTCAGTCGGTTGGGTGACTGACTCTTGATTTTGGCTCAGGTCATGATCTTAGGGTCATGGGACTGAGCCCCTCATTGGGCTCTGCACTCATCGGGGAGTCTGAGATTCTCTCTCTCCCTCTCCCTCTGCCCCTCCCCCTGCTCGTGCTCTAGCCCTCTCTCTCTAAAATAAATAATACAGAAATAAATAAATAAATCTTTAAAAAATATATCATCCATTCAACCAGTATTTATTTGAGCATCTATTATCTGCTAGGTCGGGGGTTGGCAACCTGTGGTCTACAAGCCAAATCAGGACCAATGCCCACTTTTATAAATAAAATGTTATTGGAACACAGTCATGCCCATTTATTTATGAATGGTCTGGAGCTACTTTTGGGCTACAAACAGTAGAGCTGAGTAGTTGCGACAGATGGTATGGTTTGCAAAGCCGAAAATATTTAGTATCTGGCTCTTTATAGCACCAGTTTATCCTCCTGGGGGATCAAGAAGGGCCCTATCTTAAATGAACAGTCAAAGAAAAGGCAGTCACTTAAGAAAAATGTTCCATTTTATATTGAAAAGCACACATCTAACCCAGGAGAACAGGGGCCTTGTACATCTTTGTCTCTATAGGATTCCCACCAGCTAGAACAGTGCATGGCACAAGGTCGGTGTTTGCAGTAGATCAAACATGGCTTCTTTCTTTGTGTCTCCTCCCTTTGAGAGGTGGGATCTATTTCTCCTCCCCTTGGTTTGGGACTAGACTTAGTGACTTGCTTAATCAATAGCTTATGGCAAAAGTGATATTTGGGATCCCTGAGGCTAGGACATAATACACCTTGCAGCTTACCAAGCCTCTTAGAATGCTCGCCTGAGGGAAACCAGCCACCTGCTAAGAATTTTGACTCCACCATGCTAGAGGAGCCAGCTACAGGCACTCTACTCAAAAGTCTTAACTGAGGCTAGGCTCGCAGCCATCACTGACAGACATGTGAAAGAAGCCATCTTGGACCCTCCCCACCTGCCCATCCATGAGCTGAATACCACTGAGGAATCCCAGTTGATAACACGGGGATCAGAAGAAGCACTCAGTGGAGTCCTGACCAAATTCCTGACTCACAAAATCATGAGATATAACAAAATGATTGTTGTTCTCTTAAGCCACTAATTTCGGGGTACTTTGTTACTAAGAAGTAGATAGCCAGAACAATGTTCAATAAATATTGGTGGCTTTGTTTGTTTTACCTCACCAGACAAGTGCATAGTCAGGACTAGAACCCAAGTCTATGGATTCACAGTGTCTGTGATATTTTTATTTCTACTGATAGTTGCCCACGGTTAGCAGGGCAATCTGATCCTTCTTAGACCTCTTCCAGTCTCTCCCCAAGTCTGATTCAGTTAGAGGCCAAGTAGCCATATTAGGGGCTTTGTGAAGGGTGATCCCTAAAGGCTGGAAAGTGTTTCTGGGCCAGATGCTGGGGAGCATGATGGCACTACCGTGAGCTTTACGACATACTGGGCCTAGGGTGCACCTTCAAGTTTTGAGGGGCCCCTCAGAAGGTTTTTAGTAGCTCTGCAGAATCTCAGATATAGTGCATTTATATAGGAGGCCCAAAACAATGAAATTCAGTTTCTCTAGAAAGACTCCTTGTGTTTGAATCTCAGATCTTGCGCTTACTAGTTAGAAGGCCTTGGACGATTTATTAAATTGTGCTTCACTTACCTCATTTGTAAAATGGTGATAATATTGACACACAGGTTGTTGTGAAGATTGAAGGAATTAATCCACGCAAAGCAAGTGGAAGATTTGTAGCCCTTAGTAAACACTCCTACGAAGTGAGTCTTTTTTTTTTTTGAAGATTTTATTTGTTTTTTGATGGGTGGGTGGAGTGGGGGAGAGCACAAGCAGGATGAGTGGCAGGCAGAGGGAGAAGCAGGCTCCCCGCTGAGCAGAGAGCCTGATGCGGGGCTCGATCCCAGGACCCCAGGACCCCAGGATCATGACCTGAGCCGAAGGCGGCCGCTTAACTGACTGAGGCAGCCGAGCGCCCCAAAGAGAGTCATTATTATTAGTGGCACTAAAGATCCAACTTTCACTAAGTCTCAGACTTTTACCTGGAATTTTTTTTAGCACATGACATACCCAGTTGTCCTGTGGGGACTAATATATTGGCATATATTTTTATTATGGATTAGTTGGAATGATTCATGTTTAGCACCTACCTTTGGTGTGTTGTTCCATTGTGTATTTATCATTTCTTTATGTTCTTGACACGCTGCATATGTGTACTCTGTCACCTCATTAAAGGCACTGGAATCTTACCCTGAATTTGTTTTAAAACTACATCTTTGGCTTTCCAGTTTACTCAGCTGTTAGGCATACTTTGCAAGCGCTAAAGAGCAGACACATCTGAAATATATTCTCCATCTATCCCCACGTTTTCCGGAGCTGCTGGTTTTGTGCTCTAGGTAGCTCATTGGAAAGGTGAGACGTTCTGTCTTCACTGAACCACGCTGGCGGATGGAGCTAGATGTAGTGGCGGGGGTTGGTTCAGAGGGAAACGTCGGAGCTTTGGCTGCAATTGAAAAGCTATGTTAGAACAAGAAGGTGCACAGTGAGATGGCTCTATATGCTGTGCCTTATCCTCAGGCTTCTTATGGGAAATGGCAAGGAATCAAACCTTGTTGAAAGGCTAAAGTAGGTACTGGGAAGGGTTTAAAACCAGCACTATTGGTGCTAGGGTCTGCAAATGTTTGAAGGAATATAGGCAGTCATGAAAGTCTGTTCCAGGAATCTATGAATTGTTAGCTTAGTAAACTGGACAGGGGTAAGAGAAGGTCAGGGTCTTAGATGTCATTCCTAGGAAGATTAATGAGCTTTGCTCTGGTCCCTGAATTCTGTATTTCTATGAAGCCTGGCCAGACTTGGTAACTTAATGTAGGCTAGTTATTTTGTCCCACTCACTGAGATCCTGAACATAAAGGGGAATGAATGAGTGATGTGTGGATTAGATGGACCCATCTCCCCTAGTTGGTTAACAAAGCATGGCTTAAGAAAAATGTAGCTGTGAGGGCAGAAGGATTACTTTGGTTCCTGGGAGGGGAGCTAAAGCAGACCAAATATTCAACCTGGAAAATGGCTGAACTGCTTTTCTCAAAGGATGGCTCTTTGCAATGGGCTTTTGAAACATGTCATTATGGGGAGGGGGGCAGGCCGTGGGCATAGGACAATGTGTCAGCATAGAAGGAGCTTTTCTTTCTACCCTAAGTATAAAACTCAACTGGGTGTTATTCTAGCAGGCAGCAGAAGGCTTCCAAGCACAAGACTTTCCAACTCTTTATGGTGAAATTTGGATTGTTGAGTGTATCACATGCTTTGAGACTCTAGGTGGTAGGAGTGGAGGTGGGGAAGAGGAAGGGACAGGAAATTCCACTTCTTTCATAGCGATCTAACTTGAGGAAGCTTCTCAGAGCCAGCTTATCAGCAACCACTCTAAATTGACCGTGATTTTTATCCTTGCCTCTCCTTGTAAGGATTTCTTTTTCAGAATTTTCAGCCAGCAGCTTCCAAACTGTCATTTACAATTTATGGAAGGGCAGAAAGTAGAATAGTTGTCAGCAAGCAGCATAATTATGTGCCGGGAAATGACATGGCAAATAGTGTAGCCTGGCAAGTGCTAGACGGCTCTTTCCCTATCTTCTAGCTTCAGGCAGAAGCAGAACTATAATATCTGCTGATCTTTTTCTGACTTATTTTACACTTGGAGTGCAGATTACTAAGGAGTATTTGGTCTGGAGATCAGGCAGAAATTTACTTTTTAAAAAGCAAAGCAGTGGGGAAACAGGAACTAAGAAAGTAGGAACCGATGTTAAGTTATGTCATGTTATGTTACAAAATGCTGTTGTGTAATCCAGTGTTGCTCCCAATACAGCAGCTGCATCACATGGGCACCTGTTAGAAATGCAATTACTTGTGCCATCCAAGACCTGCTGAATTAGAGACCCTAGGGTTGGAGCCCAGCAACCTGAATTTTACTTTATTTTATTTAATATATTTGGTTATTGTTTAGGTAGGCTCCAACGCGGGGCTCCAACTCACAACCCTGAGATGAAGACCTGAGCTGAAACCAAGAGTCGGACACTTCACCGACTGAGCCACCCAGGCATCCCAGACCTGAATTTTAATAAATCTTCCAGGTGATTCTGATCTATGCTCTAGTTCAAGAATCACTAGTGTGTAATAGATGGCAAGTAAATCCTGCCTTGTTTTACTTGTTTATCACTTACAAATACACTTAGCTGCCAAAAAATGCCCCCAAACCTAGAAAACCTAGCATATACTGGCTGCGTAAAGTAAGAAGAATTTTGTATTGGGGCGCCTGGGTGGCTCAGTGGGTTAAAGCCTCTGCCTTCGGCTCAGGTCATGATCTCAGGGTCCTGGGATCGAGCCCCGCATCGGGCTCTCTGCTCAGCAGGGAGCCTGCTTCCCCCTCTCTCTCTGCCTGCCTCTCTGCCTACTTGTGATCTCTCTGTCTCTCTGTCAAATAAATAAATAAAATCTTTAAAAAAAAAAAAAAGAAGAATTTTATATTCTCACAAAACAAGAAATACCAAGGGAGACAGTCCAGGTTGTTATCCAGGGCTCAAGGATGCTGTCTAAGGATCCAGGCTCTTTCTAGCTTCCTATTCTGCCACACTTAGCAAGGAGTTTTTGTCACCAGAGTTGCAAGGTGGCTGCAATGCGTCCAGGCATTACTTCTACGTTCCAGGCAGGGAAAATAAGGAAGGACAAAGGCCTTCTCCTATTTTTATTCAGGTAAAGTAACTCTGCTCAGGGATTTCTGCCGCATCTCACAGCCAGAACCACGTCATATGGCCAACTTGAACAACATTGGAATTTAAATCCACTTTAGGATAGAGAAAGTCAAGGGAGAAAGGATAGAGGTGAGAATAGTTTGCAGGAGGCCAATCCACACTGTCTCTTTTAGCTTGCAACTTGTAGCTAATTGTTGCTTTTTTGTTGTTATTGAAATTCTTGGCATAGGTCGTTATGAAAAAAATAATCGTCGTAATGTTTAATAGGGAAATAGAATCAACAAATTATCTTTCTATTTGCACTTTATTTTTGAAATCTAATGCATTAAGGAAAACTCAGGTTTTATGTCTGAGCAGTTATTTTACTTTAGGTTAAGGGTTTGGGTGAGCTTGCCTTCTTGAGATTTAATGGAAGATCTGTAAAATAAGGCAAAATAAGAAATAATGTGAACTACTGCACAGCTACACATATTTGGGCTAATTATAGTTGAGAGTCTGAAAATTTGAATATTTCAAAACACTCATCTATTAGTTCCTTAAAATGTGAATAACAATTAGAATTAGGCTCCAGGGTTGTCACATGGAATTTCTTTTTATTATAATGTGTAAACAATAATGATTATTGACTTAGTTATAGTAAGAATTGTTTCCAAATTGGTATAGCAGTGTTAAGCCTATTTATTAGTCTCTGCAATCCTAGACATTTCTGAACAGAGCCATTCCTTTTGTATTTTAAATGGTAAATTTGTGCAGACTCTGTTCAGAATATTACCAATTTTGATTTAACGCAGTGTGAGTACATGAGCTATTGTTGGACTCCTTGAGGTTGCCATGATAATTATTTAGCGGGCAGGAAGAAGCTGAGGACCAGAGACAATCAGTGATATGATCAGGGTACGAGAACTTATCCATGTCAGAATTAGGGTCCGAACAGGGATGGCTGGACACTAAGTCCTCTGTTCTTTTTACATTCTTTTTCTCTAGCTTCCAAAGTTCTAATTTTTCATTTTCTACAAACGTCTGTAAGTAAAACAACCTCTTAGCACTCTCTTCCTGCATCCCCATCCTGTAGGTCAGGGATTGGCAAACTGTAGCCAGTGGGCCAAATCTGGCCTACCACCTGGTTTGATAGGGCTCATGAGCTAAGAATGGTTTTTCCATTTTGAACTATTTGAAAAAAATTTTTATGACGTGTGAGAATTCCATGAAATTCTAATTTTAGTGCCTTTAAATAAAGTGTTATTAGAATAGAACCGTGCCCACTTGTTGGATGTGTCTATGGCTGCTTTCATGCTGCAGCAGCAGAGTTGAGTAGTTGTAACAGAGACTATATGGCCAGCAGTGCCTAAAATATTTACTGTCTGGTCTTTTACAGAAAGTTTGCTGACCCTGCTCTAGCTCAATCCTGATCAAGGGGCCTTTTGGACAGAGAGAGAAAGGGAAGCCCTCTTGTCTGAAGTGCTAACTTAGGCACATCTGATCAGTCTTTCCTGCTTTTCTGACATTTTTCATAGTAAATTTTCTTTCTGCAATCTTCGGTCTTGCTTGGACGTGAAAGGTGATGGTTTGGACCTGGGCTATCAGATATGATAGATCCTAGCCACATGTGGCTACTAAGCACTTAAAATGTGGCCAGTGCAAATTGAGATGTGTTCTTAGCGTAAAATATATACCAGATTTTGGAAGAATCAGTACAAAAGAAAGAATGTAAAATCTCTCATTAATATTTTTATATTGATGATCTGTTGAAATGACAATATTTAGGATATATTAGATTAAATTAAATATATTTTTAAAATGAATCTCACCTGCTTTTTCTGACTTTTTAATGTGACTATTAGAAAAATTAAAATTACACATATAGCTCATGTTTTATTCCTTTTGGACAGGGCTGGTTTGAATCCTTTCGCTTCTTGCCACCCTCTCCACCACCCCCTGGAAATAGAATTTTCTTTCTTTTGGTCAAATTTGCGTTTTATTTTTTCCAGCTTTACTGAGATATAATTGACAGATAACATCGTGGAAGTTTAAAGTATACATCGTGATGATTTGATATGTATGTGTTGTGAAAAGAGGTTAGTTAACACACATCCATGACTTCATATAGTTACCATTTGTGTGTGTGAAAACATTTAAGATCTACTCTCTTAGCAAATTTCAAGTATACAGTGTGGTATTGTTAATTATAGTCACCACTGCTGTGCCTTAGATCTCCAGAACTTACTCATCTTATAACTGAACCAGTTTTCCATTAACAAACAAAACTCTATCAAGTTACTAGAAAAACCATAACAGGTGATTTCTCAGCGTGTACCACCTTCTTGTTTTTCCATAAGCCATTTCTGACACTTTGGGTAGAAAGAACTATTTAATGGTGGACTGGTATTTCCAAATTTGTTGAGTTACTGGTAAAATTTGTTATTTACTGCTGTAGCTTGAAAAATGTTATTTTTCTAAAGAGTGAAAAATGTCAAAATCATTTTCCAAATTGCGTCAGTTAAAAATATCAAACCATTTTATCAATGTGAGTTTTCCCACTGGTATTTGTGTATTTTGTGAACGTTATATATTATAGCATGGGATATAGAAACAAATGTAGGTTGAGGGTTTCTTTTTATAGACTTCAACATGGCAAATTAATGGTAAAAGATTTGTAGTTAGCGAAAATTTAGAATTTACTGCAAGTACCTAGAAAATGTCATTTTACCTTGTTATTGTACTTTCAAATCACTGTTGGTGTAACATGCTAATTCTTACTTGATTTTTAAAAAATAGACTTTATTTTTTTGAAAGATTTTATTTATTGATTGATTTGAGAAAGAGAGAGAGAGAGTGCATGAGCAGGGGGAGGAGCAGAGGGAGAGGGAAGGGAAAGAATCTCAAACAGACTGCACTGAGCACAGAGCCCAGGGTGGGGCTTGATCCCATGACCCTGAGATCATGACCTGAGACGAAACCAAGAGTCAGACACTTAACCAACTGAGCCACCCAGGCGCCCCAAAATAGACTTTATTTTTTAGAGCAGTTTAGGTTCATAGTGAAATTGAGTAGAAGGTGCAGAGATTTCCTATATATTCCCGTCTCTCCTACCTCTAACAGGCACAGCCTCCCCTACTGTCAACATGCCTTACCAGGGTGGTATTTTATAGTTGACAACCTACACTGACACATCATTCTTACCCAGAGTCCATAGTTCACATTATGGCTCACTTTTAGAGTTACACATTCTATGGGTTTGGACAAAGGTATAATGACATGTATCCACCATTATAGTATCATACAGAATGGTTTGACTGCCCTAAAAATCCTCTGTGCTCTGTCTGTTCATTTCTCTTACTTGATTTTTAAATCTGCACAGCTCTTTTCAATAATTTCATTTCTACTCAGCCACCTTCTTTTAAGTTTAATTTTTCTTTTTTATCAGTTCTTTTTTGTGTGTAATTTAAAGAGTCAAATACTTTCCAAGATTTAGTATGACTAAATATCAGTTCCCTCTCCCCACCCTTCACTTCACCCCTTTTCCTGCTTTAGAGGCAACATTTTCAACTTCTTAATTTTCGTTGTTGTTGTTGCTTTTGGTGTTTATCTCTATAGCTTTATATAACATGCTTATATTGCAACTTTTTTTTTTAATTTGTAGGAATTATCTGATTATTTTCCACTACCCTAGATCAGGATTTAGCTCTTTCAGATCTCTTCACCCCCACCACACACATGAACATTTCCTATAGCCCCTTTTCCAGCATAGTTTCATTATAATTTTGGTTAGCCCAATCATTTGACTATATAAATGCTATTTGTAGCTGAGCCAGATTGAAACACTGATAAGACAACTAAAGAAATACTTAGGTAATTAGAATATAGATTTAAATATTTACCCAGAATTCAACTTCCATAGATAAAAAGAAGAGAAATTACAAAATAGGGGTTAAAGGGACATGAAGGATAGAAAAAGAATGCTCAGCATATGCTAATGTGAGTTTAGAAAGGAGATAAGTAAAAGAATGAGGGAGAATTAAGTGTCAGATAATGTAGACTAAGGAAGAACAATCGAATGGCTAGCAGGAACATTTTTTTAAAAATCATACTATTGTTGGGGTACCTGGGTGGCTCAGTTGGTTGAGTGCCTGACTTTTGATTTCAGCTCAGGTCATGATCTCAGGGTCAGGGGATCGAGCCCTGCATTGGGCTCCATGCTCCGCAGGGAGTCTGCTTGGGATTCTCTTTCCCTCTCCCTCTGCCCCTCCCCGCACTTGCATGCTCTCTTTCTCTCTCTCTCAAATAAATAAATAAATCTTAAAACAAAACAAAGCAAAAACCGTGCTACTATTTATTGAGACCAAAAGTAAAATAAAGATTTTTCCTAATAAAGTCTGAGAGCGTTGACCATTCACAAACCCTCAATATTAAAGGATGTACTTCTGGAAGAAGGAAATCAAATCTAGAAAGAAGGATTAATGTCTAAGAAGTCATGTTGAGCAAATAAATTGGCAAACATGTTGGTGATTTAATTAAAAAAAGTTTTTTTTAGAAGATTTATTTATTTTAGAGAGAGAGAGAGAGCAGTGGAAGAGGAAGCGAAACCTCATGCAGACCCTCCCACCCTCTCCCTGAGCACAGAGCCCTACCTAGGGCTCCATCCTAGGACCGCAAGATCATGACGTGAGCTGAAACCAAGAGCCAGATGCTTAACCGATTGAGCCACCTAGGCACCCTAAACATGTTGGTGATTTTAAATAACTGATGACTGTTTAAAAAAAACAAAACCTGGGGCACCTGGGTGGCTCAGTGGGTTGAAGCCTCTGCCTTCGGCTCAGGTCATGATCTCAGGGTCCTGGGATCGAGGGTTAAAGCCTCTTCCTTCGGCTCAGATCATGATCTCAGGGTCCTGGGATCGAGCCCCACATCGGGCTCTCTGCTCAGCAGGGAGCCTGCTTCCCCATCTCTCTCTGCCTGCCTCTCTGCCTACTTGTGATCTATCTCTGTCAAATAAATAAATAAAATCTTAAAAAAAAAAACAACAAAACTCCACAATCATAAGAGCAATAATGACTATACGGGGAAGGGAAGGTTCAAAGTAAAATGGAATTAAATATTATATGACCTCTCATGGAACACTGGGGATGTGTCCATATGGAGTAAAAGGGTTCTAAGTACCTTGAATTGTCAAGAGGAGTCTAAACATGAGATTATAGTCAAAATTTTAAGGTCAAGTAAGTATAGTAAATCTTTTTACTAAAATGATAGAAATAAGATGCATATCTCCCAAGTAAATGGAAAACAGAGGAAAAAAAAGAAGCAAAGAAGAACCTAGATAGATAGAACACTCAATAAAAAGAAATCACACATATTTGTAGTAACAATAGACATAAATGGTTCAACATTCCTCATTAAAGACAGAGCTTCTTAGATTAAATAAACCCCAAATCTAACCATGTTCTGTTTATGAGGCATATATAAAGCATAAAGACACAGAAAGGTGGAATGCAAAAGGATAGAAAAAGAAAAACTGACTATTTGTTGAACAAATAATTAAAGCTTCTGGATGGCAGAAATTGGTTTTTTCCTCTTATTAAAAGACTTCATTTTTTAGAGCAGTTGTAGATTCATAACAAAAGTGAGTATAAAGTACAGAGAGTTCCCACATACCCCCTCCCTCCCTTCCCACAGTCTAACCCACCATCAAAACCGCCCACCATGGGGCGCCTGGGTGGCTCAGTCTTTAAGCATCTGCCTTCAGCTCAGGTCCTGATCCCAGGGTCCCTGCTCAGCGGGGAGCCTGCTTCTCTCTCTCCCACTCCCCCTGCTTGTGTTCCCTCTCTCGCAGTCTCTCTCTCTGTCAAATATATAAATTAAAAAACCTTAAAAAAGAAAAAAAACCCTCCCACCAGAGTAGCACATTGTTACAATCAATGAACCAACATTGACACGTAATTATCATTCAAAGTCCATAGTTTACCTTAGTGGTCACTTGGTGTTGTACATTCTATAGGTTTTAACAAAAGTATCCATCATTATAGTATCATACAGAAGAATAGTTTCACTTCCCTAAAAATCCCCTGTGCTCCATCTACCTATTCATTGAAACTGTGTTTTATATTTATCTTTTTTTATTTGCTGTAGAGCCATGCTTATATTAGGGGCTTGAAGGTCTATGCTTGGATTTAACTGTTTTACCAAGTCTCTTCTGATTGAATTCATGATAATTAGAGAAAATGAAAACTCTTTGGCAGTTTCAAATACTAGATCTTTAAGAACAATGCCACTACTACCAAGTACCTGAAGTCTTTTCCAGACAATTCAGAAAATGGTATTACTCAAAGAAACAGAAAATAAACCTCTTCAGTTTTATCTTCTAGAACTAGGAATGCTTAGCCCAGCTGTATGGAAAACCACTCACTGACATGTTATTTGTAGTAATAAAATAATTTGAATGTTATGTGAAGGATTATCAAATAATCTTAAATTTTGTGAGTTTGTGATCATTGCTAAAAGGTGTTTCACAAGTCAGAGCTGTATGTGACAATCATCAAAAATCCTTAGACAGAAAGAACATTATCCCTCAAGTTAATGATTCATCAATTGATTTTAATAAGAGAGTTCTAAGATATTTATAGACTTAAACTATGCTAACATCCTCTGTATTAGTTTTCTGTTTTGCATAATAAGTTACTCCAAAACTTAATGGCTTAAAACAACATTTATTATCTCATAGTTTCTGCGGGTTGAGAATTTCAGAGCATCTTAGCTATGCAGTTCTGGTTGAGGACCTCTCTTAAGATTTCAGTCAAGCTGTCACCTGGGGCTGTGGTCATCCAAGAGCTTAACTGTGACTGGAGGATTCACTTCCAAGATGGCACACACATATGGCTGTTGGCAGGAGGCCCCAGTTCCTTGCCACATGGGCCTCTCCAGTTGCTGCTTGAGTGTCAGATGCATGGCAGCTGGCTTCCCTCAGAGCAAGTGATCTAAGAGAGGGCGAGACAGAAGCTACAATGTCTTTATGACCCGACTCAATGTCATACTCTATAATTTTCATATCTTGTTGATTATATAGGTCAGCCCTATTCATAGTGGGAGGGGACTATACAAGGATATGAACTAGGAGACAGGGATTACTAAAGGATCATTCTGGACACTGGTGATCAAATTCTCAGATATAGATATCAAGCTAGTGTTTGGAAAGGGTAGAAGCACATTTTTAGGCAATAATTTAGAATTTTATCCCTACTTTCATTTTTTCTATTTTACATAATGGCATTTTTTATTTAAATCAACATTTGACTTTTCCTTAATTCCTACCTTTTCTAGATTTATTAGGCCTAGAGCTCTTAAAGGTTATGGAAACTGTGAAATTTAGAGGTTTGTCCACTCTTATCGTGTAGAAATATTGAGGTTACTCTGAGGTTATCCAGTTACTCTGGCATGAATATCTCAATATATGTATGTCTCATTTGAAGTGAAAACTGCCTTCCGCCCCTACAACAATTATCTTCATTTCATATATAGCTTTTCCTGAAGTTAGAGGTTATCTCTTTTGCCAATATTTTGGCTGTTTTCATGCAGCTGAGGCCACATTAAGTATAAGGAAAATGTTTTCTTTTTTTAACCTTCTTATCATCTTCTAATCTGAAGTTTTCTGAAAAATTTCCTCTAATTTCGATACAATTAATGCCTAACATTTTCCATCCAGGGGTGCCTGGGTGGCACAGTCAGTTAAGCATCCCACTCTTAGTTTTGGCTCAGGTCCTGATCTCAGGGTCCTGCTCTTAGGGTCAAGAGATTGAGCTCCGACTCTGCACTCAGTGCGGGATCTGCATAAGATTCTCTCCCTCAGCCCCTCCCCCGCTCTCTCCCTCTCTCCCTGTCAAATAAATAAATAAATCTTTTTTAAAAAACCCATTTTACATCTATAGTAGAACCGTATGTAGAAAGTGCTTTTGTAGTATTTTTTAAGGAAATGATATATGAAAACCTACCTGTAATTGGCTAAATGGGGACATTAGAGAATCAAATACCTCATCCCTTTCCAAAGGGCTGCTTCCATGGGGCGATATGAGCTTTGCAAAGTGGATGCAATTTTATGAAATTGGTGGCTTATGATGCATTAAAATCTAGAAGGTCTGCATTTCATTTCAAATTGAGATCTTGAAAGTAATACTCTTTACTTACAGCTGCGTTATTTTAATAAAACTTCAGGGATAATTATTTTAAAACCACCATCATCCTATGTTTAAATGAAAATCACAAAAACTTGATTTAAAACTTTAGAACTTAAAGTATGACGGTTGCTAGAGTCTATTTCATATAATTTTAAAAGAGATTTGAGATTTTTTTTTTTTTTTTTTTTTTTTTGACAGAGACACAGCAAGAGAGGGAACACAAGCAGGGAGAGTGGGAGAGGGAGAAACAGGCTTCCTGCCAAACAGGGAGCCCGATGCGGGGTTCGATCCCAGGACCCCGGGATCATGACCTGAGCCGAAGGCAGACGCTTAACAACTGAGCTACCCATACGCCCCTTAAAAGAGATTTGAAATAAATGAGTAGCTGCCACCACCACCAAACCTCACTCCAGATAACCTTGTGTGGGTCCCTTGTCTCTTAACGTTGGAGAACTCCAAGTCCCTCGAGGTCTGCACATGACCATTTTTACTTTGTCTGGGATCTTCGTGGCTATACATTCTTCTGGGCTAGAGAACAAAGGAGAGGACATTGTTTTCAGAAGGTATTAGTTGTTTGTACATTTTGTGTCTCACCAGTGGTAAGTTTATCCCTGGACTCCTGATTTGGAACCCGATTGCTAGAAAGACAGGATCTTCTTGTACTTTCCTAAAAGCAGGCTGGTAGGTTAAAGTGTGTCCGGCAGGAAATCAGAGCTGATGTCCTTGAACTTCCTGTCTTTCTAGCTGCTGTGTTCTCCTCTCTCTGACCCGAAGCTCAGCTGTTCTGCTGGGATCCAGTGAGGGAAACCCTGCCTGCTGATCTCCATTACTTTCCTTGGGATTTTGGCCAGGCTATTGGGAATGCCTCTCATTCTCTCTCTCTCTGATGGTAGGGTTAAGGAGGTAGGGTTTGGTCTCAGAGCTCTGGGTGGTCATCTCTGTCACCACTTGGGGAGAACTGTTAGAAAACAAAACCAACACAGAAAAAGAAAGTGTCAAAAAATGGAAAGAGATTCTTCTGGGCTCCTGCCAGATGACTCTTGGATTTGTTGATGAAATAAGCCCCCAAATTCCCTCTTCTTCTTCTTCTTTTTTTAATTCCCTCTTCTTGTGCTTAAGTAAATTTGAACTGAGTTTTGATCACTTGAGAGCAAAAAGATCCTTATTATAGCAGCAATTATGAGATGAAAGTATTGTTTATAAAAACAAATGTTACCTCTTGAGGAAAGAATTTGATTGTGTTCTTCATTGAACGGTGGCCAAGAAAAACCAAACAAGTACATAGTATGGCTTTTTGAGTTGCTACAAAAATAAGACAAATAATATTATACCTAAAAATTGGGAAAACACAGTGGAGTAAACAAAGACTGCTGGTAACATGGAGAGGTTTGGATTGGCTCAATGGCTGAATTAAGAGCAAGGGGAAAGCTAGTGATTTTAGTCCACAGATGCTTTGAGGCAAGACCAAACAGGAGAGATACTTTCTTCCTGTTAAGGGAATTTTAAGACAGCCATTTGGAGAAATGAGAGCAGTGGATAAGATAAGGACCTGTTGCCTGGTCAGTTTTAGGATGTGAATTGTAGGGTAGTATTGGTAGGGATAAAGGGCGTTTGTCCTATGACTTTGTCCTATGTCTTATGGTCCTATGACTTGAGACACCAAGTCTCAAGATTCTGTGATCTAGCAGGCCAGATAGAGATATAAGAATCAGACTACTATAAAAGGAAATATTGAATTCTGAGCCTGATTTTTCCTTTTGTCTCATGGAGCAGCATTTCCTTATTTATGGTCTGTGCTCATATGCCAGAGCCAGTGTTGTGGAGAAAGCCTCTGGACAAACATAGGAAAAGCATCTGTGGGGTGTGTGTGTGTGTGTGTGTGTGTGTGTGTGTGTGTGTGTGTGTGTTGTATTTTATTTGGGGATAAGAACTGTCTCTAGTGTACTTTAATTATTATTCTCTTTGTCTGTTGGAGGGCACTTTGGTGAATTGAGGGAGAGAGGGAGAAGCTGGTTTCTGGGCTCGTACTGTCGACCCTGGGCCGTGTTTCACAGAAGCAGCAGAGAGAGAAGGGGGCTTCATTGCCTAGGAGATGACCATACTCAAAATTTGAATTTAGAGAATCCACAAATATTGCTTGCCCCACCTATGCTTCACCTCTGAAGCAAACATTGACAAGTATCTCCCCAGTTCCATTTCTATCTATAAAATAAGCCTTTTCTGGTTGGCAGATTCTGACTTCTGTCTCTCCAGCCATGTTCCCTAGCATCTAAGTTGCTCGGAGTCCCATTTGGTGCCGCGAGGTGAATTAGAGCAGTATGTAACTGCCATTATTGCTGACTCCCGGCTTAAAACTTCGCTTTTGCATCCGCGAGAAGCAGTGGATTCAGAGACCAGAATGTATTTTTGCTACAAAAATGTTCATCGGTGTT
The DNA here is from genome assembly GCA_028534135.1 of Potos flavus. Classification (NCBI taxonomy): domain Eukaryota; kingdom Metazoa; phylum Chordata; class Mammalia; order Carnivora; family Procyonidae; genus Potos; species Potos flavus. The sequence goes on along the minus strand of CM052901.1, from coordinate 93,271,442 downwards.
GGAGCTCTTCCTCAAGATGTAACTTGAACCACAGTGGAAAATCATGTATTTTAAAATATGTACCTAATACATCCAGTGTCATTCAGGGAAACAAGCCCTTTTATTAGGCTGTGGCACTGGCTGGCTATTCATTTTCCTGGTCTAGACCTCCAGGCATGGCAATTTAAAGTTTAGCTGGGGGGGGAGGGGGAACAGCGCTCTCACCTTGGAAACCTTTCTTCCCCCTGTTGCTAGGTCCTCCAGCCCTGTGCAAGCACTATGCGTCATAGCTTCTGGTGAGGAAATGACATTTAGAGCTCTCTCGATCTGTCAGCATAATACCCGCATTTTAAAAATTGTATGTTTGTGGGGCCCTCTCTTTCTTTAAGTCTCAATTTTTCTGCTTCCAAGTTTGAAAATATGTTCAAGGAACAGTTCGAAATTGACACCGGCATTTGTACTATTATTTTCTGTTTAACAGTATTGATATTACATGTTGAAAATAGCTTCTCTGATGGGCAAAATAGCTGTGAATGAAGGATTTTCTTGACACAGCTCCTTTCCCCCAAAACATTCCTTTACAAGCAGGTTACTGTGGATAAAAGTAGATAATTATTTCTTGAGTGGACTGTTCTGCATTTTCACTTTCTTTCAAGTGCCTGGCACATAGTAGATGCTCAATAAATAACTGTTTAATGTTTGACTGAGTTAATGAGTTCCTGATAAATCAGACCTGCCTAATTATTTTATATCAAACTCCAGATCAATATACAAGTATTGTGCCTTTTGGGAAAAAAAAAAAACCCTCTTAATTATCTTGAAGGAATATTAGCATTGCTGCGTATATGCCCTTAATTTTTTAAATTTAAATGATTTTATTATGAAAAATTTCAAACGTACTGCGAAGTTGAAAGAATTTTATGGGGATGATTTGTATACTGTCACGTAGATCATATCACCTACATTTTACTATATTTGTTTTATCACGTGTATCAAGTCATCTTATTTGTTGATGCATTTCAAAGTAAATTGAAAACATCTGTATTCTTCCTCCATCTATTGCAGCGTTCATACTAACAATTAGAGTTCGGTGTTTGTCTAAAGTTCCCCCCCCCTTTTTTTTTAAAGAGTTTATTTATTTATTTGACAGAGAGAGAGAGAGACAGTGAGAGAGGGAATACAAGCAGGAGGAGTGGGAGAGGGAGAAGCAGGCTTCCCGCTGAGCAGAGAGCCCGGTGCTGGCTCGATCCCAGGACCCTGAGATCATGACCTGAGCCCAAAGCAGATGCTTAACAACTGAGCCACCCAGGCATCCCTAAAGTTTTCCTTTTGATGTAATTTTTACATGCAATGAAATGCACAAAGCTTAAGCATACATCCACTGAGTTTTTGAAGCATACAGATCCCCATCAAGGTATAGAACACTGTCATCACTCCAAAAAGTTCCTTCATGCCTTTTCCTAGGCAAACACCATCCCCACCTTACACCTACTTCTCTGCCAGGTAACCACTGTCCTAATTATTTTCCCTATTGATAAGATTTGCCTGTTCTAGAACTTTATGTAAATGGAATCATACAATATATATTCCTTTGTGTAAGGCTTCTTTCACTCAGCATAATGTCTTTGAGATTCATGCATGTTGTAGTGTGTATTGGTAGCTCAATCTTTCTATTGCTGAGTTGCATTCCATTATATGAATATATCATAGTTTGCTTATCCATTCTCTTATTGATGGACACCTGGGCAGTTTCTAGTTTCAACTTCTATTTTTTAAAGATTTTATTAGTTTGACAGAAAGAGCGAGCCAGAAAGCACAAGCGGGGTGGGCGGACAGCAAAGGGAGAGGGAGAAGCAGGGAGCCTGATGCGGGGCTCAATCCTAGAACCCTGGGATCATGACCTGAGCCAAAGGCAGATGCTTAACTGACTGAGCCACTCAGGTGCCCCTAGTTTCTACTATTCAAAATAAAGCCACTATGAACATTTGCATATAAATCTTTCTGTGGACATTATTTCGTTTCTATTTCGTTTCCTAGGTACTATTTTATTATAGTACCTAGGAGGAATTGCTGGATCATACAGTTGGTGTATGTTTGGTTTTATAAGAAGCTGCCAGACCTTTTGCCAAATGGATTAAACACTTTTACAGTCATATCAACAATGTATGAGAGTTCTGATTGTCCCAAATCCTTGCAACATTTGGTATTGTCAGTCTTTTTAATTTTAGCCTTACTGATGGATGTGTAGTATTTCATTGTGTGTGTGTGTGTGTGGTTTTTTTTTTTAGGGGGGGTAGGGGCAGAGGGAGAGATGAAGAGAGAATCTGAAGCAGGCTCCCCACTGAGCATGGAGCGCAAGATCATGACCTGAACTAAACTCGAGAGTTGGATGCTTAACTGACTGAGCCACCCAGGCACCCCTCATTGTGTTTTTAATTTCATTTCCGTAATGACTAATGATGTGAAGCACTTTTTTGTGTGCTTTTTAGCCACTAGTATATGTTCTTTTGTAAAGTGCCTATTCAAATATCTTGCCCATTTTTTTAAAAATGGTTTTTTAAAAATTAGTAAATTTTAAGAGTTCTTTATATATCCTGAATACCATTCCTTTGTCAGAAAAATGTTTTCTGAAGCTTTAGGGCTTTCACTTTTAAGTTTAGGTCTGGGATATATCTCAAGTTAATTTTTGTGTAAGGTGGGCACTGATGTTATTTTTTTTTTCCTTTCCATATGGATATCCAATTATTCCAGCAGCATCTGTTGAAAAGACTCTTCTTTTCCCTTTGGATTCCTTTAGTAACGTTATAAAATATAAGGTGACCACATAATTGGGGCTCTATTCAGTTCTGTTGACCTATTTGTCAATCATTATGCCGGTACCACACTGTCTTAATTTTAGCATTTTAGTAAGTCATGAAGTCAGGTAGTGTAAGTTCTTAACTTTGGTCTTTATTTTCAAGGTTGTTTTGGCTATTTCATGTTCCTTGATTTCTCATGTATTTCTATACTTAGTTTGTCAATTTCTACGAAAAACTCTGTTGAGAGTTTGATTAGAATTGTGTTGTATCTCTATGGATTCATTTTGGGTGAACTGACGTCTTACTAATATGGAATGTTCTAGGAGCACCTGGGTGACTCAGTGGGTTAAAGCCTCTGCCTTTGGCTCAGGTCATGATCTCAGGGTCCTGGGATCGAGCCCCGCATCGGGCTCTCTCCTCAGCAGGGAGCCTGCTTTCCCGTCTCTCTCTGCCTGCCTCTCTGTCTACATGTGATCTCTCTCTCTCTGTCAAATAAATAAAAAAAAACTTTAAAAAAAAATGAATGTTCTCATCTGTAGAATGATATATCTCCACATTTATTAAGATCTTCTTTAATTTCTCTCAGTGATGTTTTATATTTTTTAATGTAGAGATCCTAGAAATCTTTTACTGGATTTATTATATGTTATAATTATGTTATATATATTATATAACATGTTATGTTAGAATTATTTCATAATTTTTGATGCTATAGATGAAATCAATTTTTATTTATTTTTCAAAAGATTTTATTTATTTTTGAGAGAGAGAGAGAGAGAAGGAGAGCACGTGTACACAAATGCGGAGAGGGGCAGAGGGAGAAGCAGACTCCCCACTGAGCAGGGAGCCCAATGCAGGACTCGATCCCAGGACCCTGGGGTCATGACCTGAGCCAAAGGCAGACATTTAACCATCTGAGCCACCCAGGCACCCTGGAATCAATTTTTAGATTTCATTTCCCAACTGTTTGTGACACTAATGGGCTTTTTAAATTAACATTATATCCTGTGACTTCACTAAATTCATATATTTGTTCTAGCATTTATTTTGTGATTCTTTAGGCTTTTGTACATAGTTTTGTCATCAGCCAATATATTCCTTTCCAATCTTTCTATCTCTTATTTGTTTTAATTTTTAAATTTTGCCATAGTGAATTGACTGAGACCTCTTGTACAATGTGGAATAAAAGTGATGACAGTGGGCAGCCTTCCTTTTCTTAGTCTTGTGGGAAAAATAATTCAGACTTTCACCACTAAATATGAAGTTAGCTGCAGGTTTTTAAAAGTTATTTTTTATCAGGTTGAATAAATTCCCTTTTATTCCTAGTTTGCTATGAGTTTGTATGATGAGTGAATGGATTTTTTTTTTCTGCATCTATTCAAATTATGGTATAGTTTTTCTCCTTCATTCTGTTAATATGGTAGATTGCCCTGACATTAAATGTTAAACAACCTTGTATTCCTGGGATAAACCCTACTTGGTCATCATGTGTTATCCTTTTGGTATACTGTTAGATTTCATTTGCTAATATTTTGTTAAGGACATTTTTGCATCTATGTTCATGAAGGTTATTGGTCTATAAACTTCTTTTTTGGACTGCCTTTCTCAGGCCTTAGAAAAAAGGTGATGCTGACCACACAAAATGAATTGGGCAGTATTCTTTTATCCTTTGTTTACTGAAAGAGTTTTGGTAAGAGTGGTGTGATTTCTTCCATTAAATGTGGTAGAATTTATAAGTGAAACCATCTGAGTTTGAAGTTTCCTTTTCAGAAATCTATTTAACTATGAATTTAATTTTTCTAATAAATATAGAGCTATTCTCTTTTACACTCAACATCCAGTCCATCAACAAATCCTATTGGCTTGACGTTCAGAATATATCCAGGATCTCACTTTTTACCATGTCCTTGGCTACCGTCTTCGACCGAACATCTATGGTCTCTTTCTGGATTACTGTGGTGACTGCTTTGCTGGATTTTTTGCTTCTGCCCTTGCTCCCTGTAGTCTGTTTTCAATATAGCAGCTAACGTGCTGCTTAATATTAAGTCAGATTGTGTCACTCCACAAAACCCATACCTAGAGTAAAAGTCAAAATCCTTACAGTAGCCTATAAGGTTTCATGTGGCCTGACATTACATTACCCCTATCACCTCTCATTTTTCTACTCTCCCTCTGGGTTACTCCTCTCCACACTGGCCTCTTTTCTGTTCCTTCAGCAAGCTGAGCATACTTTGCCCCAGGGCCTTTGCACATGCCCCCCAAGCCCCACTCCCTGCTCAGCACACATTCCACTTAAATATCTACAAGTCTTGTTTCCTCATCTCCTTTAAGTCTTTGTGCAAATATCATCTTCTAAATGGAGCCGTCCCTGACCACCTAATTTAAAATCCCCAGGAACACCTGGGTGGCTCGGTCAGTTAAGCATCCAACTCTTGATCTCACTCAGGTCTTGATCTCAGAATTGTGGGTTCAAGCCCAGCATTGGGCTCCATGCTGGGCAAAGAGCCTACTTTATTATTTTTTTATTTTTTATTTTTTTTAAAGACATTATTTATTTATTTGACAGAGAGAGATCACAAGCAGGCAGAGAGGTAGGCAGAGAGAGAGGAGGAAGCAGGCTCCCCGCTGAGCAGAGAGCCCGATGTGGGGCTCAATCCCAGGACCCTGGGATCATGACCTGAGCCAAAGGCAGAGGCTTTAATCCACTGAGCCACCCAGACGCCCCAAAGAGCCTACTTTAAAAAAAAAAAAAAAAATCCCCGTGTCCCCTAGCACTCTCTGATCTTCTTTCCTTTTTTCTTGTTCTGTATATACTTATGACTTTCTAATGTGCTATGCCATTTACTTATTTTGTTTATTGTTTGTCTCTCCTTTCTACAAGCTCTAAGAAAGCATAGATTTTTGCTTATTTTTTGCACCATTGCATCTGGGAATCTAAAACAGTGCCTGGTAAATAGAAGCTACTCAGTAAATAATTTGTGTAAAGAATGAACTGTGCTCCTAGATTCACAGCCTTGTCTAAATCATTTAGTATTTTCAAGAGAGGAAAACTAATATGTAAAAAGGTTCTAAAACCAGCTTAAATAACAGTATCTTTTCCCTGTTACTCTGAATTTTCATCGTTTAAAAAAGTCGGATATTTTTTTCAGTCTGAATCTTTTGTCTATAAATGATAATCATAAAACAATGATTTCATATCTTTGTTCAGCAATAGTCTCGACAGAACTTATCCTCAGGAGCAATGCATTATTCTACAACAGTTGATGGAATTGAAAGGCAAGGTTGCTAAATGAAAACTAATATCAATTCCACAATCCCTTACCCATACAAAAATAGTACAATATTTTTTAATAAGGAACATCCCAACATGATTCTTACTGTCCTTCTCATTCAATAACAATATGTCTAAGAAAGAGACCAGTCCTACTGTGAGTTTATGGTGATTTAAATAAATGAAGTTTGCAAACACCAATATTTAAACTATTTCTTGGTTTATGTGCCCCTGAAGTTTTCACACTCTGGGATAAGGCATAATGATAAGATTTGCGAATTCACAGAACTATGCCTTCGTCTGAAACATGGTAAAAAGATGCTTGTGAAAGGAGAGGTAAGAAAGAAGCCCATATATCATGTGTATCTCAGGCAGATCACTTTAGGAAGGAATGCATATATATAGAAGTCAAGTTGAAATTGATTTCCTCAAAACTATTTATGCCCACGTACCTCTTGAAATGTCTTTGTATAACCCCAGTTTGAAGGCCACTGCTATAGTTTTAACTCCATTCTTCTGCAGCTTTGGTTCTCTTAAATCATTTTGATAAACATAGATTTTTTTGTGGAGAGGACAGGATATTTATAATATAGATTTTTACTAACTGTAGGCTTGCGTAAGATTTTTCTTTTGGTCTGAAATGATGAATATAGAGCCTGAGTTTAAGGATGCTTGTGACATTCTCTCATGTGTAGGATTACTGTCCACTGAGAGAGATGTTTTTTCAGTCCTCACAGAGTCTTCTAATGGCTATAGAGCCTTCATTGTGACTGGCAGAAAATTACAGCTTCTCACTGTATTATAACCCAGAATATATGGAAGCTTTAAAAGAATGTTATTGTTGGTTTCTAAGTCAAATCTCTCATTTCTTTCCAAATTTCTTTGGAAATTTCCCATGAATACTTAAAAGAGAATCATATTGTACTTGTCTCTGTAACTGTATTTTTCCTGTTAGGCCAGAGTATTATCTATCTATTTCTGTATAACAATTACCCTAAAACTTACTGGCCTAAAACAACAAAAGTTTATCACTCCATAGTTTCTGTGGGGTCAGAAATTAAAAATGGTTTAGCTGGATGTGTTTGGCTCAGATTGTCTCATGAAGTTACAGGTAAAGACATGCACTGCAGTCATCTGAAGGCTTGACTAGGGTGGGAGAGTCCATTGCCAAGGTCATGCAATGACTGCAGGAAGAAGGCCTCAGTTCTTTGCTGGTTGTTGGTAGGAAGTCCCAGTTTCTTGCCATATGGGATTCTTCATGGGGCTGCTTGAGTATCTACACGACATGGCTGCTCAGAGTGGTTGATCAAAGGAAGAGAGCAAGGAGGAAGTCACAATGCCTTTTATATCTTAAGTTCAGATGTCATAGACTGTCACTTGTACCATTCTATTCATTAGAAGCAAGTCACTAGGGGCACCTGGGTGGCTCAGTCAGTTGAGCATCTGACTCGATTTTGGCTCAGGTCCTGATCTCAGGGTTATGAGATTGAGCCCCGCATTGGGCTCTGCTCTGTGCTCAGTGCAGAGTCTGCTTGGAATTCTCTCTCCCTCTCCCTCTGCCACTCCCGCTCATGCTCTCTAAAAAAATAAATCTTAAAAGAAAAGAAATACTGTCTCTGTTTTTCAGAGGAGGCTCAGATACAATGAATGACAGCCCACTTACACAGTTAGAAAATGGTGGTCTGAGATTAGCTCAGGTCTTCTGACTACAATAACTCCTACTGTTTGATAGTGGTTTTCAACCAATTATGTCAATAAACACTTGAGAATACCTTTCTGTTAATAACTTAATAGTGCATGATTGAAAACTGACCATGCAATAATATATTGTATATTTCTTATACTTATTTGAGTCCCATTAAAATATTTCCTTGGAATAATATCCCTATTAACTAAAGAAGAAACAGATAATCTCTGAAAGGAACCATTTCCTTGGAAATTATTTTCACTTGTTCAGAGTATCTTTCAAAATATTTGGTGTGTTTATTGAAAATGGCACACTGGAAAATAAAAGTTTGTTTTGTTTACTTTTAATGGCTTGAACTTTTTTTGCATTAGTCTACAGAGATTTTTCCATTAACAAGTTTGTAGCTATGAGTTGGCAAAATGACGATGTGTATACTCTTTACTGTCTTTAGAACATCATTACACTAGCCTAAAAGGTCAGAGATTGTCAGAGGTGCTGATAATTTGGGTCCTTATTAACAGCAAAGACAGGAAAATAACTGAAGTCATTATTTTTCAACTGTTTGAAAAATAGTTGAAATTTGATATCAGAGACTCAATATTTTAGTAGATTTTTCTCTTTGTTTAGAAACAATAGTTGAACTTGGCTCTAGAAAAGCTCATACAGTTTTTGAGTAGATAGTACTCCTTGTATATCACTAGCAAAATTTTCTGAATCAGTTCCTTTAAAAATAACAGTCTGGTGGGAATGTCATTAACACACAGTGCATGCTCCCACAGAAGACTCCCCATATTTGTCATTGGTTTTGTTATAATGGCTCAACAAGAAAGATAACTCTCTTTTGTCATGACATTGGTTCTTCATCCTAGACATATGACTACAAGCATTATACTTTTGTCGCAAGTCCCCCAAATTATAACATTCTTAGCCAGTCTTCTAAAATGAAAAAATCCCTTCTTGAATAGGGGAAGCACTTAGGGGAGGCACTTGGGTGAGACACTTTATTGAACTTTTAGGCAACAAAGTACAAGTATCCTTATGTCTTTTGGTTTCTCCCCTAAGTTATCTATACTATTAGTCACCTCATGGTATATTATAAAATGAGCATACTTGCTCCTCAGCTATATTTCTTTTCTTTTTTTTCTCAACTACATTTCTATTGAAATATTACAGGATGTTTGTCTTTAGCAGGGGGCGGATGCAACAATAATACATCATTTACTGAGACTGATAGTTGTATGGTCTTTGGAGAAGGCCAAGTTAGGGGTAAAAGAGATGCAAGATCTTAATGTTGAGGTTTATTGTTGGAACCGTGCTCTCTAGTCTCAGTGCAATATCTAGGCACCCTGTGAGGTGATAGGCTCACTGTCTCACTGGTCTCATTGCCATTTTGCTACCCTTTGTTAGGGGTAGAGCTGGTGGAACAAGGATTGGACATGGAGCGAATGACCCAAGAGAAGCAGGAAGTAGTAGCATGAGAAGGCAAGGGTGGGGGTGGGGAGGTGGATTGGTTGGCCAGGTTCATTTCTGAATTCCACGTTTGGACTGTAGCAACAGTCAGACTGTTGACTTTTGGGGAGGCAGAGAGTATCTATTTATTGTTATTTTAAAATAACATTAATTCTTGAGAAAACACAGATAAATAAAAAGAAGGAGAAAAAAAACACAAACAAAAAAGATCATATTCTCACTGCTCAGAGAATCCGTGCTAACACTTAAAATGTACCAAAATTCATATACGTACACATTTAGAAAATTTAAGTAAAAAGGGAAGATACAGACAAATAGCACAGGCATCTTTTACTGCTCACTTTCCCAACCCACTTTATTTTTCCAAAGGTGACTACTGTTAACAGTTTCTTACTATTCCTTAAGAAAGAGTAAAAACCTATCTGGGATTGAAAGAGTGAAAAATCAGCTCAGACTTGGCAGGAAAAAAAAAGAAGCCCTTCTATCATTAAAGCTAGGGGGATAGACACATAAAATGAGATGCAAAGTTAATAAAAAACATTCTTTCTCCAGTGATTGTGCAACAGCTATAAAATGCCATAATGGTGCCCCCTGTGAGTGGCTCCTGCTTTCTTACTGATGACAGCCCCGAGCCCCACTTCGCTACATTCATCTGTTATCAAGAGACCCAATCCTGCTAAAGTCCCCTAACTTCAAGACAGCACTCAATCCCTAGTTGAACTCCCCTTCTAACACCGCCTCGGTAAAGTAACCAACCCAGAACTGATCTCCACTCTCTTAAGCCCTCCTCACCATCCTTCAGTGAGAACTCAAACCTTATGAAAGATGTTTCTCTCTTCCCTCTTGTTGAGCAGCACTCCATGGTTCTCCTGGAGGGCCCTCCCTCACTGCACAGACACAATAAGTCTAACCTTGTCATATTCCAAGCTTAGCTTTCCTTAGTAGTCTTTGGCTGATTAGGCTTTAACATAAACAAATTTTGTTTTTATCTACCTGCTTTTTAATTTACATAGGTGATTTACCTTCCACACGGAATTACACCTGCCTTTTTTTTGTTGTTTAATGATATATTTTGGAGGCCCATCTACATCAGAAACATAAAGGTCCACCACTGCAAAGGATCCATACTAAGAATGTACCATAATTTGTTTAAATTTAAATCCCCTATTGACATATACTTTAGATATTCCTAGAGTTTTGCTATTGTAAAGAAGGTTGCAATTAACACACATATCTTTTTTTTTTAAAGATTTTATTTATTTATTCAACAGAGCGAAAGAGAGGGAGCACAGCAGGGGGAGCAGCAGGCAGAGGGAGAGGGGAAGCAGGCTCCCCGCTGAGCAAGGAGCCCAATGTGGGACTCGATCCCAGGACCCTGAGATCATGACCTGAGCTGAAGGCAGATGTTTAACTGCTGAGCCACCCAGGTGCCCCTAATGCACATATCTTTTTTTTTTTTTTTTGAAAGATTTTATTTATTTATTTGACAGAGATCACAAGTAGGCAGAGAGGCAGGCAGAGAGAGAGGGGGAAGCAGGCTCCCTGCTGAGCAGAGAGCCCAATGCGGGGCTCGATCCCAGGACCCTGAGATCATGACCTGAGCCGAAGGCAGAGGCTTTAACCCACTGAGCCACCCAGGCGCCCCCTAATGCACATATCTTGACGCACATATCACTATACGTTTGCAGTTGAACTACCCATCATCCGTCTCCAGCTTCTCCCTTCTCAATAGTACCCAGCTTTTCTTTTCTCTCTAGGGAAGACAACCCATCCTTCTCTTTGGGGGTTGACTCTGATTTAAATCGTGTAGCAAAATCAGAGGTATGCCTGTGCCTTAATTCAGCCCTATTGGGCTAAATATAAGCATTGTTTCTTGGAACATGGACACTGAAGTTCTTTCTATAGCCTATAATATCTTTAGCCCCAGTTGGGACTGATAATCATTTAATGAACACTATGGAAATCATTGCTTGGATAGGATTCGCTCTGGAAAGCAGAGCAAAGAGAATCTTTATGATGTTGTTGAGCTGCTGGATCACCCAACCCTGAAGTCCATTAGAGGCAGAAGCTATCGGTGCCCTACCCACATCCACTTGTCTTTACCACTTGAGTGCACACTGGCCTGACTTCTAACTGTCAGTACTGAATTCTCTGCCCGAGGGGTTTCCTTACTACTGGAGTCCCCTTTGCCATCCACTCAGCAAAATGGAATGGATGTCCCCCAAAGACAACTCTCAACCAGTGACTCACTAAGTACCTCTCCCCTCTAGGGTAGATTACCTCTGAGGCATATGTTTTACACTAGCTCTCAGGGTTTCCTTAGTAGAACTAAACTCTAGTTGTCCACAGTGGAAATTAGCTTGATACTGTACCCTGTGTTGGCTCCCTTCTCACCTGTCTCACTTCTCTACTCTTTTATTGGTGTTTCCTTCCCCTCCTAAAAAACAGCTCAAGCAATGAACCATGTTGCGCTTGAATTTTCCAAGCCCATGAGCCAACAAACCCTCTTTACTGTTTAAGCTAGATTGTGTTGATTTTGTGTTACTTGCTAGAAAAGTGTTCTAACAATACATACCTTTCTTGGGCATATCTGAGGAGTCATTTTTGGAGACATACCTGAGCAGTGAGTATGTGGGGGCTAAAAGGTACACACGTTTTACATTTGGATAAATACTGTCCTCCAGAATGGTTGTACCAATTTGCAAAAGATTAATCTCTTTAAAAAATAATCTGTGCTCTAGTTACCCAAATCGTACTCTTTTCTTTGCAAAATTGCCCACAGTTACTGAGCACTAAAGTGAATTCGAATAACCTGAAGCCTTTTAGGATTGTTGTAACCTGTTCCAGAAACTTCCAGAAATCGATTATGCTTTGCACATACCTGAGGATTTTCTATAGCAACCCAAAAGAGAAATACCATGTGGGGTGACCTGATTAGGTGGAGACTGGTGGCATGGGTGGTGAAAGAATTCGCCAGAGGCAGAACAAAGGAGATAGAGGTTTATTGGATACATGACAAGGGGGCAGTGTGCAGGAGAGCAGAGGAGAGACTATCTGCCAGGAGACAGTGGTGAGGGGCTGTAGTTAAGGGGGGGAAGGTGAAGAGTTATGGGAACATACGGAATTTTCCTTTTTTTGGTACCTGTGCCTTGTTGTAAATAGCCCATCGGTCAGCAAGTGTCTATGGTTATTTTGAGGTGGGTCGCCTAACGAGCCCATTTGCATTCAGCCTGGTGGTCACCGTGGGCCCTTTTACCTTACTCAGGTCTCCATCGCGCAAGCTTGTTGCCCAAAAGCGGCCTCTACACATCATTTTTCCTTTTTATGTAGTTTCCCATTTGTTCACTATCGGCGTGACTTTGTGTGAATTATCTTCCCATTAATAGCTTTGATTTTATAGCTAGTCATCAATTCAACATTGTAGCAGTGTTGAATTGGACTATTGATTGATTTCACATGGGGTGAGCAAGTAAAGTTATATAGCATCAACTTAAATTCTCTTGCAGGCCAAATTATTTCCCCACCCCCGAACACAGTAATGTCACTGTGAAAGATACTGATAGAAATATCTCTCCCAGTGAGATATTGGGTTTCTTGGAGGTTTTTGTTTATTACTCTTGTAGTATTACTGATGATCTAAATGCCATCTTATATGAACAAACTTTTGGAATATGCATAATGTCTTTGAGCCAAAAGTAACTTTTCGGTAACAGAAGACTTCATCTGTTATGAGCATAGATTAGTCCAGACCACTTGGGGTTCCATTCAGAACACATCATGTTTAAAGCCTCTAACTCTTAGAGACTCTTAGAACTCTGAGGAAGGTGAACTATTTTCCCTCCAGCCTCCATCTTATCTGCCTCTTGAAAGTCTTCCTTTCCCAAAGCAAGCATTGGCACACTTTATATTAGAGATTTGCCCTGCTCATCATCCTGCCCAGGAAATCCCACTGACGATTTCAGTGATTAAGGTTGAGGATAGAGATAGAAATTTTAGCACCTATCATTTAAGAATGCCACCAAGAAAGAGACAAAAGACTTGTTTGATGGGCCAGAATATGCTCTATTTTGGTAAATGTTCTCTGTGCACTTGAAAAAAAATGTGTATTTTGCAATATTTTGAAGTGTTGTACAAATCTTAATTAGGCATTTGGTTGATAGTGGTGTTCAGCTCTTCTATATCCTTATTTGTTTTCTATTTGTTCTTTCACTTATTGAGAAAAGGTAAATCTCTGAGTATAATTATGGATTTGTCAATTTCTCCTTATACCTCTATCAGTTTTTAATTCATGTAATAATTCTGTTATTAGGTGCATACAAAGTTAAGATTGTCATGTCCTCTTTCTGAATTGGGCTCTTTATGAAATGAGCCTCTATTCCTGTTAATATTTACTCTGAAATCTACTTTGCCTTATATTAATATAGCAACTCCTACTTTTTTTTAGATCAAAATAACATGGTATATCTTTTTCCATCTTTTAATTTTTAACCTACTTGTGTTTATATTTAAAGTACATTTCTTAAAAATAGCATATAGTTGGGTCTTTTTTTTTAATCCAATTTGATGATCTCCATTTTAATTGGGTGTTTAAACCATTTACATTTAATGTTTTAATATTTATTGCTGCAAAATAATATTGTCACAAACTTAGCAGCTTGAAACAAAACATTTATTATCTAACTGTTTCTGTGAGTCAGAAATTCAGGCGTAGCCTAGCTGAGTCCTCTGCTTCAGGGTATCTCACATGGTTGCAATCGAAGTGGGGTCTCATCTGAGGATCAACTGAAGAAGAGTCTACTTCCAAACGAATGTGATTATTGGCAGGATTCAGTTCCTTTCATGCTGTCACTTTCAGTTCCTTGCCACATGGACTTCTTCATATGATGGTTTACTTCATCAAAGCTAGAAAGGGAGTAGTCAATAGACAGAGTCTGCTTGCAAGATGGAAGTTCTAGTCTTATATAACAATCATGATGGTGACATCCCATATTCCCTTGGTTAGAAGCAAGTCACAGGTTCCATCTACACACAAGATGAGGGTATTATGCAAGGGCATAATTACAAGGAGACAGGGATAATTAGGGGCCATCTTAGAGTCTTACCACCACATATGTGATTATAGACATGGTTGCACTCATATCTACCACCTTCCTATTTATTTTCTATTTTTACCATCTTTTATTTGCTCCTTTTTTCTCTCCTCTCATCTTTTGGATTAATTGAGTAATTTTTATGATTCCATTTATCTTTTTTGTGGCTTTTTGTCTTTTAACTTTTTGTATTATTTATAATAACACAAACTTTGTAATAATTTATAATAACACAAAAAGTTACCCATAGGAGTAACACAAAACATTATCCCAGTCTACTTTCAAGTGATATTATACTATTTCCTTTATAGTTAAAGACCTTACTACAATGTACCGTTTGTCCCCTCCTAATGCTTGTGCTAGTGTTTTCTTGTATTTTGCTTCTACATATTATATGAACCCCGAATACATTTTTATTATCTTTTAAACAGACTTACATAATGACAAAATTTCTTTTAATTTACCCTTATGGTTACCATTTCCAGTACTCTTTTTGTGTGTGTGTGTATCAAGATTTTCATCTATTATCATTTTTCTTATTTACTATTTTTTTTTAAAGATTTTATTTATTTATTTGTCAGAGAGAGAGAGAGAGAGAGCACAAGCAGGCAGAGTGGCAGGCAGAGGCAGAGGGAGAAGCAGGCTCCCCGCCGAGCAAGGAGCCCAATGTGGGACTCGATCCCAGGACCCCGGGATCATGACCTGAGCCGAAGGCAGCCGCTTAACCAACTGAGCCACCCAGGCGTCCCTTATTTACTATTTCTTATATACAAGGCCTACTTGTAATTATTTCTTTCATCTTTTGTATGCCTGAAAAAATCTTTATTTTTGTCTCCATTTCTTAAAAGATATTTTTCTGGGTATAGAATTCTAGGTTGACAAATTTTTTCCTTCGGAACTTTAGAGATATCGTTTCACTGTCCTCTGGCTTGCATTGTTTATGATGAGAAAACTGTTGCATTGGTCTTTGTTCTCCTATACTTAATATGTATTTTTGCCTCTAGCTGCTTTTAATATTTTCTTTTTATCACTGGTTTTTAAAATTTTGAGTATAATGTGTCTTACATCATTTTATTCATTTTTGCACTTGGGGGTTTGTTTAGCCTCTTGAATCTGTGGGCTTAAAAGGCCATCAAATTTGAAAATTTTTGCCCATTATTTCTTCAAATATGTTTTCTGTCTTGTCCATTCCCCATCTCTTTTGGAGATGGCAATTACATGTATATATTTGTCCATTTGAAGTTGTTTCACAGATCACTGATTCTTTGTCTCTCCCCGCCAAATCCCCAACTCTGGGTTTTTCATTTTGGATTGTTCCTATTACTAAGTATTCAAGTTTGCTAATATTTTCTTCTGCAGTAGCTAACATGCCATTAATTCCATTAAGTCTATTTTTCATCTCAGATGGTATAATTTTAATCTTTAGGGATTTGAACTGGATCTTTTTCCAGTTTTCCATCTCTATTTAATATGTTCAGTCTTTCCTCTATATTTTGAACATATGGAATATGGTTATAAATTTTTTAAATCCTTGTTTTTGTGTTATTTCTGAGTTGGTTTTAATTGATTGATTTCTTTTCTAATTTTGGGTCATTTTCCTGTTTCTTTTCATGCCTGGTAATTTTTTACTAGATGTCAAACATTGTGAATTTTACCTTGTAGAGTGCTGTATGTTTTTGGATTCTGGTAAATATTCTTGAGCTGTGGTCTGGGGTTTAGTTAAGTTACTTAGAAACAATTTGATACTTTTGAGTATTGATTTTAAGTGTTGTTAGGTGAGATCAGAGCATTATTGAGTAGTCTAGTGCTATTTTTCTGCTACTACTAAGGCAGAACCCTTTTTAGTATTCTACCCAATGCCCTGTGAATTGTAAGTTTTCCACCCAGCCACCTAGAAATGAGCACTATTCCTGGTCCTCTGTGATCTTCAGGGATTTCTCCCTTTAAACTTCTCTGGTGTTCCTCTCCTCATGTGTATGTACTGACTTATACTCAATTGAATAGTCAGGAGGGACCCTCTGCAGATCTTCGGAGTTCTCCTTCTGTGTAGCCTTTTCTTCTTTAGTAACTCTTGTCTTGACTTCTGTGGCCTCCCAGCTCTATATTCTCAACTTGGGAGTCTGCCAGGACTGTCCGGGGTTTTTTTCTTCATGTAGTAAGCTTGAGCAACCTTAGGGTACATCTCATTTGTTTGTTTGTTTTGTCTTTTAGAGATCACTGTCTTTTGTTACCTGGTATTAATGTCATAAAACCATCTTCCATACATTTTGTCCTTTTTTTTTTTTTTTTTGGTGTATCTGTCAAGAAATTACATCTGGCACCTATTATTCTATCTTAGCTGGGAATGGACATATCATCTAAATCCCCTTTTATTTTTAATCTTCTACATGCCATCAGTGGCCAATTAATAGTTGAACTAACTTTTATATATGGCTTATATTCTTGAAAAAAAAATAGTGTAAGTCTGTTTTAGGTTGGATACTTCAGAAGTAGAACCTGAGATGTGGACTTTTTTGTAAATACCTTATTGAGGAAATTTTCTCAGAAGGGAATTGGGGGGAGCAGTACAGGACAAGGGAAGAAGTCAAGCAAGGTTGTGATTTCAGCCAGAGACTATCTCAGTCTGATCCTTTTGGGAGCTCTAGAGCACAACTTGCACCACAAAGTTGGTTCCACCTTTAGGCAGATGTGGGCATGGGAGGACATTAGTACATCCTTGTCACTAAGTTAATAGGAAAATAAGTTGCTTCTTGCAGGGAGTGACCTCCCCAGTGACACGGCTCCCAATCAGACAATGACAGTTTTTTTAGAGAAGGAGGCAACTGCAAGCTACAAACAGCCAACACTCACGGTGTATGGGGGTTGGATATATGGACTGAGTAAAGGGATCTGGGAAGAAAAACAGCAACGTTCCCTATATTGTTTTATGAATCTTTATCTCCAAAATGCCTGTACTTAGTAGGTGTTGTGTATGTTAGTACCTTAATGTATAGAACTACACAGCAATATCACATTTCCAAGGAATAAAGTATTTCGTATAAGTAAGTTTTAATTAATTAAAAGATTTTATTTATGAGAGAGAGAGAGAGAGAGAGAAAGAGAGAGAGAGAGAGAGCACAAGCTGGGGGAGGGGCACAGGTGGAGGGAGAGGGAGAAGCAGACTCCTCGCTGAACATGGAGCCTGACACGGGGCAGATCCCAGGACCCTGAGATCATGATTTGAGCCAAAGTCAGACACTTAACCGACTGAGCCACCCAGGTACCCCTAAATTTTTTAGATATTAAAGACCGTACTTTTAAAAACTTTTATTTATTTATTTGATAGAGTGGGGTTGAGGGAGAGAGAGAGCACGAGCGGGGGGAGCAGCAGGCAAAGGGAGAGGGAGAAGCAGACTCCCCACTGAGCAGAGAGCCTGATGATGCGGGGCTCAATCCCAGGACCCTGAGATCACGACCTGAGCCGAAGGCATGATGCTTAACCTACTGAGCCACCCAGGCGCCCCTAAAAACTTCTTTTTTTTTTTTTTTAAGATTTTATTTATTTATTTGACACAGAGAGAGAGAGATCACAAGTAGGCAGAGAGGCAGGCGCAGAGAGAGGGGGAAGCAGGCTCCCTGCTGAGCAGAGAGCCCAATGCGGGGCTCGATCCCAGGACCCTGAGATCATGACCTGAGCCGAAGGCAGAGGCTTTAACCCACTGAGGTACCCAGGCACCCCGCCCCTAAAGACTTCTTGATGAGAATGTTTCTAAAATGTATATTTTCCTTACATCGCACAGAAGATAATGAGATCGAAATGGTCTTTCCATGATGACTCAGGGTGACAATTTAGGAACCTTAAATGCTTTGCTGGGGTGCAAGTCAGTAGGAGCTTCCTTTCTAAATCTTCAGGTGAATTTTGGAAGGCAGTGTGCAGGGCTGTCAGATATCAGCTGTCATTACTCCTAATAGTACACTGGGTTTTGGAAAGGTTTTTCAACTTCAAATCTCTGAGGTGGGAGAAGTCTGATGATCAAAGATGTAAGGCATGCGAGAAAATAAGGTGTGAATTATGTCCTGAGAGTTTCTCCTAGAATGAATTTCAGGGCTTTAACGCTTCGACAATCGACAGAAGATGTATCAGGTGTTAAAGCGCGCTCGTGCTTGGTTCTCATTTGTAGGCGTGCTCTGAATCCTGGGGCAGTCTAAACTTCAGCATGCATGGGAAGCCTGTATGCAGAGTCCGTCCATGATTAAATTGATGATTGACTTTTCAGATGAGAGAGCTGATCTGACAAATTTCGTTCTCATGGGCATTAAGGAATTGAAAAGACAGAATTTGCTTTTGCTAATTTTCTGACTTTGAACCTTCAGAAGTCATGTGTGGCTTTTACAGTCTGAGATTCAGGAATGTTTTAAAGTAGGCAAAGATTGAGTTTGCAGTGCAGTATTGCATGGTCTCCAAAACCCTTTTTTTCAAACTGGCGGTGAATTTAGTGGTACATCTTGTGTGGTAAACCAGGGTTTATTTATGTCTCTGTCCTAAATTGAGGCTGAGAATATAAAGTATCCTGATACCTGAAGCTGTTTTCCCTTGTGACGTTCTTACTGCTCAGGAACTGAATGTGAACTGAGTCTGAGCAGGGCAATCCAGCTCCACGAAAGCCAGTTGGGTATATCTCTTTCCTATTGCACCTTCAGCGATGTCTTGCTGATAGCTGGAAATTGGCCACGATGGGAGTGTTTACACCATGGAAATTGA
Source organism: Potos flavus (assembly GCA_028534135.1). Classification (NCBI taxonomy): domain Eukaryota; kingdom Metazoa; phylum Chordata; class Mammalia; order Carnivora; family Procyonidae; genus Potos; species Potos flavus. Next base: position 93,252,406 of record CM052901.1, on the reverse strand, counting down.
CTAACACTCTAAATCAGGGTTTGTTTTGGTTTTTTTGGTTTTTATTTGTCCAGAGAGCCAACATCAGTAAACGTTTACCAGCACACCACTGGCCATTGGCCTCAGCATAAGCCACTAATAAATGCTTTATTAAGGCAACTTTTTTTTAAAAAATTGAGGTATAATGACAACACTATATTAGTTTCAGGTGTACAATGTAATGAATTGTTATTTGTATGTATTGCGAAATAATCAACATAATAAATCTAATTAACATCTGTCACCATACATAGTTACAAATTTTTTTCTTGTGATGAGAGTTTTTAAGATTTACTCTTTTAGCAGCTTTCAAATATGCAAAAGAGTATTATTATTTTTATTTTTTTATTTTAAAGATTTTATTTATTTATTTAACAGAGAGAGAGATCACAAGTAGGCAGAGAGGCAGGCAGAGAGAGAGGAGGAAGCAGGCTCCCTGCTGAGCAGAGAGCCCGATGCGGGGCTCGATCCCTGAGATCATGACCGGAGCCAAAGTCAGAGGCTTTAACCCACTGAGCCACCCAGGCGCCCCTATTTTTAGTTATTTTTAAAAATATTTTATTTATTTGACAGAGAGAGAGGGCACAAGCAGGGGAAGCAGGAGAGGGAGGAGCAGGCTCCCCACCGAGCAGGGAGCCCAATGCAGAGCTTGATCCCAGGACCTTGGGATCATGACCCGAGCCAAAGGCAGATGCTTAACCAACTGAGCCACCCAGGTGCCCTGCAAAACAGTATTATTAATTATAGTCACCATGCTGTACATTACATCCCTATGGCCTATTTATTTTATAAGTGGAAGTTTGTACCTTTAGACCTCCTTCACCCATTTTGCCCACCCCGACCTCCCTGTCTCTGACAATCACCATCTTCTCTGTTTTATGAGCTCAGCTTTTTTTTTTTATTCCACATGTAAGTAAGATCATACAGTATTTATTTTTTTCTGACTTACTTCACTTAGCATAGCACCCTCAAGGCCCATCTATGTGTCACAAATGGCAAGAGTTCCTTCTTTTTTGTGACTGTATAATATTTGCGCGCGCGCATGTGTGTGTGTGTGTGTGTGTGTGTGTACCATAATGTCTTTATCCCTTCATGCATTGATGGATACTTAGGTTGGTTCCATAATGTGGCTGTTATAAATAATGCTTCAGTGAACATGGGGATGCAGATATGTATTTTTGAACTGTTTTTATTTTCTTCAGTTAAATACCCAGAAATGGAATTGTTGGATCAAAAGGAGGTTCTATTTTTAATTTTTTGAGGAGTCTTCATGCTGTTTTTCATGGTGTAAGCACCAATTTGCATTCCCGCCAACAGTGCACAAGGGTTCTCTTATCTCCACATCTTTACCAACACATATTATTTCCTGTCTTTTTGTTGATAGCCATTCTAACAGGTGTGAGGTGATATCTCATTGTGGTTTTGACTCGCGTTTCCTTGATCATTAGTTATGTTGTGCATCTTTTCATGTACTTGTTGGCCACCTGTATGTCCTCTTTGGAAAAATGTCTATTCAGATACTCTGCCCATTTTTTAAATCACAGTGTTTGTTTTTGTGCTATTGAGTTATATAAGTTCTTTATATATTTTGGATCTTAACCCCTTATGAGATGTATGATTTGCAAATATTTTATCTCATTCAGTAGCTCATTTTTTTCATTTTGTTGGTTTCCTTGCTGTGCAGAAACTTTTTAGTTTAATGTAGTCCCCCTTGTTAACTTTTGCTTTTGTTGCTCAAGTCAACCTTCTTGGACAAAGGAAACAAATTAGACTCAGATGAACTTAGGGCCATCAATTGCTAAAATGTCTGTGTCAGGAGAGACAATATCAACAAATCCAAACCTTCCTTTCTTTCTTTTCTTTCTTTCTTTCTTTCTTTCTTTCTTTCTTTCTTTCTTTCTTTCTTTCTTTCTCTATCTATCTATCTATCTATCTATCTATCTATCTATCTATCTGTTTACTTATTCAACAAATCCAAACCCTTTCTTTCTCTCTCTTTCTTTCTTTCTTTCTTTCTTTCTTTCTCTATCTATCTGTTTACTTATTCAACAAATCCAAACCCTTTCTTTCTTTCTTTCTTTCTTTCTTTCTTTCTTTCTTTCTTTCTTTCTTTCTTTATCTATATATCTATCTATCTGTTTACTTATTTATTTATTTTTAACCAAAAGTAAACTGGAACTCATAAATAAAAGCAACTTGGCCAGATCATATATGTACAAAGAGCAGGGTTGGGAAAAGAACCAGGTCTCTTGACTCTTTGACTAGAGAGTTTTAAAAACATATTTTAAATAATACATATTATTAATAGTATAATGTTCCAAAATGGAAGAATAGAAGGATAAAATTTAATAAGAAATATTAGCAATTAATTGTATTAGTATTTGCTGTATATAATTAAGAATCTAATACCTCCTGTGTTCTAAGTTGAAAACTGCCCATTTACAGTATTCTTTTTTTTTTTTTACTAAGTTTAATTTTAATTCCAGTATAGGTAACATACAGTATTATATTAGGTTCAGGTGAACAATACGGTGATTCAACAATTCTATACATTGTTACTCAGTGCTCCTCATGAGAAGTGTGCTCTTCAACCCCTTCACCTATTTCTCCTCTCCCCCCACCCACGTCCCCTCTGATATGCTTTATTTTATTTTATTTTTTTTAATTTTATTTATTTATCTGACAGAGAGAGAGAGTACAAGTAGGCAGAGAGGAACGCAGAGAGAGAGGGGGAGGCAGGCTCCCCGCTGAGCAGAGAGCCCGATGTGGGGCTCGATCCCAGGACCCTGGGATCATGACCTGAGCTGAAGGCAGAGGCTTTAACCCGCTGAGCCACCCAGGCACCCCTGATATGCTTTATTTTAAACAAGTACCCTCAGGACACACAGTACACACAGAAGAATCTCCCAGTTACAGTATTCTCTCCCTTAACCCCTACCACAATCCTGTGCCTTATAACCCCCATTTTATTGAAAAAGAATCAAAGATCAGAGAGGTTATATCACTGACGAGAGTGTACACAGCAAGTGGGTGGCAGGAGCAGGAAAGCAGAAGGCCCTGCTCTTTGGAGAGCCTGCTCTTCTCCATGCACCAGATTTCTTTTATGACTGTGACATTACTAGGCTGAGATTGCACCCCAATGAGGGACACATTTATTTCCTTCAAAAACACTTTGGAAAATAAAGAAGAGCTACGCACAAAAAATGAGAATTTTCTCTTAAACTGTGTTGCTTCTTTCTATAGCTCTCTCCTTCATCTCCTCATAGAGGCCTGTGCAGGAAAACAGCCTGCCATTTACAGCACTTAGCTTCGTGCCTCCTCAGTGCTCCCTTGAGTTTGTGAGATTCATACTGTGGCACATTGGATTGGTCCTGCTGGGAAAGTTTACTGAGTAAGCCTCGATTTCTCCAGTGATAATCTACCATCTATCACGTGGTTAATGTGTGTCTTATTCACGTCTCTAGTCTACCGGAGGGCAATTTGGCATAGCTTCTATCTGCCTTTCAGGAAAGCCAATTTTTGTGGTTGTTAACTTTTGTATATTCTTGTATGCATCTATGTGTGTCTGTGTGTTTAATACCCTAGCTTATAATGGAAATTCTTCTTTGAAGCTAAAATAATTCTTCATGGTTCCAATGTAACCTTAAACTCTCCTAGCATATATGAACACTTTCTTGAATCTAAGAAATCCATCTCCTTGAGCTAGAGGATTAGGTTTTTTTTAAATTTTTTAGTTTTTTAATTTTTTTAAAATTTTTTATTATTTTTTATTTTTTAATTAACACATAATGTATTATTTGCCCCAGGGTACATGTCTGTGGATCCTCAGGCTTACACATTTCACAGCACTTACCATAGCACATAC
>CM052901.1:93193923-93248023 GCA_028534135.1 Potos flavus | reverse complement strand
TTTCAATGACAGCCTAGCTGGGTATAGTATTCTTGGCTGCATATTTTTCTCGTTTAGTGGTCTGAATATATCATGCCAGTCCTTTCTGGCCTGCCAGGTCTCTGTGGATAGGTCTGCTGTCAATCTGATATTTCTGCCTTTGTATGTTACAGACTTCTTGTCCTGAGTTGCTTTCAGGAATTTCTCTGTCACTAAGACTTGTAAGTTTTACTATTAGATGGCGGGGTGTAGACCTATTTTTATTGATTTTGAGGGGGGTTCTCTGTGCCTCCTGGATCTTGATGCTTGTTCCCTTCGCCAAATTAGGGGAATTCTCTACTGTATTTTGTTCTAATATACCTTCCACCCCTCTCTCTTCCTTCTTCTTCTGGGATCCCAACTCTTCTAATATTGTTGCGTCTTATGGAATCACTTATCTCTCGAATTCTCCCCTCACGGTCCAGTATAGTTGTTTGTCTCTCTTTTGCTCAGCTTCTTTATTCTCTGTCATTTGGTCTTCTATATCACTAATTCTCTCTTCTGCTTCATTTATCCTAGCAGTAAGAGCCTCCATTTTTTATTGTACTTCATTAATGGCTTTTTTGATTTCAACTTGGTTAGATTTAAGTTCTTTTATTTCTCCCGAAATGGATTTTATTTCTCCAGACAGGGATTCTCTGATATCTTCCATGCTTTTTTCGAGCCCAGCTAGCACCTTGATAATTGTCGTTTTGAACTCTATTTCTGACTCATTACTAATGTCCGTATTGATTAGGTCCCTAGCCGTTGATACTGCCTCTTGTTCTTTTTTTTGTGGTGAGTTTTTCCACCTTGTCATTTTGTCGAGATAAGAATAGATGAATGAGAGAACAAAATACTAAAAGGGTAGCATCGACCCCAGAAAAATCAGAAGGGAGCCGAAACCAGGGGTTGAAGAAAAAGGGGGGAGGGGAGGAAAAAAAAAAAAGAAATAAGAAATAAAATAAAATAAAAAAGAGAAAAAAATATATATATATATATATATTAGACTTGTGATTAGAACAGAGCCCCACACCTGATTTTGGGTGTTTTTGGTCTGTTAGAAGAAACTACCTCCCAATATTTTAAAGAAAGAAAAACTTATACAAAAATAAGGGTAAACACTATGAAGGATGGAATATGAGTGTAAAGATAAAAATGAAAAAAGATTCTAAAAAAGGGATTGAAAAGAGGTTGGTTGAAAAAAGAGAAGGAAAAAAAAAGAATAAAAGAGGAAAGAATGTGATCAGGCTGGAGACTAGACCCAAGCCATGTGCTAGATTTAGGGTATATTTTGATCTATTAGAAGAAATTGTATCCCAAAATTTTAAGGAAAAAAAAAACCCTATATATATACAAAAAAATAAGGTTAAATACAAAGAGGGGATAAAATATGTATGTAACAGTGAAAATTAGAAAAGATTTTTAAAAAGGTATTGATTAGATACTAGTTAAAAAACGTTAAAATAGGAAAGTGAAAAAATAAAATAAAAAAGTACAATAAGAAAAAATAAAATTTAAAAAATTTAACTCTGAAAGACTAAAGGATCATGGGAAAAAAAGCCATGAATTCTATGTGTTGCTTTTTCCTAACTCAGGAGTTCCGCAGTTTTCATTGATCGATGAACTTGGTCTTGGCTGGATATTCTTGCTGATCTTCTGGGGGAGGGGCCTGTTGCAGTGATTCTCAAATGTCTTTGCCCGAGGTGGAATTGCACCGCCCTTTCCAGGGGCCAGGCTAGGTAATCTGCTCAGGTTCACTCTTAGGAGCTTTTGTTCCCTGAATGCTTTCCGTACCACTTTGGAGGACGGGAATGAAGATGGCGGCCTCCTAGTCTCGGGCCCGGAGGAGCCGAGAGCTCGGGTCCCCGCTCCTTCGTGCGCCCTCAGAGAAGAGCAGTCAGTCCCTCCCGTCTCCCTGGTCTCTGGCCGCGCTCCGAGCTCACCCAGCCTGTGACCGAGCATTTCTATGTCTGGTGCACTGCCCCGTTTGGAGTCTCCAAACCCAGCAGATTCCTGCCGTGAGCTACCGCGCTGCTCCTCCTGGGGGGGGAAGGAGGGGGTCTCTGCGGATCTGCCCCTTGTGGGGTCCCTGCTCGAAGAGCAGCGGCCTGACTGTGCCAAGATCACGGTTCAAGGTAAGCCCGAGCTGGTAGCCCACTGTTCGGCTCGGTCTCTGCCGTTGGCTTCCCCGTTCTGATACCTGGGAGTTCTGCCACCCTCAGACACCCCTGGTCTTTCTGTGACCCCACGGGTCCTGAAATCACGCTGTCCCCACGAGGGCTCCACCCCCCGTTTAGCCTCCGGAGCGACGTCCCTCAGTGGAACAGACTTCTAAAAGCTCCGATTTTGTGCTCCGCTGCTCTGCGGCTTGCCAGGAGCCAGCCCCTCCTCCCGCAGTCTATCTTCCCATCGTTTTGGATTCACTTCTCCGCACGTCCTACCTTCCAGAAAGTGGTCGATATTCTGTTCCTAGAGTTGCTGTTCTTCTCTTCTATCTCCTAAGTTTGTAGGTGTTTAGACTGGTTTGATAACTATCTAGCTGAACTTCTGAGATCTGACACTATCTCACCCTCCTACTCCTCCGCCATCTTGCCCCTCACCTCTACATACCACTTCTTTGTCCATTCATCTATTGATGAACACTTGGGCAGCTTCCACAATTTGGCTGTTGTAAATGATGCTGCTATACACATAGGGATGCATGTGTTCTTTTAAATTAGTGTTTTTGTATTTGGGGGGTATATACCCAGTAGTGTGAATACTGAATCATAGGGTAATACTACTTTTAACTTTTTAAGGAAACCCCATGCTGTCTTTCACAATGGCTGCACCAGTTTGCATTCCCACCAGCAGTGCACCAGGGTTCCTTTTTCTCCACATCCTCGCCTACACTTGTCTCTTCTGTTTTTGATTTTAGCCCTTCTGACAGTGTGAGGTTATATCTCATTGTGGTTTTTGATTTGCATTTCCCTGATGATGAGTGATGTTGAACATCTTTTCATGTGTCCTTTGGCCATCTGGATGTCTTCTTTGGAGGAATGCCTGTTCATGTCTTCTGCCTGTTTTTTTTTTTTTTTTAAGATTTTATTTATTTATTTGACAGAGAGAGAGAGATCACAAGTAGGCACAGAGGCAGGCAGAGAGAAGGGAAGCAGACTCCCTGCTCAGCAGAGAGCCGCATGCGGGGCTCCATCCCAGGACCCTGAGATCATGACCTGAGGTGAAGGCAGAGGCTTTAACCCACTGAGCCACCCAGGCACCCCTTCTGCCCATTTTTTAAGGTTTGGTGTGTTTTTTGTTTTTTTTTTTTTTGAGAAGGGGTGTTAAGTTGTATAAGTTCTTTGTATATTTTGGATGCTAACCCTTTATCAGATGTCACTTGAAAATACCTTCTTCCATTTCATAGGTCGTATTTTAGTTTTGTTGATTATTTCCTTTGCTGTGCAGAAGCTTTTTATTTTGATGTAGTCCCAATAGTGTATTTTTGCTTTTATTTCCCTTACCTCGGGAGATATATCTGGAAAAATGTTGCTATGGCCCATGTCAGAGACATTACCACCTGTGTTCTAGGATTTTTATGGTTTCAGGTCTCACACTTAGGTGTTTAATCCATTTTGAGTTTATTTTTGTGTATGGTGTGAGAAAATGGTCCAGTTTCATTCTTTTGCATGTAGCTGCCCAGTTTTCCTAGAACCATTTGTTGAAGAAACTGTCTTTTTTTCCATTGTATATTCTTTATTGCTTTGTTGAAGATTAATTGATCATATAATTGTCGCTTATTTCTGGGTTTTCTATTCTGTTCCACTGATCTGTGTGTCTATTTTTGTGCTAGTATCAATACTGTTTTGATTACTACAGCTTTGTAATATAACTAGCAGTCTGGAATTGTGATGCCTCCAGTTTTGTTCTTCTTTTTCAAAATTGGTTTGGCTATTTGGGGTCTTTTGTGGTTCCATATAAATTTTAGGATTTTTTGTTCTAGTTCTGTGAAAAATGCCGTTGGTAATTTCATAGGGATTGCTTTAAATCTGTAGTTTGCTTTGAGTAATAGAGACATTTTAACAATATTTGTTCTTCCAATCCGTGAACATGGAATGTCTTTCCATTTCTTTGTGTTGTTGAGACTATTTTTTAAATTGTGAGGCTTATTTTAAATTCTTTTGCTAAATCAAGGAGAACGGGAGCTTAATGAGGAATAGGATATTTACATAGTATCAAAGTATCTCCTCATTAATTCCTTATGTTACAAAAGAAAAAACCTATATACAGTGAAGAAAGCAGACTTTAACCAAATGCCCCAAATCAATATCACCAATAAGGCCAAATGGGCATCATGTGCATCCGGATATGAGACCCTGAGAAAGACACAATATCACTTATGTAGTATTTCAGCCAGATATGCATTACTTGGATCAAATCATGAGAAAATATTAGACAAATGCATATCAAGGGATATTCTGTAAAATAACTGGCCCATACTCTTTACAAATACTGAGTTAAATAAAAATAAAATATCTATGATCTTGGGGCACCTGCGTGGCTCAGTTGGTTGAACGTCTTCCTTTGGCTCAGGTCATGATCCCAGGGTCCTGGGATCGACCCCTGTGTCAGATTCCCTGCTCAGTGGAGAGTCTGCTTCTCCCTCTCCTGCTGCCCCTTCACCCCCTGCTTGTGCTCTCTCTGTCTCTCACTCTCTCTCAAATAAAAAAATAAAATATTTAAAAAAATATTTATGATTTTGATAAACACTGAGAAGTGTATAGAATTATTGAACCATCATATTGTACACTTTAATGCTATATATTAATTATCCTTCAATAAAAAGATAAAAATAAAAAAATACTAAAAAAAATTGATGAAATACAAAAATAAAAATAAAAGGCTTAGGAATTGTTCCAGATTGGAGGAGACTAAATATATATGACAACTAAGTACAATGTGTGATGCTGGACTGGATCCTGTACTAAGAAGAAATTGCTATAAAGTACATTGTTGAAATAATCAGTAAAATTAGAACATGGACTATAGATAATATACTTCATCAGTAGGGGCACCTGGGTGGCTGAGTCATTAAGTGTCTGCCTTTGGCTCAGGTCATGATCCCAGGGTCCTGGGATCAAGCCCCACATCAGGTTCTCTGCTCAGCGGGGAGCCTGCTTCTCCCTCTCTGTCTGCCTGCTGCTCCTCCTGCTCTTGCTCACTCTCTGTCTGTCAAATAAATAAATAAAGTCTTAAAAAAAAAAATATTGCACCAATGCTCATTTTTCCAGTTTCAATAACTGTAGTGTGGTTATATAAGATTATATGTTAGGAATATGTTAGGATACATAAGAAATCCACACTGAAGGATTAAGGGGGAAATGTGAATGTTATCTGCAAAACGTTCAGGAAGAAAGGAGAGGTGGAGGGAGAGAGAGCGATTATGATAAAGCAAATGTGCCAAATTATTTAAAATTAGTGAATATGGATATAGATAATGAGTATGTGGAAATTCTTTTAATATTTTTTTTGCAACTTTTTTTTTTAAATTTGAAATTATTTCAAACTGAAAATTGAAGAACACATCTTGGTTTCCAGAATATACGGAGACCTGAAGTAGGTAAGTTACATGTTCAAGTGACGGTCATGCTGCCTGTTCAATCTCTTGCCTGCCTGGAGTGAACTCTGGTTCTAAGACTTCAGGAAATAGTTTTCTTTCTTTCCTTTCTTCCTTTCTTTCTTTCTTTCTTTCTTTTCTTTCTTTCTTTCTTTCTTTCTTTCTTTCTTTCTTTCTTTCTTTTCTTTTCTTTTCTTTTCTTTTCTTTTCTCTTTCTTTCTTTATTTCTCTCTTTCTCTTTCTTTCTTTCTCTCTCTCTTTCTTTCTTTCTCTCTCTTTCTTTCTTTCTTTCTTTCTTATTTTATTTATTTAGTAGAGACAGAGCATTAGTTGATGGGGAGGACAGAGGGTTAGGAAGAAGCAGACTCCCCACTGAGCAGGAAGCCTGACGCCAGGCTCGATCCCAAGTTCCAGGAATCATGACCTGAGCCAAAGGCAGACACTCAACTGGCTGAGCCACCCAGGTGCCCCAGTAATAGTTCTTTTTCAACAGATTTTCTTGAGATATTTATTCCACATATCTCACAATTAGGAACTGTCAAAACACTTTAATTTCAGAAAAACAAATAGCTGAATAGCTGTTAATTTTCAGAGGCAAGAGAGGAACTTGTGTTTTAAAGGGTATGTTATTATTTTTAATAAAGCATTGTCTTGCATCGACCTATTGTACTAATTCTTTGCCTGAGGCATTTCACTAAACTGTGCTTATAGAAATAAAATCGCTGTCAATTTTAATCCTTTACTTTCTGTAACACTAGTGGAGTTAGCGAACAGTGGGTCATAGCTTTAAGTTTAGAGATGCATAAAAATGTAGAAATTATTTTAACAGTTTTATTGAGATATAATTCACCTACATACATTTTATCCATTTAAAATGTACAGTTCAAATTTTTTTTTTATTTGTCAGAGAGAGAGAGAGAGAGAGGAGTACAAGCAGGGGAGTGGCAGGCAGAAGAAGCAGGCTCCCTGCTGAGCAAGGAGCCTGATGTGGGACTTGATCCTGAGACCCTGGGATCATGACCTGAGCCAAAGGCAGACACTTAACTGACTGAGTCACCCAGGATCCCTACAGTACATTTTTTTTTTATATATCCACAGAGGTGCAACCACCACCACAATATAATTTTAGAACATCTTCATCACCCCGTAAAGAAACACTGTGTCCATTAGCAATCACTCCCCATTCCCTCCTCCTCTCAGCCCCTGGCAACCACTAATCTATTTTCTGTGTCTATGGATTTGCCTATTCTGGACATTTCATATAAAGGGAATCATACAATATGTGATCCCTTGTGACTGGTTTCTTTCACTTAGCCTAATATTTGAAAGGTTCATCTGCGTTACAGTATGTATTAGTACTTCATCTCTTTTTATTGCTAAATAATATTTTATTATATTGATATACCACATTTTTTTATCCATTCATCATTTGTCTCTTCATGGACATCAGGGTTTCTATTTTTAGCAATTTAGAACAATTCTGCTATGAATATTTCTGTGGATGTGTGTTTTAATTTCTCTTACATACGTATCTAAGAGTGCAGTTGCTGGGCCATGTGGTAACTCTGTGTTTAATATTTCGAGGGACTACCAAACTGTTTTCTAAAATGGCTGCACTATTTTACATTCCCTCCAGCAATATGTGAGGGTTCCAATTTCTCCACTTGTTATTGTCTATCTTTTTGATTATAACCATCCTAATGGGTGTGAAGTGGAATCTCATTGTAATTTGGATTTGCATTTCCCTAAGGACTAATGATTTTGAACATATTTTCATGTGCTTATCGGCCATTTTTATGTCTTCTTCGCAGAAATGTCTATTTAGATCCTTTGCCAATTTTTTAATAGGGTTATTTGTCTTTTTATAAATGAATTGTAAGACTTCTTTGTATATTCCAAATACAAGTTTCTCATTGGATATAAAATCGACAATAGCAATTTACACAGGTTGACCATATTTGGCTGCTTTTTTCACTTAAAATCTCTTGGGTGTATTTCACTTTCAGTATGTGTGGGCAAGTCTCAATTTTTATTTTATTTTTTATCTTATTTTAAATTTTTTTAGAGAGTTGCGCACATGCGCACGAGCGGGGGGAGGGGCAGAAGGAGACGGAGAATCTTAAGCAGACTCCGCACTGAGCATGGAGCCTGAAGCAGGGCTCTATCTCATAATCCTGAGATCATGACCCTGAGATCACGACCTGAGCCAAAACCAAGAGTCAGGCACTTAACTGACTGGCATTACCCAGGTGCCCTGCAAGTCTCAATGTTTTAAAAAGCTGCTGAATAGCCTTCCATATTTAAAATATCCCCTAATAATTGCCACCTGAATGAGGTCTTCTGTATATTCTTATAGGACATATTCTGAACCACACTCTTCTCTCTTCCTCATTTTAGAGGTATTGGTTAAATCCACCCTACTAGATTTATGCTAAGATTGAGGAACATATATTCTGCATCTTTTTAAATGTACGTGTGGTTCCTCACCACAGCACTTAGCATATACCATTCTTCTGGTTGGTAAATTTAGAGTAGATGACTTCCACTGGCTCATTATTAACTCTCAAGGGAGAAGACTTTGCCCCTTGGGGTCTTGATTATAATGCTACAGAATACATAATCTCCAAATTGAAAGAGACCCCACGGGTCCTCTAATCCAGTGGAACTCAAAGTGTGATCCATGAACTGGTGCCAGTCCACAATCTCTTACTGGACCATAGCAATTGAGTACAGAAATGGAGAGTAAGTGTTTAGAAACTTTTATTGTATTTGATATCGCTGTGAAAACCAAGTATGTGGTATTGTATTAGACAAAAATATGAGACCATAATTGATAGGAAAATTTTTAAAGTTCTACCCAATGACAACTGAGAAGTACTTCTGTAGTCCAGTCTATCACCCACAGGCAAAATGGTACTAGGACAGTCCCTGGTACATGGTAATCATTCAATAAATGTTAGTGAAATTAAAGATGATGCTAACAATGTAATCATTAGAAGTTGATGGTTTGAATTGAGGTAGTATCAGCGGGAATGGAAAAAATTAGATGGATCTGGAGAGTGTCCTCAGGACTTGCAGACTGATGGGCTAGGGAGAAATGGTAAGGATGAGAGTGAGGACCAGGATGACATCTTGCCAACCATTCTCTGAAATGGGGAGCCTAAAGGAGGAGAGTTTGGGTCGGGGGTGGGCCAAGGTGGGGGATTATGATTTCAAGTTTGGCCACATTGAGTTTCAGGTGACTCTGAGGTTTTCCAGTGAAGTTCTCCAGTTGGTCTTCGCAGATAGAGACATAGATTTCAGAAGAGAGTTATCCTGGAAGTAAGGTCTCACAACATATAAATGGCAATTAGAACACTAGGAGTCATTGAAACAGCAAAGGATACCATGTACAAAGAGAACAGAGTAGACCCAGGACAGAGCCTAGTGGAACATCAGTGCACGTTAGATGTGAGGGAGACCACAGAGGAGGCTTAGAAGAGTGGCCAGAGGGGTCTGAGAAGTGGAAGAAGTATAATATTGGAGAAACCAAGGAAAGATTATTTCAAAAAGGAGGATGTGGTCAATAGTGTCATGCAAGAGAAATTGCAAAGAGCATTTATCTGCAGTGACATTACAAAGATTTGTTTGGGTGGCTTCACGGGGCAAAAGCCAGACTGGGTGGACTGACAGAGGAGTGAAGGCTATGGAGGGCAGATCACAAGCACATACTGCTCTCTCAGAAGGCCAGGCTTCGAAGGGGATCGGAGAAGGAGGAAGTAGTTTAGTGGAATGTGAAGCCAAGGAAGTTTACTTTATGTATGTGATGGGAAGAACCTATGCATGATCACCAATGAGAAGATGGGCTGGGTAAAGGTAAAAGTGAGAAAGGACATAATTAATGGAGGTAGGAAAGGAATCAAGAGCATCCGTGGATGGGATCAGCTTTGAACATTAGTTCCCTTTCCCACAAGTTATTTCCTTTGTATACAACTCTACATATTAGAACTATATTTCTTATACTGAAGGGAAATATGTTTTCTTGTAACCCTTATCTATGAGTCTTACTTCTATTTCCTCAACTTGTATACAGTTGCAATTCGGTTTCCTCTTCAGTTTCTTTTATAAACATCCATAGTTCCTTCAAGCATTTTTCATATGATGTGATTTCAGGGTTTCCTTTGAGTAATGTTCAGCTTAAAATGTCAAACCTGGAACTGCCAAAAAAATTTTCCAGATGCAGTTTGGCACGTGAGATACCAAGCTTACTCTTTATGTTTTCTTTCTTGATCTGGACGCTGTATATTTATTATTGCTCTGTAAATTACATTTTGAGCTTTAAAAAAAAATCGCATTATACAAACATTGCTTACTGTGCTTATAAACAATTAAAACCCAAGTCTTTTTTCTAAGAACTGCTTTTAAGGTAGTTCTCCTGTGTTAAAAGCTAAGTGTGGGTCTCAAGTTTCTTTTCACTACTTTTGACTTACTATTCTATGCTGTCATCCTATTGGATTGGATATGAATTCTGACATCCAACATATATACTCTCTTTCTCAGTCAGTGCAGTCAGCTTCAACATGTACAAATTTGTTGTGAGAGGCAGTGTTCTAAGGTGATTCCCATGATTCATACCCTCTGGAATCCACACCTTGGTGTTATCCTCTCCCTTGAGCGTGGGTATGGCAAAGGTGAAGGGATTTTGCAGATGTAAGGAAGGTCCCCAAGCACTTGTCTCTGAGTTAATCAAAAGAGAGAAAATCCAGGGTGGTCTCGATCTAACTAGGGGAGCCCTCTAAAAGAGGGTCCAGGGGCACCTGGGTGGCTCAGTGGGTTAAAGTCTCTGCCTTCGGCTCAGGTCATGATCTCAGGGTCCTGGGATCGAGCCCCACATGAAGCTGTCTGCTCAGGAAGGAGCCTGCTTCCCCCTCTCTCTGCCTACTTGTGATCTTTCTCTCTCTCTCAAATAAATAAAATTAAAAAAAAAAAAAAAGAGGGTCCAGACCTTGCCTTAAAGAGGAGACTTGAAACAGGCGAGCTGCTCTTCTCCTATCCTTGAAGAAGCAAAGAGCCATATTGTGAACAACCATGGAAAGGGATGCCCTCTAGGAGTTGAGAGCCTCTGTCCTCCAACTACAAGGACTTGAATTCTGCCAACAACCCGAGTGAGCTTGGAAGAAGTCCGTGAGTCTCTGATGAGACCCCTCTTCCCGGCAACACTTTGATTACAGGGGACCCAGCTAAGGACCCGTGAAAACTGTGGGATAAAAAACGTGTGTTGTTTTAAGCCACTAAGTTTGTGGTCATTTGTTCTGCATCGTAAAAAATAAATGCTCTTGTCTTTAGCATTTTACCCCCAATGTCTTGGGTAAGAGAGCTGGACTACACAGGGAGAGATCACCATCTATCAAGACTCCCTCCTCCGCTCCTCACCTGTGGCTTCCATAGCATCCTTCATGCTCCTCGCCTACCAGGTTAATGCACTTTGCTGGTGAGAGGTAGAAAACACCATCAGAGCGGACCACATGTCAGCTTCTGAGCCAAAAGAAAACTGCTTCCATGAAAACAGAGAACACACTGAAAGCCAGTATTATTCATGCTGTATCCTACTGCAGTACTTATTAACAGCTCTGCTGATTCATTCTGTGACAAAGCATCTGAATCAGACATTAGTGGATCATCTTTGTTGTCGTGAGCGCCATTTGCCTCAGAATAAAAAATGTCTGTTAATATTCTGGGCACGCTTGAGACTCTTGACTAAGAGGCCAATCCTGCCCTCTCATTAGTACTTTGTGGGTGTCAGGGCCTTCATTAAGATTCCACTTCCTGTAATGTGGTCACCTTGGCATGTTTTTTGAATGACCTTGGTGGCTTAGGGAGGACTGGTTTTTCCAAACAGTAGGCAAGAATGCAGAAAGTAATTGGATTTGGCATACTTTGTAGCATCTTATTGGATTGCTTTTAGAAGAGCCCTTTTAGAAAGGCTTTATTTAAATCAGAACAAAGAGGAAGATTTGGCTGGAGACACTGATGAGCTTCTGTGAGAGTCAATGACTAATGCTGCATATCAACCCCGGGCTTCCATGTAGAGGGATATTATGACATCGGTGTGTATAGACTGCTTAATGCTGAGGGAGGAGGGGAAAACAAAGCCACCTGACCCTATTCCAGAAAGTTAGTAAGAATATAGTGGGAATCTAGGAGGCCGAGAGGATTCTATGTTGGTTGATGGACAAATGAGCAGAAAGCTTCGGTTCCTGGGGTGATTTTGGATCTCAGAGATGCCCTCAAGTAACAGCTCTGAATCTGACCTGAAGCGGGCTTCCTTAACCCCGGCACTGTTGACATCTGGAACAGAATAATTCTTTGCTGTGTACGTGTATGTGGCAGGGGATACTGTCCTGTGCATTGCAAGATGTTAAGCAACCTCACTGGCCCATACTCACTAGATGCCAACAGCACCCTCCCTGCCCACCACCCTCTAAAAGTTGTGACAACCACAAATGTCTCTGGACTTGAGCAAATGTCCCCTAAGGGCAAAGTCACTTCCAGTTGAGAACCACTGCTATAAAACAACCAAACCCTTAGTTTTTTGTCCAATGTCTGTTTCTTATGATGCTTTAATTTTCTAAAGTCAGTTTAACCAAAATGGATTAAGCACTTGCCATGAACAAGTGCACAGAAGTGTGCTGCGTCCTGGGAAAAGGTTCTGCCCTCACTTCCTTCTCATCTGGAACTGACTAACTACAGGACAGAGCTGTTTTAGTTTCTTTTTTCTCTTCTGCCAGAACGTTTAGTGGGGTAGTCAAGACTAACATACAAATGCTCACCTACAGAGCACAGGACCCCAAATTCAAAAATTACCACATTGTGACCTTTTCCACTCCTGTTATAAAAACCATATTATATTGAATAACTACAGGCATATCTAAGCCTTTAAAGGAAAGGGGCACCCAATAAATGGGTCATTCCTATCACTTCTAAGAACTTGATGAATCGATCGGAAAGCCATGGGCTACCTCTTCTTGTTTAGGGGAATGAGTGGTATTTCAGAGTTTGAGAACAGTGTCCCACAGGGAATTACCTAATCACAGAATAATTTGCTTTTAATCCGAGTCAGTTTTGTTTCATAGAAAACCCTTTTCCTTCTCAGTCATAAGCAAATACATGTTCACGAAACCGATATGAAAAACATAGAAAAGTATAAAAAAGTAAATGAAAAATACTTGTGGGCCCGTGTTACCCTGTGTACCAGTCATTGCTTCTCCTTTCCTTCCAGGCACATGTTGTGTAATATTTCCCCACCCCCTTGAAGTTAGGCACTGTCATGTGACTTACACTGGCCAATGAAATGTGAGTGGAAGTTCATGTGTCACTGATGTGTAAGAGCATTTAATTGCCAGTGTCTGAATCCTCACCTCTCTCTACCCCTGCCTCAGTGATCATGGAAACCCACGCTGGTATGGCCCATATAACACTGAGCCTTTGGATAGAGGACAGCTGTCTAAAAGAGTCACCTAGAACCATCAACAGAACCTGGATGATGAAGAATAAACCTTTGCTGTTTAAAGCCCCTGAAATAGTAAGGTTATTTGTTACTGCAGCAAGACCTAGCCTATCCTATCTGAAATGATATCCATAATCCCACAACTGAGAGATAATTTTTATTAATATTAAAAATTTTTCTTCAAGGATATTTTAAATGTGTGATTTTATATAGTTGGAATCTTAATGTTTTATAGTCTAACTTTTACCACTAAACATATTATGAAAAGACATTTCTTGCTTTCTAATGCTTCTAGCACATCACATTTTTTCCTTCTTAGCACTTACCACTTTGTGAAATTATCTTTATTCACTTACCTATTTACTTGGATTTTGCTCTTTTTCTCCTTTGGAATGTAAGTTCCAAGAGGGCAGGGATCAGAGATGCTTTTGGTCTTGTTCATCTTTGTTTTCCCCAGTATCTGAAAAGTGCTTGGCCCATAACAGGTGCCTAATGAACATTTGTTGAAAAAGTAATGAATGAATATTCCATATGACTTTGCCATAAGTTATCTAACAATTTCCCTATTGCTGGACATTTTCACTGTTTTTGTTTTTTCCCTTTGAAGACCAAACTTTTACAGAAAGCTTTTTGTTCAACCTTCCTGTGAGAGAGATGTGATTAAGAGCATGGTTGCTCAAGGGTTGCTACCGCACAAAAAAACAGAGGATTGAATTGTCATTGAACCAGTTAGTTTCTGCCAATAATTGTCAAGAGCCTCAGATATCAATAAATCAAATATGTAGAGAGAAGGCTAGAAAACAAGATCTGTCCAATTTGCCCATGGATGTTCAGTTAATTATTTACTATGAACGGTAATTTCAAATTCTTCAAAAAGCACTATGTATGTTCAAAAGGATATTCCTCTAGAGGTGGTGAAGCACCACGTTCTAACTGAGGAAACCAGCCTGGCTAAGCTAGCAGATGGAAGAAAGAGGCCAAATCCATTTAAAGAACTTAGTTTCCTACTGTTCATTCCATGTTGCCCAAGCTTCCTGATAGTAATGAAATTATCTTCAAGTGAAAGACCAAGACTTAGAAGAGAAATTGAGCACGGAAAATCGATACTAAGTTTCAGTGGTTCCTGACCAGAACATTAAGCTTCTTTTTATAGCACAGAGACAGATCCCGTTGACTCAGTCCTACCTCCCCAGTTGGTGGGCAACATGACAAACAGTACTAGATTTGGGTTTCTTTAAAAACTATAAAAAATCATTCAAGTCTGAGAGTTAGCCCTTTTTTTCAATAGTGTCAATACTAATTTGAGATTTTCATCTTTAATTGAGTTGGCATTTTAATTAGGTATTAACTTGCTCTGTGAGAATGAAAATGAAAGGAATTGTTTGGGCTGCAGCCTTTTGAAAAGAGAACACTTGTCAATAACATTGAAGATGCTGGCAGAGAGGAAGGCCAGAAATGATCCCCTGGTCTTTTCTCATAGTGTGTGCTTTGAATCTGATGTTGTTAAATATAAAAGAGAAACGAATGTAGTATAGTGTAGAAAAGGTTTTATTTCAGTCAGTCTTGTAAGAATATGATCTTGATCTTTTTTCTTCCTCAAAATTACTGAAATGAGTTTTATAGCTTGTACATATCTATGTATTATTTACATGCATATATTAGTCTGCCTATATATACTTGGATTTATATGACTCTATAGCAGAGGTTGGCAACCCAGAGCCTGAGGGTCAAATACAGCCTGCTTCCTGTTTTGGCAATAAAGTTTTATTGAAACATGACCATGTATTTTTACATGTTTATGTATGTTTGTGGATGCTTTTGTGCTACAATGACAGGGTTGAGTAGTTTTGACAGAGACTGTATGGGCTTTTATAGAAAAATGTTTACTGATCCCTGTTCTAAAGCTGGATCTTTGTATTTGACACGTTTGAGTCAGAAGAGAATATTTCCATAAGAATACCTATTCATGGAGCATATGCTATGCAAAGAAGGTGCTTGTTGACTTGGAGGTAAAAATGTGTAGAAGAATGTATAGAAACTCAAGAAGAGGATTTTAGAATGTTGTTAGAGACCGCTAAAGAAAAGGAAAGGAAAGCAATTCTCATTTGTCAACCCGGAATTAATTAAAACTTTACCAAAAAGCCTATGAAAATGCATCTATCAGAAGATTCAATGTAATTCAATGTAAGAAATCAAGCAGTTATTACGTGGCAGGCAATGTACCGCGCTACAGCGATTACAAGATGGGTAACTAATGGGCCTACCACATGAAGAACAAAGAAATAGGGGCACCTGGGTGGCTCAGTGGGCTAAGCATCCAACTCTTGGTTTCAGCTCAGGTCATGATCTCAGAGTTGTGAGATCGACCCCCACATCGGGCTCTGCGCTCAGCATGCAGTCTGCTTGAGATTCTCTCTCTCCCTGTGCCCCTTGCCCTGCTTGTGTGCGCGCTCTCTCTCTCTAAAATAAATAAATAAAATATAAAAAATTTTAAAAAGAATGAAGAAATTTTTTTGTTGGGTTTTGTTTTCCAGAGCTGTTGCTAGCTAGAGCAGAGTCAGAGAGAAAAGCGTGGACCAAATTATATAAAATTGCTCAGCCTTGGGAAAGGTTTAGGTTTTATTCGGAATATGACAGGGACGGCCATTGGAGGATTATGAGCAGGAGACTGACATGGTTTGATTTGGTTTTACAGAGTTCTTTAAGGTTACTCTGTGGAGAACAGACCAGGGAGCTATAGGAAGAGAAAGTGGAGAAACCAGTTAGGAGGCTCTGGCAGTTGGGGGAGTTGATAGGCTTGGACAATGATGGTGGCAGTGGCAGGAGAGAGAAGTGGTCAAATGCGGGATCTGCTTTGAAGGTGGAGTTGCCATGGTTCATTGAAGAATGGATTTTGGAGATGAGGAAAATGGAGGAGGCAGTCATGGATTGCTCCCAAGTGTCTGGTCTGAACAGCTGGATGTATGAAGTAGTTATGCATACGTACACACATCCCATACATGTCACTGAGCTAATTGACTTACGTGAAAACTACTTATTAAAGAATTTAAATAGAGGTGCCTGGGTGGCATTCAGTGGTATTCAGTTGGTCAAGCATCCATGTCTTGATCTCGGCTCAGGTCTTGATCTCACAGTCGTGAGTTTGAGTCCCACACTGGGCTCCATGCTGGGTGGGGAGCCTACTTAAAAAATAAATAAAAAGAGGGGCGCCTGGGTGGCTCAGTGGGTTAAGCCTCTACCTTCGGCTCAGGTCATGATCTCAGGGTCCTGGGATCAAGCCCCACATCGGGCTCCCTGCTCAGTGGGGAGCCTGCTTCCCCCTCTCTCTCTGCCTGCCTCTCTGCCCACTTGTGATCTCTCTCTCTCTGTCAAATAAATAAATAAAATCTTTAAAAATAATAAAAAATAAAAAGAATTTAAATAATATTATACACAAATTTTTCAATAAAGGTAAAAATTTCCTCAACTACTTGGCTTTTATTTTATGAAATAATAGTATCTGAAGAAAAAGTTGGTCCTTAGGCCTTTCTTTTAATTTAATTTAACCTCTTCCTATCATAGAAATGCAGAGGGAGGTTCAGAGGTTCATCCTAGGTCTCAGTGTCATTGTTTCTGGGAAAAGGCAGTAGAACCTCCTGCTTGTATTTCCTTTACAAATTTGGGCATAAATTACCTTGCCTTTTATAAAAGCACTATTTTCTTTTTGTGTCTATAAAATAATATTTGAAGCTCAGCATGAGAAATCAACTTTGGGGAGTTGTTTTAAAGTAGTGACTTCATAGTTTAAAATTTTTCTCAATTCATATACACATACTTTTTAAGCTTTTCCATAGCTCCACGCTTGTCAAGGGTATGCATTCAATTTTCCTTCCCCTCCCCCGCCCAAAAAAGTAAAATCTGATCAGTCCTACTTTGATTAAATTTTACTTTCTCTTCTGCTTTTATTTATTTTCTATGGAAACCATCTCCTGAATTACTTTTTTTCCCTTTACAATGTTGATTTATCTTATCAAGGTTTTTTTTCAAGTTTTTATTAATTGATTTAATTATTACTATTAATTTCTACTTAAATTCCAGTTAGTTAACATACAGTGTAATATTAGTTTCCGGTGGACAATTTTGTGAGTCAACACTTACGTACAATACCTAGTGCTCATCACAAGTGCCCTCCCCAATCCTCATCTCCTATTTCACCCATCCCCCCACCCCTCTCCCTGCTGGTAACCTTTTTCAGTGATGTGGTTGGAGCTAGAGAGTATTATGCTAAGTAAATTACTTTAAAATTTTATATATAAATTTTTTCCTCTATAGAATACCTTTAGCCTTAAGTTTATAATCTTTAGCGCGCAGATGGCACAAAATGTGCCTGAATATATTAAATTTTCTTTCCTCAGAGATGAAGGGAACAAGTTTAAACTATGAGTGTCTTTTTTTTTTTTTTTTGCTAAAGTGAACATAATGTGGTCTTATTAATAATTCTCTTCTTTGCACTCAACACATCTTGTGATACTGAACAGTCTTTTATAGTGTTTTTTTATTTTGTGAATTTCTAATATTTTTACTGTATTCTGTAATGTGTGGTTTTTTAATTGTGTAACAACTTAGAAAAGTCTACCTCTTTGTAATGTTTCCTATCACGCATAAAAGTTGAGTGATTCACGTGATACATTGTAAAAAGGCAGCAGTGATGGTTATGTTGATTTAAAAACCCTTCAGGGTTCTTCCTCACTTGAAGAAACTATGAATCTCATCTCCATGACATTTGGGTTGTTCTAGACTAGAATGAATACTATTTGGCACTAAAAGTGAAATGTTATGTCCTTGCATAAGACCCTGTATCTTTAATTGTGGCCTTTAGGAAGATGACCCCCTCCCAAATTAATACAATTCATATTGCACTAAATTAAGGTATAATATATAAACATTTTTATAAGTAAATTCTCCTCAGTTCTAAAAGAGTGAGATAAATGTACCATCTTTTTTTCTGAGCTATCTTCTCTTATAAATTAGCCTGTAGTCACTGTCCAAAACTCAGCCCCCATTGTTCTTAAACAAGGATAATCACTCTTGTTGCCCAAATCAGCAACAAGTATATTTCTGAGATGAAGCTATTTAACAATAGTCTCCGTTTTTTGTTATTTTGATTTTTTTTCAGATTGCTTATTTCATGAGCCCTGACACCTACCTATGCTTCACTGGTTCCTACTTTAATCATCTCATTCTTATTTGGTTTTAATTCTGGAGTTCTTAGCCCACGACCCCATCAAACTCCCCCTGCCACACACATATATACCCCAACGCACAGTTTTAGTTGCCATTTCCCCCTTACTCAGGCAAGGCTGCTATCTAGACTCTAGAGACAGGACTACAAGCATTTGCATCTGTTGGGATAAGTTCAGAGGAGGTAGTTTACCATGATTCTATCTTTATATTAAAATCTACCATCATAGCTTCTGATTGCTCATAAACAGACTGGGATATTTTTTATGTCCAACCCCTTTCTCTCTGCCATTTCCCCTCATAGACTCAGTTGGGCCACCTGTTTGTCTCTCTTTACTTGGGCCTTATTCTTTCCTATAACTATACCAAACAAGTCATTATTTTTAAAATAATTGTGTATTTAAAATAATATGACTTTTGTGAGAATATTGCATTATCAATTTCTATCTGACTTGGGAGAAACATAGGGGACATTTTAGGTTTTTTATTAAACCCTTTCTAAGTAACTAATTCACTAAATGTTATTTGATCCTAATGACTAATACAGATTTTTTTATGGTGTTGATTAGCTAAAAGGTTATTTAAAGGTATTTCAAATCAGCCCTAAATAAATATACCTAGAGGTGCCTGGGTGGTGCAGTTGGTTAAGTATTCGACTCTTGGTTTCAGCTCAGGTCATGATCTCAGGGTCATGTGATCGAGCCCTGCATTGGGCTCTGTGCTCAGACTCTCTCTCCCCTTTTGCTGCCCCCCCTCAAATAAATAAAAATAAATCTTTAAAAAATTAAAATAAAATAAATATACCTAAAGCAATTGATCTGAGGGTCCCCATGTGGTTTGTCTGAATTTACAAGTATCCAAGAGAATGCTTGACTTCCCCAAAGCACTTCTGGAGAATTGGTAAATGGAACATGGGAACCAGAAGCTGAATGAGAGGTGACAGCTGGTTTCCAATTTTAGGAACAAAAGGAAACCCACAAGTGGCAGAATGTCAAAGGACTCATTCCCAACTCTTGGCAAGAAAATGGAACAAGTGACACCTAGGGTTGGTAGAGTCTTTGGTCATGACCACTATATTTTGATCTGTCTTAGATCAGAGTTCTTTGAGGTATTCCTATTTCATAAACTAAGGCTCATGGAATTTGGGAGCTGGAAGGAATTTTGAGAGCATGTCTTAGGCAAAGCCATACCCTTGTGCTATCATTCACTACTAGAAGTGTACTCCTTTACATCTCAAAAAACTTAAGGTTACACATTATGTTTAAAGGAGTTCAAAATTTGTTGCTTGATTTTTTACTTCACTGTCCTCAGAATCTTGCTTTTAGATCTCTGAATCATGCCCTCCAATGCCTTAAACTCAGTGAAAACAAACTCATTGCTTCCTGGCTCTCTACTCCCTGATCTTTACACACACACACACACACACACACACACCTGTTGCTTCATGGAGAGACTGAAATTTGAATTAGACTAGATTCTGAAGGAGAGAAAGGATTTTGACAGTTTGGGAGGGAAAAGAAGGTACTAGGGCAGAGATGGCTACTTGTCAGTCAATATTCAGTCTTTCCTTTCAAATGAATAGAATCTGCCTCTTGCATTTAGCCCATCACATGGCCTCCCAGAATGAAGACTACATTTGTCCCAGCCTCACTAATTGCTAATTGTGTTCATGTGATTAAGCTCTGGCCAATGAGATGGCCAGAAAGACAGAAACTTAGGCAACCCATCCATAAAAGGAAGGAGGCATGCTTTTATCCATTCCCCTACCTACCTT
The DNA here is from genome assembly GCA_028534135.1 of Potos flavus. NCBI lineage: Eukaryota > Metazoa > Chordata > Mammalia > Carnivora > Procyonidae > Potos > Potos flavus. Next base: position 93,227,947 of record CM052901.1, on the reverse strand, counting down.
ACTTCATCTTATTGATTAGAATGTGATTATGGTATCAGATCATCTTAGACCATGATGATAAGGACAGCACAGAGTGTCAGAGATGATAGCTGGAAGAGGACTGGTTGTTGGGTGCCCTCATGGAATAGATCTGCTACACTGTCCTTGGACCTCCTACCTACCTCTGGACTATTTCATGAAAAGGGAAAAAACTCCTATTGTGTAAGCCACTACATGCATCCAAGCCTATCTACTAACTAATACAGGCATTTTAGACATAGGGGATAATATGAACAAAAGCTCAGAACTATGAAAACAGGAGCCAGGTGAAAAGAAGAGTGAGAATTCCAAGTTTTTCCTCGATACTTCATGTATTACCCGGGGTGATTTCTTAATAATCCAAATCTGATCAGGCCATTCTCCTATTTATAACCTTTTGGTCACTTCTCACTCCATAGCATGGATTCTGAAAAGGGGGAAAATGGATTTTCCTCCAAAGAAAAGCACAAAGGTACCCAAAGGCCAAATCACCCTGAACAATAGAACAAATCCCTATAAATAGTGAACGACAATTATGGTAGTCGGGGAAAATATTAGTTTTAAGAAGTGTAAAACTCCTGCTCTAGATATTTGAGTTTGAACAGTTCAAGACAGTTTGTGCATTCCAACCTTCTCTTTCCAAACAGCACTGTTTGTTTCTCATTTGATGGTCTGCTTGGCCGTCCTCTGTCCTTCTGTATATCAGAATGCCTTCACTGCTGACTCTTCCATCAAGTTTATTGCATGTCTGCTGTATGCTGGGCACTGTCCTATGTCCCGGAAATACCGTGGTGAGCAAAACAGACGTCCTGCCGTCACAGAACTTTCAGTCAGGGGCATAACAAACATTACACAAGCAATTACGTAGTCACTTCATTGATTACATTTGGGATAAGTGCTTCAGAGGCAACGTTGTGAGAGCATGCCTAATACTCATTTTTACTTCTTCATTCTCGAATGACCTGTTGTACAGTGTTCTCTTATATCTCCTTAGAAAACCTATTTGGAGACGGTGGTGTTGTCATGAGAGGCTCCTCTGGTTTCTCTCTCTACAAACCCCATCTTTTGCACTACACGCAGGACTTGGTACCAGCTCACTTCACAGAAGCCCTGGGTTGCTTTTGGAAGGCAAGATGTAAAGGCCCCAGTGCATGGAACAGAATATTAAAAAAACAAATGTTGGTTTCATAGGAGGTCTCCAATGCCAAAGGATAGACTTCTGTCCCACTCATCTTTAGAAATAGCCAAACCACTTAGGTCAGACTACTGATAAAGGGAATTTTTCATGAGTCTGAGTATACATTTATTAATCTCTAACTTGACGTTAATCTCATCAGTAGTTTTATATATATGTATATATATATATATATATACACATATATATATAAATACTTGATATATATGTAAATATATATAAATATTTGATATAAATATATATATACATACACACAGTACCTCACCTAGCACTCTCAAAATCATCAGCAAACTAAAGTCGACCAGAGGCAACCAGAAAACCTAATATTTTTTAAGTAGTAAAAAAACTAAAGCAAATATAAAATCAACCAATGAAAATATACCACACATTACATTTAAGCAGCTCTCACACACAGTTTTGGATGGACAATTTTTATAAGACCATCTTCCTAATAATCGTATTTCATGATTCATGAAGAATTAGATCTAAAAATTGTATTAAATCCCAAACTGAAAGCCTCTTCTTTCTGAAATGAGAATTCATAGTGCAGTTGCAATCAGGGTGCTAGTGTGGGCCACGGGACACAGTAGACTGCGATTTCACCTTTACATATTCCAGAAATCATCCCATACCATTGTAAGTAATTCCCAGCCATCCTTGGTTGTCCTAATTCTCATGCATTCCTAGAAAATATCCAGAATCTTTTCAAAGCAAAGCAAAACTGGAAAATAACTGAGTTCTGATCCACTAACATGCATACTTAATTCCAATTTCAACTAGGTATAAGGTGTGCAGATTATTTGCATGAAATAAATGTCCTATCTCAATGTCCTATGTCTTTATCCCTAAGTGACATTCATGTTGGTGGACACTTTCATTTCAAGGAGCAAGGAGATTTGTTTTCAATGCAAGAGATTAGAATCTCATATCTTTTTCCCTAATGCTGCTATCCCCCTTTCCCTCCCCATACTCTGAGCTTATGACATCTCATACTTAATTGGGAAAACTGAAGTCATTAGACAGAAAGCCATCGTCTCCATATTTGCCATTCTTTACCCTGCTATGATGGAAATTATATGCCTTCTTCTATCAAAGATGTTCTGCCTCCATCCCCAAGGACTGCTTCCTCCGTTATCCTTTCTCTTTTGTACATCACTTTTTTCTTCACTGGATTTCTACCATAAGCATACAAACCCACCCTAGTATCCCCAACTTCTCCAAATTAAAATCTTCTTGACCCTGTATCTCCCTTTCCTCCTCCAACATTTTTGTTGCAAGAGCTGTCTCTGTGCTGTCTTCACTTTCTCACCTCCCATTCTCTTCCCAGCTTACTCCCCCCCCCAAACTGCTATTGTCAATGTCACCATTTGTCATAGTTTATGAAATCCAATAGTTATTGTTTGGTCTTCACTTTACTAGATTTCTCAGTAACATTTTAAAGAATTGAATACTGCTCTGTTCTAGAAATACTTTGTCTTTTGGCTTCTGTGAACTCCAGTGAGTCTTGAAGTGTAGTCCCTGGATCAGCAGCAATAGCATTATTTAAGAACTTGTTAGAAATGAAAATTCTTAAATCTTAACCCAGATCAACTGAATTAGAAGCTCTAGGGGTAGGACTCAGCAATCTGTGTTTTAATGAGTCCTCCAGGTGATTCTGATCCAAGGTAAAGTTTGAGAACCACTGCTCTATTGATTTTCTGTATACCTCAATTATAGTTTTTTCTTGGTTCTTTTTATTTTTTGGATTATATCAATTAGCTTTTGTTGCATAACAATAACACTCCAAAACTTAGTGCCTTAAAACCACCATGATTTATTTAGCTTATGAATAGATCTCCAGTTGCTTTGTGTATTTCCTTAGGTCAGGCTCCCCAGAAGTAGGCTATGAGGTGAGGATTTGAGTACAAGTGGTTTATTTGGGAGAATACCAGGAAGTACTGGAAGGGGTATAGGAAAGTAAGATAGGAAAGGAAGGGAGCTAATATGACGTATATTAATGAGCAGGTTATTCCCATGCACATTTGGGCTCCATCCCTCAGGGGACTCCCCATCCAAGGTGAAGAAATTGGGATATTTATCCACAAGATCCCATTCTCCGCTGGTTGAGGGCTGCTTCTCACAGCTGTAACTCCGTTGTTCTCCCCCACCTATCTGGTGTGAGGGACAAGCTTGCTCTTGTGCATTGAGAGGGCCCTGAAGCAGAAAGTCTATGTACTTGCACGAAGAGACCATCTGCATAGGATGACAACCAATGGATGTGGGTGGCGTACCATGATAACTGCTTAAGGAATCCCTGTTTGGAATTCAGCAGTCTCAAATCTTGGGAAGCTTCCCCTAACACAAAGGCAGAATTAGTCTCTCTTCCCTGCTTCCCTCTCCTCTTAAGTGCATTCTACTAAGTTTCTGTTTCCTTGTCTGCCCTCTTGGACTTGACTTATCAGGTCCTTGAAAGTAGTGATGGCATTCAGAACATACTACCACAAAATATGGTGCTTTGGCAAACTGAATATTTTAAATAGAAAGGATTTGAGAAATGGCAGGTGCAAGGACTCTCTGACCTCCCCCTTCTACTTTGAGGTAAATAATAAGACTCTCAAGTGAGAGGAGGCCTCCCAATACCTGGAGGAAGGGAGCATCCTTATCTCAAAGATGGAAGGACTCTAGGAGGAGTCTGAATGAAGAGGCCTTGCTAAGTTCCCCCAGTTCACTACTTGTAGTTCATGCCCTTTTGTCCTATCACATTTTCTCACAACTTTCCACTCTTCATCAAACCTAGTATAAAAGCACTCAACTTTAACTGTTTCTTCCTGTCTTCATTTCCTTATGAAGGTTCTCATGTCATATAAAACTTTTATTACATAAATTTGTGTGCTTTTCTTTTGTTAATCTGTCTTTTGTCAGTCCAGTTTATAGGGCCCCAGCCAGAGAATCTAGGAGGGTAGTAGTAAGAAGAATTTTTCCTTTTTCTACAGTGGATTACACATACTCATTTTTTTCACCCTTTATTCCTATCTCAGTGCCTGGCACAGAGATAATATATGTTGATTGGATGCATGAATGGGTGCCTTATATTTTTATCCCTTAAAAGACCTCAAACTTGGGGAGAGTCAAAAAATATGTATTGAATTGAACTAAAGAGGCCTTGTGATTGATGTGAGTATAAATTGAACCACTATTATCTTTAAACTAATTCTACTATGTCATAAATAATGCCTGAAATATTAAAAATTCCCTTTTAAAAAATAGCCTTATCTAAAAAATTACATTAAATGAGTAGACCTAAGGTGACTCTTACTCAAGTTTCCAGGAAAACAAATATTTTGCCTTCCATATTCTGTTCTTCCTTGGCACCTAAGAGTAGTATTTTATTAGACTCTCCTTTTTCAACATGTAGACTTGGTTGTGCAATTTAAATTTGTTATGTATTTGCCTTACAAAAAGTCATGAGAAAGTTTAAATATAAATAAAGCATTGTTTTTTGGAAATTTTATAATTTAAGCTTATTTAAAATCATGTAAACCTCCATATATTACACCCTCTTCCTTCAAAACATTTGTATGTTTGTGGTCCTCTGGCACACATTTAGTTCTGGCACATTTTTTAGTTTGATTCTCTTATTTTTAATGAAGTACATTTTGATGATTGAAGGGAACTCCACTAGTGCACTTAACTTTGAAGGAATATGCATGCAATCAATGTCATGTTGAAGGAGTTATATTGAGTAGAAAATAAAATTTTCCGTGAATAAGCAGACATTCTTCATGGAAAAAGGTAATATGCTATATTCTTCCATTTTAAAAGTAGGAAAATGGGCTATTATTTGTATTTAGATACTGCTCTTTCCAGTGAAAAGAATGCTGGGTTGGATGACAGATCTGTGTTCTGATCCTGGCCTTTTTCCTTGCAAGCTTTGGGAATTGTCCGGACACAGAAATCCCCAGAGCCAAGCTTCCTGTCCTATAATATGAGGAATTGGAAAAGAGGTCTCAATTAACTTTGAAACTTTGTGATTCTGTATTCCATTCCACCACTATAGTTCTGACTACTGCATGGAAATACTAAGTTTTATTACACTTTTACTAATACCCTCAGCTTTCCTCTTTAAAAAATTTTACTTTTGGGTATAATTGTAAATAAAGGACATCACTAGATAAATGGTTTCATACTATTGCTGTCAATGATTGAATGTGGCTTGCCCTCAAGAATAATCATCCTTTGATAATAATCATCCTTTGATGGAAGTTGTATAAGGACTCAGGTAGCTGTTATTCTCATCTGCCCATGATCCTTTCATATTCCCCTTCTGGTTCAGCATTCTCTTCCCTTTGGAGAATTTCTCCTCCCCACTCACCACCTCTCCATTCCATGCATTCTAGTAGGATTTTCAGTTACAGTGCCTTGTTTTCACTTGCCACAGGAATGGGCATTTGACACAGTGGCTGCAGTGATTGGTCTAGGGGAAAACCATGTGACCCAAGCTAGGCCAATTAGAGTTGTTGTTGTTGTTGTTTTAGAATTCTTTAGATTCAAAGTATGTGTGCATGGGAGATGTCTTTTCCTTTTTGATTTTGCATTGGGATGTATGTCAGGGCCTGTTGAAAGGTGTTTAATTTACCATATATAGCAAGACTGTTTCTAATAGAGAATGAGAACAATACACAAGTAGAAGCAGAGATCAGCAGAGGTGAGGGATAGATGGAAAGCTAGAGGGCATTGAGTTCCTCATTCTAGCCACTAATTCTGGACTTCTTCCAAACTTTTCTCATCTGCCTATTGGATCATGTTCCTTTTCATTTCATCATCCCTGGTTCTTGACTTTGTAACTCTCAACCCTTGCTTTATATTCCCTGGCTCTGACAGCCCACCTTGGTGTTGGCTTTTGTATCTCCTCATTCGGTTCTCTGAGTTATCTTCAGAACTTTCTTGCTGGGTGAGCTAATAAATCCCTTTCTTTGTTTATGACAGTTTGATTTGGATTTTAGTTTTTTGCAACAAAGGGAGTTTTGACCAATACCCAATATGGATGCATAAATGGTCTTGAGACAACTGAAACTGAAGCAAACACATGTTTATGAGCTACTAATTAGGAGACTAGTTTGTTTAGCCATTACTACATAGCTACTCATGTATTCATGAAATCACCTCATTGTCATGTTTAGGAAATAAAGAGGGGGTTGGAAACTTGTTCCTAGAATGATTCATGAAGGGCGCCTGGGTGGCTCAGTCATTAAGCATCTGCCTTCAGCCCAGATCATTATCCCAGAGTTCTGGGATCGAGGCCCACGTCGGGCTCCCTGCTCAGCAAGAAGCCTGCTTCTCCCTTTCCCTTTCCCCCTGCTTGTGTTCCTTCTCTTGCTGTCTCTCTCTCTGTCAAATAAACAAATAAAATCTTAAAAAAAAAAAAAGAATGATTCATGAATAAGTATTGTTAAAAAAGAAACAACAGGCCCATGCGCTAAGCTCATGTCACCAAACCAAAACTTAATATCTAACCTAACTGCAGTTACAGCCTCTTTCAGGAATGTAATCTTAAACCAGTAAATCTGCAATTACTTGGTGATGTAATCCACCTGCCACCTGATAGACCCCTTCCATCCCCCAAAGAAAGAAGAGGTAATCTAATCTTTCCTTATTCTGTACCCCCTTCTGCCTATAAGTCTTCCATTTTGTTTACCTCTTCAGTGTTCCTTTCTATCTAGTAGACGGTAGTGATTCACTATTCAGTGATTCATGAATCACTGAATAAAGCCAATACGATCTTTAAAGTTTACTCTTTTGAATTTTGTTTTGTAACAGTCTCTTGATGTTGTTGATACCCTCAATTCCTAAGTTCCATGGTCTTTTAAGTCATCTTTTGAACCCAACTAGAATGAGCAGTTATCCACATAGACATTCAAAGTCCCCTTAGGTTTTCTATTTATCCATCAAATGGAGCTGTTCCACCCATTCAAACAGGGCCCAACTAGGGCATTCTACTCCTCTTTCTGGACTTCCAGACTCTTCTCATTTGCCTGATGGGACCTTTTCCTCATATTTCATCATCCCTGCTTCCTGAGTTCTTGCTTTCGGTACCCTGGCTTTGACAAACTATCCTGGACAAGTTTCTCTAGACTGACCCTGACATTTACCTCACCTACTGGCCTCATAATAGATAAGAAACATCCCCCTTTCCATCAGCCATCAGACTGAAGAAGGGTCTTCTGACAGTAGAAGGGATGGTACTTTATTGGGTTGGGCTTCACTGGCTTAAATTAAAACTACTTATCAGAACCAGGAACTTTCTCTGGCCTTCCGGAAAATATTAAGTAATCCTTAAGATCACACCATGAGACCATTTATCTACTCTCTTCTGCTATCTTTTTGCCCAAGAACTCAGCCTGGCTTCTGATTCCTTCAACGTCTTCTACTTCTCTGTTCCCATGTTGAGGGTGATCTTATTTCTGGTCCATAAATACCCTGACTCAGGGCCAGAGTAAAAATGGACAGTTAGGTGGGGAGATAAGCAATGAGGAAAAAGTAGAGAGAAAGTAAGCCTGTCTGTAAAATGTGTACACGTAAGACATGGCACCTTTTGCTTGGGGATGGAGGGAAGGCTCTTGATTCTGAGATTCTTAATTATGGATTTTTTTCCAGTGTAGAAGCTTTTTAAAGAGAGTTGTAAAAACTGAATAAAAGATCTCAAACAATATACCTGAAACTAATGTAACATTGTGTGTCAACTATACTTCAATTAAGGAAAAAGAAAAAAAAAGATCTCCAACACATTCAGCAGAATCAAAAGATCCTAAATTGGTCTTTCAGTTTTCTTTGAGGTAAAAAGAAAACAAAACCAAAAAACCTTAGTTATAGAACTATGTGGAAAGGGGTGGTTTGCAAATGTTCCTTTCTTCTCCCAAATTAGTTCAGATGTTAATCCATTGATCCACCGGTTAAAAACAAATAACCTTTCACTTTCAAAACAGAAGGTGTTAGTAATTTGAGATTGTCATATTAGTTCTTTTGCTCTTTCAAATTCCCCCGAGGCTCTCTCCTGACTTCCTAAATTAAGCAGAACAGTGCCAATCTGGTGCCTGTATTATGTTTTTGGAAACCTGCTAGTCCACCTGCTTTGCTAAAGCTTCTCAAGTTTAAGGATATTGGGGTCCCTGGGTGGCTCAGTCGTTAGGCGTCTGCCTTCGGCTCAGGTCATGATCCCGGGGTCCTGGGATCGAGCCCCGCTTCGGACTCCCTGCTCGGCGGGAAACCTGTTTCTCCCTCTTCCACTCCCCCTGCTTGTGTTCCCTGTCTCGCTGTGTCTGTCTCTGTCAAATAAATAAATTAAATTAAATTAAAAATGTTTAAGGGGGCGCCTGGGTGGCTCAGTGGGTTAAAGCCTCTGCCTTCGGCTCAGGTCATGATCTCAGGGTCCTGGGATCGAGCCCCGCATCGGGCTGTCTGCTCGGCGGGGAGCCTGCTTCCCCCTCTCTCTCTGCCTGCCTCTCTGCCTACTTGTGATCTCTCTCTCTGTCAAATAAATAAAGTCTTTAAAAAAAAATGTTTAAGGATATTGCTTATTAGTGAAGGGGAGCAAAACATACCACCCCAAAATATGCCTTTCGGCGTAAGGATTATTTTAGGCTGATTATTTTTAAGAAACAACCGACATAGGAAAAGCTCTGAAAGCAGTGCTGTTACTCTTTTGTAAAAGACATTGACATTTGTAAGGCAAATCCTCACTTGTAAGGAAGAGAAGGATGTAAGGATGACTTTAAATCTCTTGAAACTCTTATCAATCGAGAAGGCAAGGACTTCGACTTGCATAACAACCAAACCCTTGTTTGCTTTGCTTTGCCTGGTAACCTCCCTGAACTGGCTGCCTCACCCCCCAACGTCTCCTTTGTCTTTAGCTGAAGATATTTAAAGGTGGCAGCTTGGGACATTTTGGGGAGACACTCAGTTTTCTTGGGTGTTTCCCATGTATACAGGAAGTGTATATGTTGTTAAACTTTTATTTGTTTTTCTCTTGTTAATTTGTCTTTTTATTACACGGGTATCTCAGCCACGAACCTAGAAGGGTGAAGGAAAAATGATTTTTCCTTCCCCACATTAGTCAAAAAAGAAAATAAAATTCTTAAATGTTGGCTAGATTCCCAGCAAGTGATATATAAGAGACACTCAGGAGAATCAGTAAGCCAATTATGAATATTTCAAAATGAAGCTTAAACAAAAATCCGTGCTAGAAAATAACATGATTGAGTATGGAGAATTCTCATATAAACTGTAGTAATTTAAGGAACCAATTTTATGGGTATTCTGAAATATGCAGAACTTACCACTTGTGAAGTTGTCTTTTATGCTCACAATTCCTCTGTATAATGTCTTGAGAAAGCAGTTATGAAATTTCCAGCTGGGATCCCCATGGCTCCAGCAGTTGTTCTTGAGAACTTTTTATTTTCCATCTTAATGATGCCAGTGGAACTGTTAAGGAGGAATTTCCTCTGCCTTTCAAGATCCTTCTAGCCGGACTAAGAATCAAATTGATATGAAACACATTAACAGGAGAAAATAAAATTTATTTCCATAAGTATGGGGAATCCACACAGAAATGAAATTCTAAAGACACTGAGGCAAAGAGAGGCTTATCTGGGCTAAAGAGAGGGGTAAGAGTCTGGGGATCGTGAGGGGAGAAAGACATTTGGCAGGAAGGTGAAAGGAGATGTTTGGAAAACAAAGGTTGCCCTATTATGCAGACGAGTTCCCTAGGTGAAGAGGAATCTCTCTGAATAGTTCTCTTCTTGGTCCAAGCAGGCAGTTGAGGGGGGAGGTTAAGAGCTTTTCCTGAATCAGCTGGGTTTTGATTGCTTTTAACTCAAAATTATCTTTATGCCAAAGTGGCCCATCTTGGGATGGCCTGCCCTTGGCCCCAACAGTACAATGAGGGAAAAAACCTTTTCTTCTGCTTGACACTTCAGAAAACACTTTTGCTCATATTAGCATATATGTTTTCTCACATTTTATCTTTTTATTTTTATAATTAATGTTTCAGAAAAGATTAAGGCTTTTTTGAGGCTTTTTAAATTAAATTTTTAATTTTAAATTTAATTTTTTTATTTTAAATTTAATTAAATTAAAATTTTAATTTTAAATTAAAAGATAATAGTATTAAAAGGAATGTTACTGCAAAATTTTTAAACTCCTTATAAATCACCATAGTAACAAAACAGCCTGGCTCTCTTTTGTGAATTTTGTTTTTGTCTTTGTTCTTATTTCTACACACATATTTTACACAGTCCTTCAGAATGCACTTGGAAAAAAAAGGAAAAAAAGAATGCACTTGAAATTTGCATGTCTGCCCTTTTTACTTAACCTTCTATTGTAAATTTTCAAAATAATATATAGTTAATATGCAGATCTATAGTGAACATTTTTAAATTCCTGTTGTTAGACATTTTGGATGTTTGTAATTTTACTCTTCTAGATATGTTTAGTAGAAGCTCTTAAAGATGTGGAGCCAGCCCAGATGGAGGGAGAGCCAGGATCCAGCATCCTTGATATTTCTGCTAAACTAACACAACTTCTCACCTGCATCTTTCCTCTAAATATTTTAGACAATGTTTTTTACCTATTTGTGATCATCCACAGTCATTTTGTACAGGCTACTGCTACAGATCACGGCCATGCTCACTGTTAATATTTACTACATTGTAGCGGTTTTCAAACTGGGCTCTGAATCCCCCAGCTGCAACCAGAGCAGTTTGGTTTTATTGGAGTCTAGTATTAAACAACAGTTTGAATACAACTAGACTAGATCAATGAAGGACAGTGTGGTAACAAGTCCATACAAGTCGGCATCACTGAAGTATTTGAAAATTCAAAGACCTTGGTGGTTGTAAGGTTTCAGCGGCGGGAAAAGGATAAAGGAGAGACTCAGAAGCAGCAAGTGGTTCGAGTAGGCTTTAAAGGAGGCGCTCGCGGCGAGGTTCCCTGGTCCGCCAGCAAACGGAGGGCCGAGGAAATCGCACCCGGGGATAGGGTAGTGGGGTTTTTATCTGGGCGGGACAGGGGTAGGTAGGGCAGGGTTATTTCCTTATATGGCAGGCTTTCAGCGCAGCTTTAGGTTTCCTCTTCCTGCTTAAGTTTAGGTTTACTCAGGACGACGTGGCGGCTCAAGTGCAAAGTCCCGGGGTGGACGGTCCTGAGGCGCCATGTTGTCCGGCATGGCAACCATTTTGTGGAGTCTCCCGCACCCCTGGGTCCGCCAACCCAACAGTGGTAAGTTAGGGTGTGCATCACAAAGGCAAATTTGGATGTCTGTGCTGGGCATGGTCTTTCCTAAAGACCCAAAACCCTCAGGAAATTTTATGTCTCAGAATCTCAGAGATACGGAGCATCTCCGCATGCCCTGGGTTGGAGAGAAAGCATGCTCACTAGTCTCCCATTTTTGCTTCCTCCTGGCTGTTCTCCAAAGTGCAGGCAGACAGATCTTACTGAAGACAGAACACAATAGCTATATATCAGAGTCACAATATCCGAGGGCACCTGGGTGGCTCAGTCGGTTAAGTGCCTGCCTTCTGCTTGGGTCATGATCTCAGGGTCCTGGAATCGAGCCCCACATCTGGCTCTCTGCTCCGCGGGGAGTCTGCTTCTCCCTCTCCCCCTCCCTCTGCCTCTCCCCCTTCTCCTGCTCTCACTCAGTCTTTCTCAAGTAAATAAATAAAATTTTTAAAAAAAAGAGTCACAATATCCAAAGAACTAGTTCTAACCCCAAATTTTCCCTTGTAAATCTGAATTTTGGAAAAATCTCTTCTAGAAAGGAAAAGGAGAGGCTCCTGCTGCCCTCACTTGACCGGACCTGAGCAAAGATTTGGGAGAAAAGTGTACAGTTTTATAAATGATCACTGTGCACAGTTTTATAAATTATAAAAAAAAGTGCACAGTTTTATAAATTATAAATTACTCAAGTAACCACATCCAGGTCAAGAAACAGAACATTAAACAATATCATCAAGAAAGTGAAAAGACAACCCCCAGAATGGTGAAAAATATTTGCAAGTCACTTATCTGATGAGGAAGTTGTATGTAGAATATATAAAGATATGCATATACATCTTTATATATAAAGAATATTGCCAGGGACCAGCCCAGGCAGTCCAGGGATTCCCAAAGGATGGACGGTGTCAGCGAGAGGAATGAGAGAGCCAGAGGATTCTTTCAATCACCAGGCAGGCATCTCTGCCTCACTGGTTTTTGACTATTTAGAGGCAGCAGGATACATGGAAAACAATGATTTTCTTAGATAAGGAGGCTTAGATCAACAAACGTATTTTTGCAGAACCTATTGTCCTTTTTAAGACCAAGGCAGAGACAGGCTTATCTTATTTTGAACAGCAAGACCCTTAACAACAATTTTTATGACTCTGTTTCTATGTATTAGATAAAGGTTTAGTCACGTATACATTTTGCACGTTAACCAAAGGAAGAGGAGTGACACTTGAATTTATTATAGAACGGCCCAAGCTGTTTGTACAAGCCCCCTATTGCTGTTGAGTGAGCAGGCACTATGGGGGCCTCATCCTGTGTATCCTTTGGATAAATGGCAAAGTCTGAAGTAAAACTCTATTGTCTTTATATTTAACCACTCCTGCCTTATCTTATGTGTACTCTCCATTGTAAGGGAATGTAGGTGTTGGTGTGGCGAAGATGGAATGTGAACCCCTAGGGGGGAGCTAAGGTCAGCTGTAGATCATTAAAGGCCTGTGTAATTTTTTGGCTCTTAGGTACCTTATCATCTTATCTGCAATGATTCGGTGGACAAACATTGGAAGGGAGCCTCACAGTTATCTGCTCTAACGGTTTTATGGCGGGGGGATGGTTTGGTTGCTTTATGTAGTATCCGTAAGGAGATCTCGGTCTGGTTAGAAGTGGGTTGAGTGGGTCGGAGCCTCAACTTGAACAAAGGGCTTAGGCCAAAGAGAAAAAAGAATACTAGTAACATAAAAAGTTACAGGAGGAGATACCAATCTTGTCCCACATGGCAGGAGCTGTGCAAACGCTGCCATGTCCTCGCCGTGACTGTGTCAAGCGACGAGGCTTCTGCGGCTCTCGGCAGAATATGTAAAGAGCACTACAACTAAATAATAAAAGACAGCACAATTGAAATATGGGCAAAGGACTTATATAGACATTTCTCCAAAAAAGATATACAAATGGCCAATAATCACATAGAAGATGCTTACCAGCATTAGCCATTAGGTGAGTGCACATCAAACCACAGTGAGATACTACTTCACTCCCTCTAGGATGGCTATAATAACAATTTAAAAAGTGGACAATAACAAATGTTGGTAAGGATGTGGGGGAATTGGAGCCCCCATATGGGGCTGGTGGGAATGTAATTTGGTACAGCCACTTTGGAAAAAAAGAGTTTGACTTTAAACTTTGGAAAAGTCTAAAGTAAGTTACCATGCGACTCTGCAGTTCCACTCTTAGGCATTTGTCCATGAGAAATGAAAACATATGTCCACATAAATGTTTATAGCAGCATCATTTCTAATAACTAAGAAGCAAAAAATAACCCAAATGTCTATGATCAGATGAATGTATAAATAAAATATGGTATATGCGTAGAATAGAATATTATCCAGCAATAAAAAGAAATGAAGTGCGGATACGTGCTACAACATGGACGAACCTTGAGAACAATTGTTATTGTCAACAATAACATCACTGTCATTTTTTTTATTATAGCCATTATGCTTTGTGGAAGGAGTCAGTCACGAAAGATGACATAGTATAATGACACTTAGATAAAATGTCCAGAATAGGCAATGTCAGTAGACATACAAAGTGGACTAGTGATTGCTTAGGGTTGGGTGGGAGGGGTGTTTGGGAATGAGGAGTGCCAGCTAATGGGTACCAGGTTTCTTTTAGGGGGAAAGAAAATGTTTCAAAGTGAGATGGTGATGGTGGCCATACAACCCTCTGAAAATGCTAAAAAATCCTGAATTATACACTTTACATATATGAATTATATGGTACATAAATTATATCTCCTAAAGCTGTCAAATGAGGGGAAAAAAAAAAAAAAGAGCATCCAAGAAGTTCTTCTGTCTTAGGTTTCCTGGAAACAGAACCTGAGGTGGTGATTCTTGTGCGAACGGTTTCCTGAAAGAGTGCTCTTAGGAGAAGACGAGTAGGGAAAGCAGGAAAACACTAAATGTGGTCTCAGCTGAGGACCAGCTTTCGCATGATCAAACAGGGACCTCTGGAACACGAGTAGCACCACAGTGTGGTCCCATATATCCATATAGTAGCAAAGGAGTTCCCTTTTTAAAAATAGATCCATGGGGAGCCTGGGTGGCTCAGTCGGTTAAGCATCTGCCTCCAGCTCAGGGTCCTGGGATGGCGTCCCGCATTGGACTCCCTCCTCAGTGGGGAGCCTGCTTCTCCCTCTCCCTCTGCTCCTCCCCCTGCTTGTGCTCTCTCTCTCTCTCTCTCTCTCTGTCAAATAAGTAGATAAAATCTTTAAAAAAAGAAAAATAAATAAAAATAGGTGCATGTCCATGACAATCATTGGGTGTGGGCTGTCTCTCCTTCATGTGTGTGTGTGTCTGTCTGTGTGTGTCTGTGTAAAATGTCCTGGGTAAGTCAGCTTCCTTTTGACCAAAACCAATTCTAGAAGGGGGAGGCTGTGACCTATTAGCAGCTGATAGTCATAACTGCTGGAGGACCCTAACCCTAACCCCAGCCAGTACCTAGGATCTGGGCAGGGCACTAATAGTGTCCACTCCATCCCTTCAGGCCTCCTCCCGTTATTACGATCGATCTTGATCCTCTGAACATTCTGCTTTTGTCTGGATTGTTACTTCAGCACATGATTTAGGGGCATCTGATTTATCTCATTGTTTTATTTCTTGGAAAACTCTGCGCTCCATGCTGGGGCTATTGTGTGCCTGTTCTGTGTCAAACAATGTATCAGATAAACTCTAGTCTTCTTCGGAAATGGATAATACTGGCCTATTTACTTAGCATCAACACAGGTGATTTCAGACATGATTTCCTTTAAGAAAACCAAGAGAGCCATCAAAGCAGAGAGCATGAGGATAAGAAAGAAAAGCACATTCTCACAGAAGAATGCTGAAATCTAGATACTGTCTCCCACTTCTATCATCAGTGTTCCTCGCTGACAATTTCTCTGTGGCCGTAAGAATATTCACAAGGAAACTGGGGGTTATGAGAAGCCAAGAGGGTTTTTGGTGCTGAACTAGTTAATGTTCCTGAGCGCATGAATAATCCCCAAGAGAGAACTGGCTCCAGGAAGGTTGGAAAAACAATTTTACTTAAACTTAAGGAAAAAACAAAGGTTAGAGCATGTATGCGAATACATGATCTCTTGCTGTAACAAAATACCACAAACATAGGGACTTAAAACAAGTCTCGTGTATTATCTCAGTTGCCGAGGGTCAGTAGTCCAGGTCCTACCTGGTTTCTCTGCTCAGCGTCTCACTAGGCTGCCATCAAGGTGTCAGTTGGTGCAGAACTCCTTGGTAAGAAAAACACCTGGAGTTTGGGGTCCTATTCCAAGCTCGTGCATTGTTGGCAAAATTCCGATCCTTATGGTGGTAGGACTGAGACCCTGAGCTTCTTACTAGTGGCTGGAGACTGGCTTGAGTTCCTCAAGGCCTCCCACAGTTCCCTGCCCCATGGCCCTCTCCATAGGCAGATCACAAGGTGACTGCTTCCTCAAGGCCTCCACTCTGGTGAGATGGAAACTTCTGTAACAAAAAGTAGTCATAAGAGTGACATCCCAGCACATTTGTCATATTCAGTTTAGTAGAAGCAAGTGACAGTTCCCAGTCATACTCCGTGGGGTAGTGGTAGCGGGATTATACAAGGGTGTGACTCATTGGGAGTCACCTTAGGATGTGTGGACACAGATGGAAAACACTAAGTTTCTTCAGTTCGTTTAAAACTTTCTCTAAACATTATTATCTTAGAAAGAATTTAATCAGGGGCACCTGGGTCGCTCAGTGGTTAAGTATCTGCCTTCGGCTCAGGTCATGATCACAGGGATCCTGGATCAAGCCCCACAGTGGGCTCCCTGCTCAGTGGGCAGTCTGCTTCTGCCTCTGCTTCTCCTCTCGGCTCATGCTCTCTCTCTCTCTCTGTCAAATAAAATCTTTAAAATAATTTAATCATTTTATGTTTTACCTTAAAAAACTTTTTCTTCTTTCTTTCTTTTTTTCTTTCTTTCTTTCCTTTTTTGTAAAAAGGTAATTGAATTTGGCTTCTTATCTCACTCTGAATAACCGTGGACTAGAAGGAGGCCCTGCATGGTCTGGCTTCCTGGTACTTTCTGCTCCCTCTACCTGAAAGGATGCTTACATCAGATACCAGCATGTCATGATTCCAGGTGCATAGTAGGTGCTCAGTAAATACCAGTTGACTAAGTGGACAAATGCATGAAAAGGAATATTTTTCATGCATATACTAGGTATCTGGCTTTTTTTTTTATACTAAAGATATCTTAAGTGTGTCATCTGTCTACCTTCCCTGGTGATGGAGGATCCAGGAGGAAGCCTATAGCCCCTTCAGTGCAAAAGTGGCAGTCATGTCAAGAGTCATATCTTGGTTGTAGTTTGTGGCATGCACAGTGGGATTCAAGGTCAGCTACCAGCTCTTCTAAAAAAAATTAAGTAACATTTGGTTTACAAAAGCATAGGCAATATAAGTGCCCAGAGTGTTACCTTTCTGAGTCACCACTTCTTGGATTAAGAGCTCCGTGTGGTTTATATCAGGTTGATTGCTGTTGGAATGTAACATGCACACGTGAGTACACTCCTACTGGGGCCAACCGAAAACATAGATGAACCTCTCAGGCCAGTGAGCACATTTCCAACTTATTACTCAAGGCAAAATATATTTGAATTTAATGAATTTTTTTGCTCCTGCAGAAAGGATGGCCAGCCTGAGTGAAAGAAAAAAAAATGTATATCAGACTCTTTCAGTGACCATATCCAAGGGTTTTATTATTCATAGTATCTCACTATGAGTGAAACAAAGTAATGGGGCATTCAACTATCTATTCTGATGAGTTATTCCTTGGTAAGAAAAATTTGCGTGGCCATAATTGTGATGGTTAATTGTATGTGTCAGGTTGGGCCACAGGGTGCCCAGATATTTGGATGTGTCTGTGAAGAGATTTCTTGATGAGATTAACGTTTGAACTGACAGACTGACTGAAGCAGATTGTGCTTCATATATGAGTGGGCCTCATCTAATCAGATGAAGGTCTGAACAGAGCAAAGAGGCTGACTCTCACACAAGTAAGAGGGGACTCTGACCTGACTGTTTGGAGCTGGGAAGTTCCCTCTAGCCTTCGGACTTGAATTAAAACATCCAGTTTTTTTTGGCTCTTGAGAATGCCGGCTTTCAGACTGGAATTTACACCATCAGCTGTACTAGTTCTCAGGTCTCCAAACTCGGACTGGAACTAGACATTGGTCTCCAGTTTGCCAGCTATAGATCTTAAGACTTCTCAACCTCCATAATCACATGAGCCAATTCCTTATAATACATCTTTCTATACATGCATATATCCTATTGAATCCGTTTCCCTGGAGATTCCCAACTAATACAATCATATAATGCTTGTGAGATTTATTACTGCTTAAAAGATGATAACAAATGTGTTTGGTAATTATTTACTTTTCCTAGATTGACTCCTTGTAAAATCTTACCCTGCTTCATAAATTTCCTTCCAGTGGCTATTCCAAACTTTATAATTCTTCTCATGCCCCCAGACTAATTTTGATCAATTTCAGACAATGAACCAGGGCCCAGTTTCAATGAGTGCCATGTCTTAGCCCATTTGACATCCCTTGCCTCAAGGTCACAGCACCTGTCAGATAGCCCTTTTCATACAGCTTGTGTTCATTCTCTCTCTCCCACCATCCCACTCCCACTCCCAATGACTCCTTTTGTTTTTTCAGGCCTGGGAGTGGGAAACTGGGCCCAGATGTTGAATTCTGGTTGCTACAACATCCCTTGTGTGATTTTCCTGCTCTTCACTTACATCGTCATATATGGTCTCTCTTTTTAACTCTTTATTTTGGAAAAATTATAGACTCACAAGAACTTGCAGAAATAGTACGGAGAGATTCTATGTGCCTTTCCCCAGCTTCCCCCAATGATAACATCTTACAAAGGAAAGAGTATCAAAATAAGGAAATTTACATTGATATCATACTATTGACTGGACTATAGACCTTACTGGGATTACATCAGTTTTCAAAGTTACTGATTTTTTTTTAATATGGTTCTATAAAATTCTATCACATGTGTAGATTCTCATGTAATCACCACCACAACCAAGATATGAATGGTTCCATCTCTATGCAAATTCTTTATTAAACTTTTCTCAAATGACCCAATTTGAGCATGAGTTCTGTTTTCTGCCATCAGCCCTACTGAAGGACCCTTAAAAGATTTTCAGCATTCTGAGAATGGAAAGGATCTGTCCTTTTGTTTGTGGGAGAAGGCCACGAAAGCAGCAAGCCTCAGAGAAGAAGGTGGCAGCTGCAAAATGAAAATGGCAATTGGGCCCCTCTTGGCAAAGAATATCTGAAATAGTTTCCAGAGTGGGGATAATCCCAAGGTTTTATTTTGTGGCAATTTTCTCAAGTCTAACCATGTATCAGAATCACCCATAGAGCATTAAAAAATATTAATCAATCAACCAAACAAAAAACAAAAACAGAGATTTGGGCCCCATCCCCAAAGGTCCTGAATCATTTTGTCTGGGGGGGAGTTCAAGAATTGAAAGTTTTTACAAGATCTTCAGCTGATTCTACTGTGCGGCCAATGTTAAGGGCCACTGTTTTTTGACATCAGGGTTTTGCATCTTAATTAGAAAATCCATTCCTACTCAAGATTATGCTTTTTAAAAAGACAACTTTGAGTTTTCCTGTATATTTGTTTTAATTTTTATTAAATTTAAATCTTTAATATATCTTGGATTTATTTTGTTGTGGGGAGTGAGAAATGAATTAATTTTATTTTTTCCCCAGACAGGTATCTTGTTGTTCTAATATTTATTGACTAATCCATAGTCTCTCCATTGATAAAAAATGTTACTTCTATGATTTAGTAAATCCCTAAATTATTTTACTCTATTTCCATATTCTATTTTGTTACCTTGATCTATCTTTCAAGTGCCAGAATCAAACATTTTCATTATAGTCATTTTATCATGCTTTCATTTCTGATAGAAGTAGTAGAGAATTGATATTTTTAAGATATTGACTCTTTCCATTGAAAAAATGGATATATTTTTAAGTTGATTCCAGTTCTCTCTCCTTTTTTGTGCTCTGCAGTAGAGTTTTAAAGTTTTCTTCATATAAACTCTGCAGTATGTATAAGTTAAAACTATATTTAAAGAAATGGATCAGGGTGCCCGGGTGGCTCAGTCAGTTAAGCATCTGCCTTTGGCTCAGGTCATGATCTCAGGGTCCTGGGATTGAGTCCTGCATTGGGCTCCCTGCTCCACAGGGAGTCTGCTTCTCCCTCTTCCTCTGCCTGTTCCCCCTGCTCCTCCTTTCTCTCTCTCAAATAAATAAATAAAATTTTAATTAAAAAAATAAAGAAATGGATCAGCTCCTCATCCGCTAAAATTAATTTTGAGCCGGAGTAAAAAAAAAATATTTAGCCTGTATAACTTACCCTTGATCATAAATGATGGAAATGAGTGCTGTCTTGTGTAATTTCTTATGGGAATACAACACTCCTTTATTATCTGGCATGATTAGCAAATGTATGCTACATTATCAAGAATTCTGGTATATCATACATGGAATAGTAATTTTCAAAGCCTAAAATCCAATAAAATACTACTAAAGAGCTGACACAGTAAAATTTAAAAAAAAATTTTTTTGTTTTTGAAGACTCAGAAGCTACATGTCTTTACAATGAGCACCATACATGGTAGATGTTAATGGAAAGTTTAGATAGGAAAATGCCAGATAAAAATGACTTTTTAGAAAGCAGAGACTCCCTGCTCAGGTCAGAGACTCAGGATAAAAGCTATTGATTTTTACTAGCTTCTTTCCTGAAAGATAAAAGTTCTATCACTAGGATGACCAACCGTGAGATACATAGAAACTTGGATTTCTGAAATAAATGATGGGATGAATCCATCTCAAGGTCTGAATGCTCCAATATTTTCTAAAGCTTTAAATATTAAAAACAGACTGATTTAAATCCATTTGCTGAGAGTCTTCCTCCATATCCAAAGCTATACTAAAGGAAATTCTAGACTAACTACTTTTTGTCAGCTAAGTCTTCTAATTAGTTAAATGGACACTATTTGTGCTTTCACAAAGAAAGTAACATTTTCAAGTAAATTGTAAAAAACCTGGAATAGGAGGAAGGGAAACACACATATAAATTTTAGAAATGCTACTTATGGGGGTGGCTGCCCTCGGCTCAGGTCATGATCCCAGGGTCCTGGGATCAAGCCCCACATTGGGCTTCCTGCTCAGCAGAGAGCCTGCTTCTCCCTCTTCTTCTGCTTCTCCCCCTGCTTGTGCTCTCTCTCTCTCTCTGTCAAATATATAAAGAAAATCTTTAAAAAAAAAAATGCTACTTATGGATATTCATATGGCAAGCAGTGGGAATATTATAAATTGTAAAGAAACAGCCATAACTGAGAAATGCTTTTTATATAACATGATCAGGAAAAATTAAAATATTCACAGCTACTATGTGTGTGCATATGTGTGTGTATATTTTATGAATGTGTCTAAATATATATGTGCATTTATGCATATGTACATATTTGTATACAGTGTCTGTAATTAGGTTAGATCATTCTTCTCATAAATAGCCCAGAGTGAATCTTGGGTTAAAATTTCTGGGGCTACTTCACCAGCAAATATTGGCTTACCTGACTGTAGAAACTTAATTTTAAACAACTTTTGTTATGAATAAAACACTACTGAAGTCATATTGTTTTTTCTTCCCTTGACTTGTAAGCTACTTACAAAAAGTAATTGGTTCATTGTATCTAAATATGCTTTCTTTGAAGAAAGGATATTTTATCCCCATTATAAATAAATCACAAAGTAGCCCTCCCTTTAAAGGAAACAATGCAGTCCTCTGTTTACTTTTGAATACCTCCTTGTAGAGTGCTGGAAACTGGTCAATATGAATTGGCAACCAAAGGCAGACCACTGAAACCTTGCTGCTACTCTTAGGCAATGCCTGGGTCCCACTAGCAGCTAGATGCAATCATTGTTCACACTTTCTGGGCAGACACAATCAACTGATGCTCCTCTGTGTGCCAGACAGTATAGTATGATACTGAAGCATTTGTTGGAGAGGAAAATTTTTTCCTTTACCTTTTTAGGTTCTTTGTCTGGTAAACTGAATTAAAACTGATTAACAGGAGAAAAATTAATTGCATATGTATGGGAGCCCCATAAGAACATGAGACCCAAGGACAAGTCAATCAGTTCAGGCTTAGAATAAGGCTTAGTTATTTGAGGTAAAGAATGGCATGGGAGCCTGGGGCTTCAAATGGGAGGAGGATAATTCACAGACTGATAAGAAGAGCAGATGTTTGTTAATTAGGTGTTTGCTCTACCATACAGATCTTTCAGATAAAAAGTTATCTCTGGTAATAGCTCTCTTTCCAGGGCAGGCCCCCTATCTAAATTCTTTTAGGTAGTTAAGGAAGAGGTAAAAATTTCTTGAGTCTTCTGGGTGTCAATTGCCTTAAACTCAATATAATCCACAGGCCAAAATGGCATATTTTAGGGTAACATATGTTGGAAAGCAAGAATTCCTGTCTCTTCCAAGGTCCTTCTAGCGGGACTAAGAAACAAATTGACATGAGACAGATAACAGGAGAAAAATCCAATTTAATAGGTATAGGTATGGGGAATCCACATAAATGGAAATTCTGAAGACAGGCAAAATGAGGTATGTACATCATTCTGAACTAAGGAGAAGGGGGTAGGAGGTCTGGGATTTCAGAGGAAAGGAATGCACTTCACAAAGGTGATAAGAGCAGATGTTTGATAATTTGGTGTTTGCCCTATCATACAGATGGGTCACTCTGATAAAATTTATCTCCGTTAATGACCCTTATTCTGGAAAAGACCCCCAATTTGCTTCTTCTCTGTGGTTAAGAGAGGGCGAAAGTTTCTCTTGAGCCTGCAGGGTCTCAAGTGCCTTCAGCTCAAAGTAATCCACATGCCAAAGTGGCACATTCTGGGGGGGGGGTCTGTCCTGAACCCCTATACATATTTTGCTGTCCCTCACATTCAAACCAGCACCCTCTTGTTTTCTATATGAATAGCAAAGTGAATTCCTAGGAAGAGTTTAATTTAGTACTTTAAAAGTATGTATTTGCATTTTGACCACAAAATAACTAAGTTATTTATAACTATGCAAATAGTATATAATTATGACTTGATTTTAAATTCTCAATACTATCATAACAGGAAAAAAATACTTATTAAGATTACCTTTTTGGATCAAGTATTTTTATATCTCCAGTAAGAGGACAAAAATAACCTTTAATATTTCTAGCTAAGCATCTGTAATCTATTATTTTATTTCTGCCGGTTTGGGGGGGGGGTTCCATACACCTAACATAATTTAAAGAGCTTTCCTTCTTTTCACTGAGGCAGACTAGACTCAAGAGATAAAAGAATATAGGAAACATTTCTGTGGAGCTATCCATAGGAATAAAGGTCATTTAAGTTTTCTTATCATCAAACATTTTGTGTCTTGAAGTTGTTATGAATGTGGAATGGGAAGTTAATTTTTCTTCCTGGTGTGTAAGAGTAGGACTAGCTACATAATTTGTGAAAATGTAGTGTCTCTTGTTCAAAAATTAAGAATTTAAAGACAGAACATTAAACCGGTGAGGGGTGCAGAATTTGCCACTCCCAAATATGCCTCTTTGGCGTAAGATTATCTTCAGCTGATTATTTTCAATAAACAAAAAATGCAGAAGCCCTGAAACTGAGTAAAAGTTACCCATTTGTAAGATACATTTACATTTATAAGGTAAATTTCCATTTGTAAGGGTGTCTCTCTGCCTGTACCAGGAAAAGGAAGATGACCAAATCTCTAGAAACTTTTTTTTTTTTTTAAGATTTTATTTATTTGACAGAGAGAGAGAGAAAGAGACAGCGAGAGAGGGAATATAAGCAGGGAAGTGGGAGAGGGAGAAGCAGGCTTCCTGCTGAGCAGGGAGCCCGGTGCTGGCTCAATCCCAGGACCCTGGGATCATGACCTGCGCCAAAGGCAGACGCTTAAGGACTGAGCCACCCAGGTGCCCCTAGAAACTCTTCAGTGGAGAAGGCAAGGACTTAGATCTGCATAATGAGCTTACCCTTGTCAACTGTCCTTTGCCTGGTCACCTCCTGAAACTAGCTTTCCCCTCCCTTTGTCTTTAGCTGGAGATGATGTTTAAAGTGGTAGTTTGAGCCATTTGGGGGAGTTACTGAGTTTTTCTGGGTCTCTCCCATATATACAGGAAGTATACATAGTATTAAACTTTTGTTTGTTTTTCTCTTGTTAATCTGTCTTTTATTACAGGGGGTCTCAGCAAAGAACCTGGAGGGTAGAGAGAAAATTATTTTTTCTCCCTCATACCAAACATGGGGTCCTTCTATGCATAAGATCCGTGTGACCGTATAGCTCTACAAATTATAAAAATGAGAATAATCCAAGAATGATCTGAAGAGGTAACTTTTTTTTTTTTGAGGATGACTTTTAAATAAGACTGATTAAACTCATGGCTGCAAGACTGTGAACAAAGACCAGCATTGGGTAGAATAATTTGGGAATGTTTAACACGCTTCTCAGGCAGATAAAACCCTATCAAACACTTACCTTCAGAGGAAGGTCACAAGACTGGAGGGAAGTAAATGTAAAGATAGAAACACTTGGAAATGATAAAAGCAGGCTATATTTTTAGATCATTTAGTGGCTAATTTGTATTCACATATGCTATTTCATTCTCATAGTAATAAGATGAAATAGGATAGAAGAAATGTTACTCAAGACTAACGTTGCAGAACCAGAACATATGAAGATCTCCTTCTCCTCTAAGAGCAAGAGTAGACAAACGATAGCCATGGGCCAGATCCAGCCTGCTACCTGTTTTGATAAATAAAGTTTTATTGGAAAGAAATGCCCATTTATTTATGTAGTATATGTGGCTGCTTCCACACTACAATGGCAGAGTTGAGTACTTGTGATAGAGACCATATGCCTGCAAAGCGTAAAATATGTATTTTCTTTTCCTTTATAGAAAAAGTTTGGTGACTGCTGCCAGACAGAACTATAACATAACTAAAATGTGGAAATCTGGACTGGTCAAATTGCTTTTTTATCCCCTAAATTGTGCTTTTGCATTCAAGCTGAATGTACTTCTTGTTCATGAGTACTTTATAATTAACAGGTGCCCATTGATGGACATTTAAGGCTTTACCAATTTTTTATTGTAAATGATACTATAGTGACTGGTGTTTTTTTTTTTTTTTAAGATTTTATTTTTTCATTTGACAGAGAGAAAGTGCAAGCATGGGGAGCGGCAGGCAGAGGGTGAGGGAGAAGCAGGCTCCCTACGGAGCAAAGAGCCCTGTGCTGGGCTCAATGTGGGGCTCGATATGGGGCTTGATCCCAGGACCCTGGGATCAAGGCCCTAGCCAAAGGCAGATGCTTAACCGACTAAACCACCCAGTCGCCCCTATAGTGACTATTCTTAAATAGCAACTTTTAACACTTGTGAGTTTCTTATTTCCCCCACAAAATTATTCAGGAAGAGTAATGTATGGGTCAAATAGTATGCATTTTGTAGCAGTCTTGAGTAGTTGAGTAGTCTTATGCAAGTTTACTAAGTTGTACAGTTTGGCAAAATTCTTCGGGATGGCCATAAAGAACAGGTTCACCAGGTCACTCCATTGGCAGTGTACGCGGATTCCTGTATCCTACTTTTCTGGGCATTATCCAGCTTCTTTATCATTGTTGGTGATTGTTAAGCCATAGAGCATTGTCCTACTGATTTGCATTTCTTTGGTTACTAATGGGTTTATACATCTCTTCATATTGTTTGTTGGCCCTTGGTTTTTTATTTCTATAAGTTGCTTCCTTTTTATAATTCATTTTTAGGAGTGTCTTGAAAATGTTGACTATTCCTTCCTCGTCAGTGTTCGACATTGCACGTATCTTCCATTTTGCCATTTGTTCATGGATGTTGTTTATGCTGTTCTTCATTGAACAGATACCCTTAAATGAAATTAATCAACTTGTTTTGTCTTATGGCTTATGCTTTTGAGGTTTTATTTAAGAAGCTCTCTACTCTTAATTCACAAATATTTCTTCTTACTTTTCATCTATTAAGTTTATAGTTGAACATTTCACGTTTGTTTATCAATCATCAGTGAGCCACTTTTCCCCAGTGTCATCTATTATACAGCTTTCCTTTTCCCATTTACTTGTGGTGTCACCTTTATTTTTATTTTTTAAAGATTTTGTTTATTTGAGAGAGAAAGAGCAGGAGAGCACAAGTGGGGGGGTGGCAGAGAAGAAGGAGAAGCAGACTCCCCACTGAGCAGGGAGCCCAAGGGGCTCGACCCCAGACCCTAGGATCATGACCTGAGCTGAAGGCAGTTGCTTAACCAACTGAGCTAGCCAGGCACCCCGTGGTGCCACCTTTATTGTATATTGTCTTTATATAAGCCTCTGTTGAGTATTAAATTCCTTCCTTAGCCCATTTTCCTTCTCATTCTGAAATTTCTACCTTGGGAATCTTAGCTACTCCCACAGTTTTGACCCCCTCTAATATCCTGATGTATTAATATCTCTATCTCTAACTTGATCCTTCCTTCAGATTTCACACTTTTGTATTTATACATGCCTGCTGGCTATTTCCCCTGCATGTACCATAGGGACCACAAACTCAAAGTATTATAAAACAAACTCATGATCATCTGTACTACAAACCTGCTCCTGTATTTTCTGTTTCAGTGACATCACCATCACTCATCACCCATTCTGGTTGATAGCTTTGATTCTTCCCTTACCCTAATCCCCAGTGTCCCATGAATTGCCACATCCTGCTGCATTTATTTCTTGATTCCACACCCTCCTCTCTGAATCTATGATGGCTGCCCCAGGTCAAGCCCCGATCATCTCTTGCCTGGACCACAAATACATCCTAATTAAGCTCTCTGCCTCCAATCTGCCCTTAATTCTATTTGCCGGGCAAGTTGCTCTAAGAGGAAAATGTGGCCATGCCACTCCCCTGCTTAAACCCTAAAATGGCTCCACAAAAGCAGCAAGAAAAGGCCTGATTCATTGAGATGGCTTTCATAGCTGTCCTTGATCTAGCTCCTGCCTACTGCTTCAGGCTCTGCTTCTGCTTCTCCTTGCCTTACATTTTACACTCCAACACCACCAAATTGTTTATAGTTGTCTCCATGTGGCATTGCACTGACTTCCCCTTCTATGTCTTTATTCCAGCTGTTCTCTGGAGTGAAGCCTCCTCCTCTGCCAGTCAACACTTGATGATTCCTTAGAAACCTTCCCTAACCAACCCCCTCCTCCAGTGGATTCTAGGTTCCCTTTGGCCTCCTGCTGCTTCATGAACTTACCTCAGTCATTAACTTACTGCCCATATTAGCAACTATGGTATATGTATCTGCCTGTAAAACCCAGCTGAATCCCCAGAGGCAATACGTCAGTTCTGGCTTTCCTTATTTCTGAACATTATTACTCATTGGTTTTCTAATATTCCCTCCTATCTCCAGTTTCAGTTTTTACTTTCAATGTATACCCCTGTCATGGGTTGAAATGTGCTCCCCTCCCCCAAATCATGTCCATCTGGAACCTCGGAATGCGACCTTATTTGGAAATACGGTTGGGGATCTTGAGATAACCTCATACTAGATTTGAAGTGGGCCCTAAGTCTGACTGGTGTCCTTGTAAGAAGAGAAGAGAGCACAAAAACAGACGGAAAGATGATGTGAGACAGAGGCAGAGAGTGGAGTGATGTGTCCACAAGCCAAGGAACATCTGACGCCACCAGGAGCTGGAAGAGGCACGGAAGGGTTCCTTCCTCAAGCCTCCGCAGTGAGCGTGACCCTGCTGGTACCTTGGTTTTGGACTTGTGGCCTTCAGGAACTGTGAAAGAATAGATGTGTGTTGTTTTAAGATATGAAGTTTGTGCTAATTTTTTTATGGCAGCCCTAGGAAACTAATACAACCCCCAACACACACAAAATCGATCCACACTGCAACAAGGGTATTTTCTTTCTTTTTTCTTATTTCCCTCCTTCCTTTTATATTTTTCTTTCCTGTATTTGTTTATTTTTATTTTTTATTATAGCAAGTTAAAAACACATACAAAAGAAGACAGCATGTCTAATGAACTCCATGTACCCATTGCCTCAGCTTCGGCAATGATCAGACTCACTGCCAATCTTGTTTCATCTCTACTTCCCTCAACTTCCCCTGTCACTGCCCTTTTTTGAGGAAGATTACAGACATTGTATCATTTCATTGATAAATATTTGAGAATATCTCAATAAAAGGTGAAGACTCTTTTTTGTTTTAAGTGAGCCACAATAAAGGGTGGTCTTTCTGAAAGAATTTCCTACTTTTATTCTTCTCCTTAAAAGACTTTATGTCTCCTCCAGTATAAAAAGCAGTCTAATTAGCTTGACATCAAGGAGCTTTGGGTTTTGTTTTTGAGTCTGAAATGGCCCTGTTTGTCTTTCCAACCTTATTGTCCAGTTTTCTCCCTGTTCACACTGTGTCCTAGATAGACCAAACTAGCAGGTCAAACTGTAGGAAGTGACCATATTTGTAGATCAAAACCAGTTGAACCTTGGCAACTTACTCTCATTCAACCTAATTTGATGGACACCAGGCTCTTCCTTCTTTCAGCCTGCTTCCCTGGGCCCACACTTTGGTTTTTGGATTCATCACATAGTAATGTAATTGTCTACCTGCCTGTCTCTTCACCTAGTAGGGAAACAAACTCCTCGATGGCGGGGGTGGGGGCTTTTTTGGTGTGTCTCCAGATTTCTAGCACAAGGTCAATACTCAGTCAATATCGTTAAACAAATCAATGGTTCTGTCTCTGCCAGTCTTCTGCAGGTGTTTTTTTCCTGAGGCCATCTCTGAAGTTACATAATTCTGACACTTCAACATGCCTTCTTCTTTTTGTCAATGAAACCTAGTAAGGGCTCTTGGGGCTGCTGCTTTTCTTTCCAGTGCTGCTGCCAGGCAGCCCTGCAGCAGAGCTCTGATAATGTGTTCTCTGCTAGAGGCTAAAATCTAGCGTCTTCATTTACTAGATTAGGGGAGATAAGGAAAAGTGAAGTCGAATTGCGCTAAAAAGGGAGTAATTCTCCTAATATTAATTTACTAGTTCACAGGAAAAAAAATCCAACTTGTACATAATTTCCCCTCACTTTAAAAGTTAATTTAAAGCTGAGCTTTTAGTAATGCAAAAGGAATCATCTCTTAGTTTATCCATTTGTTTTACCAAACCACTCTAAAACTTAACGGTTTAAAATAACCATTTTATTTTGATGATGATTTTATGGGTCAGGAATTCAGCAAGGGCTTAGCAGGACAACTCCATTGTGCTTTTTGTGTCCAGCCAATGAGGCAGGAAGGAGTAGGTGTGAGGGAGGGGGATGAAGGAGAGTCCACTACCAAGAGAGCTTCTTCATTCACATATCTGGTATGTTGGGGCTTATTTGGCCCCTTTTTTATATAGTGTCTTATCCTTTGGAGTTTCTCCATGTGGCTGGGGATTATCAGAGCATGACGGGCTCAGGGTGGTCATACTTCTTACATGGCAGCTAGCTTTCAAGAGAGATAGCCAAGCTGCCAAGTGTCTTAAAGGCTTAAGTCTGGAATGGGCACAGCATCATTTCTTCTATATTCTGTTATTCTGTTGGTAAAGCAGTTCCAGCCCAATGCATATCCGGGGGGGAGGAGGGAGGCCAAATAAACTCTGCTTCTAGATGGCAGTGGTGGAAAGAATGCCTGTCCATTGTGAATTTGACAGATCATCTGTCAGTTACTGTGTGGATATATGAGGCCTGAATCACATTTCTAGAGCCATTATGAGCCCCTGGTGAAACCCTGCTGAGCTTATATTTGTTGTCTGTGTAATTACTTTATTTTGGCTTAAGATCCTTGCTGAGTTCACACAAATATTGAGCATTTTGAAAATAATAACTAATGAAAATTACATCACCTTTTATTTCATTGAAAATGCCCATTTTTTAATTGTGCAAAAACCATTTTTCCTCATAGTACACCAAAATATTCACTGGAAGAAGGCTAGAAAATAATTATTTAGTAGAAGTGTTGATTTGAGAATTAGTAGGATGAAATCTTACAAAAAGCAAAATTTAGCAGAAACCAGGTTCTTCTTGGGAGATGTATATATGTTGTATATATCGTATATACACGTATATATTTTTTTCTTTTAACCCAGGGGTAACGTGGGATGCTATGGTAAGTCTGTTTCATCTGTGAGTTATCTTAATATATACCTTAGGTCTGTAGGTAAGCCTTACGAGTATTTGCTATCATATATAATCACGATAAAAGTAACTGGGCGCCTGGGTGGCTCAGGGGGTTAAGCCTCTGCCTCTGGCTCAGGTCATGATCTCAGGGTCCTGGGATCGAGCCCTGCTTTGGGCTCTCTGCTCAGCAGGGAGCCTGCTTCCCCCTCTCCCTCTGCCTTTCTCTCTGCCTACTTGTGATCTCTCTCCTCTCTGCCAAATAAATAAATAAAATCTTTAAAAAAAAGATAAAAGTGACTGTTTAATCTTGGCATTTTTACATCTCTGGGTAAAAGCAAAGATTGCTTGAAGCTAAGGCAAGTCCCTGTTTATATCAGAACCTGGGAGACTGAAGGAGACCTACCATGCCTGCCTATTCTGATATTTAACATTTGGAATATTATTTAATACTAAAAACCTTTTTCTTTTTTTTTTAAAGATTTCATTTATTTAGGGCACCTGGGTGGCTCAGTTGGTTGGGCATCTGCCTTCAGCTCAGGTCATGGCCTGGAGTCCTGGGATTGAGCCCCGTGTGGGGCTCGCTGCTCAGTGGGGAGTCTGCTTCTCCCTCTCCCTCTCCCTCTGCCTCTCCGCCACCACTTGTGTTTTCTCTCTCGCATGCTCTGCTCGCTCTCTCTCATGAAATAAATAAATTTTTAAAAATCTTTTTTAAAAAATATTTTATTTATTTGACAGAGAGCGAGCGAGCAGAAGTAGGGGGAGCAGCAGGCAGAGGGAGAGGGAGAAGCAGGTTCCCCGCTGAGCAGGGAGCCCGATGCAGGGCTCGATCCTAGGACCCTGGGATCATGACCTGAACCGAAGGCAAGACACTCAACCGACTGAGCCACCCAGGCACCCCTCAAAACCTGTTTCTGATTATTTTTTGACAATTGCAATCTCATTGTAGGCTCATTTCCTCCAGTTAGTCATGTGATTATAACAGTATGCCGCAGTTTTAAGGATTATAGTCCACAGAGAGTAGAATGGTGTTAGAACTTTCAATACCCAATTACATATATTTTCAGTTTGTTTTTTGTTTTGTTTATTTTTAGTCTGTAAGACCTTTAATAAATCAGTATCTATTTCTACTACAGAGGAAAAGGTAGGATTTTTTTTCCTATCTTTTCATTTTCTACTATATTTTAATTTAATGGATGCACTACCTTCAAAATGAACACATCCAACCAAGTGTAGGTTGAACCAAAGTTAATTTCATTTGCTAATTTTTTTTATTAACATATAATGTATTATTTGCCCCAGGGGTACATGTCTGTGAATCATCAGGCTTACATATTTCACAGCACTTAGCACATACCCTCCCCAATGTCCATAACCCAACCACCTTATCCCTACCCCCTTACCCCCCCAGCAACCCTCAATTTGTTTCATGAGTTTAAGAGTCTCTTATGGTTTGTCTCCTTCCTGATCCCCTCTTGTTTCATTTCCCTCCCCCTCACGACCCCCCTCCCTGCCTCTCAAATTCTTCATATCAGAGAGATCATATGATAATTGTCTTTCTCTGATTGACTTATTTTGCTTAGCATAATACCCTCTAGTTCCATCCACGTCATTGCAAATGGCAAGATTTAGTTTCTCTTGATGGCTGCATAGTATTCCATTGTGTGTGTATGTGTGTATATATATGTGTGTGTGTGGATATATATATCTATAGATATATATATATTTGACAGAGAGAGAGAGAGATGACAAGTAAGCAGAGAGGCAGGCAGAGGGAGAGGGGGAAGCAGTCTCCCTGCTGAGCAGAGAGCCTGACGCAGGCCTCGATCCCAGGACTCTGAGATCATGACCTGAGCCAAAGGCAGAGGCTTTAACCCACTGAGCCACCCAGGCGCCCCAAAGTCCCCTACTATTATTGTATCATTATTGATGTGTTTGATTTTGTTCTTAATTGGTTTATATAATTGGCTGCTCCCATGTTAGGGGCATAGATATTTACAATTGTTAGATCTTCTTGTTGGATGGTCCCTTTAAGTATGATATAGTGTCCTTCCTCATCTCTTGTTATAGTCTTTGGCTTAAAAATCTAATTTATCTGATATAAGGATTGCTACCCCAGCTTTCTTTTGATGTCCATAAGCATGATAAATTGTTTTCCACCCCCTCACTTTATCTGGAGGTGTCTTTGGGTCTAAAATGAGTTTCTTGTAGACAGCATATCAATGGCTCTTGTTTTTTTATCCATTCTGATACCCTATGTCTTTTGGTTGGGGCATTTAGCCCATTTACATTCAGGGTAACTATTGACAGATAGGAATTTAGTGCCACTGTATTGCCTGTAAGGTGACGGTTACTGTGTATTGTCTCTGCTCCTTTCTGGTCTATGTTCCTTTTAGGCTCTCTCTTTGCTTAGAGGACCCCTGCAGGGCTGGCTTGGTGTTTGCAAATTCTTTTAGTTTTTGTTTGTCCTGGAAGTTTTTTATCTCTCCTTCTATTTTCAATGATAGCCTAGCTGGATATAGTATTCTTGGCTGCATATTTTTCTCATTCAGTGCTCTGAATATGTCATGCCAATCCTTTCTGGCCTGCCAGGTCTCTGTGGATAGGTCTGCTGTCAATCTGATATTTCTGCCTTTGTATGTTACAGACTTCTTGTCCCGAGCTGCTTTCAGGATTTTCTCTTTGTCACTGAGACTTATAAGTTTTACTATTAGATGGCGGGGTGTAGACCTATTTTTATTGATTTTGAGGGGGGTTCTCTGTGCCTCCTGGATCTTGATGCTTGTTCCCTTCGCCAAATTAGGGAAATTCTCTACAATAATTTGCTCCAATATACCTTCTGCCACTCTCTCTCTTTCTTCTTCTTATGGGATCCCAATTATTCTAATATTGTTTCATCTTAAGGTATCACTTATCTCTCGAATTCTCCCCTTGTGGTCCAGTAGTTGTTAGTCTCTCTTTTGCTCAGCTTCTTTATTCTCTGTTATTTGGTCTTCTGTATCACTAATTCTCTCTTCTGCCTCTCTCTTCTGCCTCATTTATCCTGGCAGTAAGAGCCTCCATTTTTTATTGCACCTCATTAATAGCTTTTTTGATTTCAACTTGGTTAGATTTTAATTCTTTTATTTCTCCAGAAAGGGATTTTATTTCTCCAGAAAGGGATTCTCTAATATCTTCAATGCTTTTTTCGAGCCCAGCTAGCACCTTGATAATTGTCATTTTGAACTCTATTTCTGACATATTACTAATGTTCGTATTGATTAGGTCCCTAGCCATCGGTACTGCCTCTTGTTCTTTTTTTTTTGTGGTGAGTTTTTCTGCTTTGTCATTTTATCCAGATAAGAATAGATGAATGAGAGAACAAAATACTAAAAGGGTAGCAACGATCCCAGAAAAATATACACTAACCAAATCAGAAGAGACCTGAAACTGAGGGTTGAAGAAAGCGGGGGGGTGGGGGAGAAGAAAAAAAGAGGAAAAAATATATATATATATATGACTGGTGAATAGAACAGAGCCCCACATTTGATTTTGGGTGTATTTTGTTCTGTTAGAAGAAACTACCTCCCAAAATTTTAAAGAAAGAAAAACTTATAAATGTACAAAAATAAGATTAAACACTATGAAGGGATGGAATATGAGTGTAAAGATGAAAATTAAGAAAGATACTAAAAAAGGGATTGGTAAGAAGTTGGTTGAAAAAAGAGGAAAGAATGTGATCAGGCTGGAGACTAGAACAAAGCCATGTGCTAGCTTTAGGGATTATTTTGATCTATTGGAAGAAATTGTATCCCAAAATTTTAAAGAAAAAAAAAACCTATATGTATACAAAAAATAAGGTTAAATACAATGAGGGGATAAAATATGAATATAACAGTGAAAATTAGAAAAGATTTTTAGGATACTAGTTTAGGATACTAGTTTGAACAACGTTAAAATAAGAAAGAGGAAAAATAAAAAAATAGAATAAGAAAAAATAAAATTAAAGAAATTTAACTTTGAAAGACTAAAGAATCATTGGAAAAAAGCCATGAATTCTGTGTGTCACTTTCCCCTAGCTCTTAAGTTCCACAGTTCTCATTGATCAGTGAACTTGGTCTTGGCTAGATGTTCTTGCCGATCTTCTGGGGGAGGGACCTGTTGCCGTGATTCTCAAATGTCTTTGCCCGAGGCGGAATCGCACCGCCCTTGCCAGGGGCCGGGCTAAGTCATCTGCGCGGTTTTGGTCTCGGGAGCTTTTGTTCCCTGAACGCTTTCCGTACCGCTTTGG
>CM052901.1:93124584-93193423 GCA_028534135.1 Potos flavus | reverse complement strand
GTCTTTGCCCGAGGCGGAATCGCACCGCCCTTGCCAGGGGCCGGGCTAAGTCATCTGCGCGGTTTTGGTCTCGGGAGCTTTTGTTCCCTGAACGCTTTCCGTACCGCTTTGGAGGCGGGGAATGAAGATGGCGGCCTCCCAGTCTCCGGCGCCGTAGGAGCCGAGCGCTCAGGGTCCCGCTCCTCAGTGCGGCCTCAGAGAAAAGCAGTCAGTCCCTTCTGTCTCCCTGGTCTCCGGCCGCGCTCCGAGCTCACCCAGCCGGTGACCGAGCGTTTCTATCTCTGGCGCGCAGCCCCGTTTGGAGTCTCCAAACCCAGCCGATTCCTGCGGCCGCTCCCGCGCCGCTCCTCCCGGAGGAGGAAGGTGAGTCTCCCCGGATCTGCCGCTTGTGGGGTCCCTGCTCGAAGAGCAGTGGCCCGACTGTGCCTTGAATCTTGGTTTAAGGTGATTCCGAGCTGAGAGCCTGCTTCTCGGCTCCGTCTCTGCCATTGGCTTCTCCACTCTGATACCTGGGAGCTCTGCCACCCTCAGACACCCCTGGTCTTTCTGTGACCCCACGGGTCCTGAGACCACACTGTCCCCGCGAAGTTTCCACCCCCCGCTTAGCCTCTGGAGTGACATCCCTCAGTGGAGCGGACTCTAAAAGTTCCGATTTTGTGCTGCGCTGCTCTCTCACTTGCCGGGAGCCGGCCCCTCCCCCCGCGGTCTATCTTCCCGTCGCTTAGGATTCACTTCTCCGCACATCCTACCTTCCAGAAAGTGGTCGATTTTCTGTTCCTAGAATTGCTGCTCTTCTTCTCTTCTCTCTCCTGTCGAGTTTGTAGGTGTCCAGAATGGTTTGATAACTATCTAGCTGAACTTCTGGGATCTAATATCTCAGTCTCCTACTCCTCCGCCATCTTGCTCCTCCCTCCCTCATTTGCTAATTTCTTAAACGCTTTCACGACACACCTTGAAGCAGTTGGAAAAAAAGGAAGATTCAAAAATTGAGGACTAAGAATCACTGAGTTAAGTCTACCTATTAGATAAGGCAAAGGTTCTATGTTAGAAAGCTTTATAAATCACTTATCTTTTCTTGGAGACAGCAGATGGACACAGCCTGCTCCTCTGATGTCAGCCAGCTAACAGGCACATCTGTACATCTTTATCAGAAATGGGACCAAGCAACTGTTTGGCAGGAGAATATGTATGTATTGTATATATGTATTGATGGTGAATCAGCAGCATGGTATTGAAAAACAAACAATTGCATCTTTTGTAGGGACTATAGTTAGCTGGCTTTGATATTTCTTTTTCTTTTTCTTTTTTTTACAGATTTTATTTATTCTTTTGTGGGGGGAGGAGCAGGGGAAGAGAGAATCTCAAGCAGACTCCCCACTGAGCGGGGAGCCCAACACAGGGCTCAGCCTCCTGACCTGAGCCAAAATCGGATGTTTAACCGACTGAGCCACCCAGACACACCTGTCTTGGATATTTCTGGCATAATACTAGGAAGGGACTTAGCAACCAAACAACCTCACACAGGGTAATTTTGTTAAAACAGAAGATACAAATAATCCCTTAACAAAAGACAAGCAACACCTTGGTGTTTATCAGTAGTAACATGAAATTTCCTAACTTCCTGTTGGGATACTTTGCTTATAATCAAACTAAATGCTTTCTCTTTAGAACCTTTGTGTTTTATGTATGTTGAGGAGAAGTGAGAATCCTGAGCAAGAAGGAAATATCCCACCCATTGAGGGAAAGGGGAAGGAAATCTAGGGAAAAATCTAAAGAAATCTGAGAAAGAAGTGGATGCATTTCTAATAAGTAACCAGTCTGAAAAATGAATCTGCCTTAATTTGTCAATTGATACATTTCAAAACTAAAGCAACTGAAGATTTTGGCTCTAAGATATAAGACTATCACATTGAAAGATGTAGAAAAAATTTTTAACAGCAAAATTCGTGTTTTAGGAAAAAAAGAGTAACTTGATAAATCACTGTTAATAGTTCTATAAACTTCAAATTTTGCTAGAGTATTTTGCTTGTTTAGTACAACAGTTAAATGTCAGATGGAATCTAGACAAACTTCATGGAACTAAAAATCGGTTTCTCTCAACTTGCTTTCCAATATTCTACAACAGCTACACCTGTTAGAACCTATTTCATTGCACAGGTGGGAATACTGGCATTTAGCAATGATCTGAGAAGAAAGGAATCAATGAAGAAAAGCAGAGCAACCATTGAAAAGGAAATAAAAGATAAATAATGGTAGCAGAGCATCTATGCAGGGTGTCTGAGGGCACATGCTTTTATAAATCACAGTTAAGGGACTCACATGAGCACCCAGGTACGCAAATCATTATGTGCCATTAAGTCTGTTCCTTGATAAAATGATGCTACAGGGAGGCTTGTGGAAAAGGGGTCCTAGAAGGGAAAGGGCACGATCTAGCTGGTCTAGAAGGCAGAAATCTTCAGGAGAAAAAAAAAAAAAGAAGAATCTGGTTAAGGTGGCAAGACTCAGCCTACCAATCTTGTCTTTCTGCAATTACTTACTGAGATATATATGAGCCAGCACTTTTGACTGCCACTACATACTTTTGGTATGTTACATACTACTGGTATGTTATCCAAATAGGGGTGATTCCTATTCCTGGGAAATATTATCTCAGGTGGCTGACTGGCCATTTTTAGTCAGCACGATGAATGGATCACCCGCTAGGAAAATTGAATTACTTTCAGAAGATACTCAGCATTCTTTATTGAACCCTTGTACTCAGAAGCTTTTCTGTTATTGAACTTAAAGACACACACTATGATACGTGTCAGTGCAGCTGTGCTAGAACGAAAGCAAGTTAATTACGCCTACTCCCAACACATGCCAATTGCTACCCTTGGTGATGTCCGACTGCCTTTGAAACCCTATGTGTTTGCCCAAAGAGGAGCTACTAATCTAGCCTCTGGTCTGTTTCTCTATTTCTTATCCCACTTTTAAACATTTCAGTGTGGCTCTAGCCATGAACAAGGACTATGATTGGCCCACCTGCAATTTCCCTCATTCAGTTCATTTCTCATGTACTTAATATATGCCGGGCACTTTTCTGCATGCTTTACAAATATTTGCTCATTTAATCCTTATAAAGACCTTCAGGCAGGGTGTCTCTTTATTTCCATTTTACAGGTGGGGTAACTAAAGCACAGAGAGGTTGAGTAACTTGCTCAAGGTCACACTGCTAGTAAGTCATGAAGGCAGGATTTGAACTCAGGAAGTCTCGTTCTAGAGTCCGAGCCTAAACACTGTGTCCATTCTCCTTTTCTTGTCTCTTCATTCCTTTACTCACTTTCTCACTACCACACTTGACAGAGCCAGTCTGCCTTTTGTAACGCTGTCATTAGTTTAGTATTTTAGTTAGAGCAGTTTTATCTGCATGTTGGCTCTTGGCTTCTGGCCAGACTGGGAAGGTGGAGGTAAGATGGGGACATTGCAATGGGAGAGACATGCATTAAATGTGACGTCCTGGAAGAGCCACAGTCATGTGGTCATCACAGAAGGCTTTCCTTTCTAGATTTCTCTTCCATGTGGAGTCAGAGGTATGGATCTAGATCCTTATGCCACCACTTACCAACTCTGTGACCTTGTCTTTGTTGCTTATCTCTTCAATTCACAGACTCCTTTTCTACAAAATGGAAATAAATTGTAGTGCTTAACACATAGGGTTGTCTTGGGGATTGAAGGGTACAATGCATATAAACTATGTACAATATGCCTGGCACATAATAATTGCTCACTAAACATTAGCTAGGATTGTATTGTAGTGGCTACATCAATTTGGGGCATGATCTGTCACATAACACCCAAGCATCAGAGAATAGGTGTGTTTAGTTTTCAGCTTATGCTACTCTCAGGCCAAATTTTCTAGGAAAATCTGGCATCCAATGGTAGCTTATTGATAAGGAAAATGGAAGGCATATAATCTTAGGAGAAGGAATACTCTGCCTCTGTATTTTATTTTATTATTATTTTTTAAGATTTTATTTATTTGAGAGAGAGTGAGAGCAAAAACACAAGTGGGTTGGAGGGCAGAGGGAGAAGCAGACTCCCTGCTGACTAGGGAGCCTGATGCAGGACTCGGTGACCTGAGCCAAAGGCAGACGCTTAACCGACTGAGCTACCCAGGCACCCTGCCTCTCTATTTTAATTTTGAAAGGTCTCTCTCTAACATGTTGACTTGGGGAATAAGGAATAATATTTGAAATTGGCATTGCAAAATGAGTCTCAAAAGTGTCTGACACATAGTAGGTACTTGACAAATGTTACCTTCTACTTACGTCATATAACCCAAATCCCCTGCTTGTCACTCTTTTTTTTTTTTTTTTTTTTTTAAGATTTTATTTATTTATTTGTCAGAGAGACTGGGAAAGAGAACAAGCAAGGGGAGCTGCAGGCAGAGGGAGAGGGAGAAGCAGACTCCCCTCTGACCAAGGAGCCCCATGTGGGACTTGATCCCAAGACCCTGGAATCATGACCTGAGCCGAAGGCAGCGGCTTAACTGACTGAGCCACCCAGGTGTCCCTGTGCTTGTCACTCTTAATTCTCACATCCCCGAACCTTGGTTCTAGTCAAGCCACGGTAACTGCATTCTTGTTCTCACTCTATGCCTTTGCTCACCTTATTATTCCTACGAGGAATGCCCTCAACTCTTCCTTCCATGCTTCCAAGTCCTACACATACCCCAAGGGCCAGGTCAAGTATGGCCTCCTCCATGAAGTATTTCTGAGCCACACAAACCTGCTTAGGGGGTGAAGGTGAATTGAGAAAAGGCACTATGTGAGCAGAAACTGAATGTACAACCTTCCACAGCCCCCAAGGTCAATTGTCCTTTCAGGAAGAACAGATGACAAGACATCAACAGTGAACACAGAGGAACTTATGGCAAGGTGACCCTAAGGTAGATCATATCCTCCCTCTGGAGACACTTGGCTGTAGTTTTTCACCGTGTCCTTCAGTCTTTGGATTCGGTGGCAGGAAAGAGAAGGGAGGGAGCTTGGAATTAGACTGGGATTCGGTCAGGACCAAATTTGATGATGGAGTCACAGGATTGGAGTGAGTTTAGCTGACACCATCTAGAATAAGTTGATTGCCAGGTTTTGGGTTCTAAGTCCAGAGTCATAAATCAAAGTAGGTTCTCCCAAGAATACTTTTGCTCATGGGAATTTGGAAGACTGAAACTGAAATTCCATGCCTATTGCTAATGGAATACTTTGTAGATATAAAATTTGCTTGGAAAAATTATCTAAAACTTGGACATAAGGCAAAGGGATGACTGCATGTCCTTTAAGTGACATATGGGAGCTTTTCCTAACAGGCTCATCCCAGGATTATTTCATTTCAGAATGAAGCATAAAGCATACCTTTATTTGGTTTACTATTTGCTCTTGATTAGAGCCCCAGCACTGAGAGGTTATGTGATAACTTGAACCTTTTTTTTTTTTAATCTGGTTGAGATGTAAATAATTTCTGTCCAGTAAAATACATAACCCCAAAGATTACATTTTTGTTGCTCTGTAGGACATTCCTTTTACATCTAATTTAGTACTCTTACTCCCTCATTCCTTCTTTCAGTGCTTATATATACTCAGTCTCTCCAATTCTCCTTCGAACCAGCTTTGCTACCTTGCTATTCTCTGATTTCATGAGATAAATAAGCCTGTGATTCGTGCTCACTTTATATTTGCAGGAGAGTCATGTTTTCAACATCTAAAATATTATACTTTGACAAACCCTGATAGGAAAGTCAGAATCTTTATAGAGAAATATTAGGGCCTTTGAGAAAGAATCTTAAAAATAAAACTCAGTGTGAAAGTCTTTCTGACTGCTTTTAGCAAATCCGAAAGAACCAGAGGTAAATAGCAGGAACACATAGTTGCTAATGAGAGACAGTGAATCCAGGCAGTGCTGCTGGGAATGACGTGAATGTGGTAATCAGGAAGATGCACTGGGGATAAAATAATGCATAACAAAGATCTCCACTCGGTGATTCGCCTGCCGGCTATTTTTTCCTCCTTGGTTTGGGTTCATTTAACTTTAACGTCTGTCAGTTTTGAATTTAAAATAAACTATTACTTGATAATTCTTCTAACTTAACAGAAACCCAGAAAAAATGGATTAAAATGAAAATGGTATAGCTCTTTTGTGCTCTTTTCAGTAGAGCTTGTAATTTTTAACAATCCTCTTGATTCCTTTTATTGTTTGCCCTGCGGCCACGGGCAGGCGTAAAGGTCGAAAACTTACTTGAGATACTACTTTCTTTTGCTCTGAGAGATTTGACAATTTGGGGCTGTATTGTGCCTTGCAGACCTTTGGAAGAGACATTGGTGTGTTGGAGATGTGTTGGCGTTTGGGGCCTGGGGGGAGTATAATGTGGTGATGGAAAATTCAAGCTCACTGGGTAAACTGTCGGGGTTCCAATCCCAGCCCTACTATTGCCAATTCCAATTATATAACCTCCCTAATCCGCAAGTTCCTCACCACTGAAATGGGGGTAATAATAGGACTTGTCAGACAGTGTCCTGTGAGGCGTTTGGCATAGCAAGTGGCAAATAGTGAGCATTCAGTAAGTGGCTGCTATTATGATTGTAGGGGTAGGGGACATGCACCTGTGCAAATCTTTCCCGTCTGTACATGGCTCACTCACCTTCTGTTGATGTCTTTAACCACTTCCCTCTTTTCGCCTCCTTACCCAGCGGGGCCATAGTCTTAGAACTAAGAACTTAGGATTTTAATATCTATT
This sequence comes from Potos flavus, assembly GCA_028534135.1. NCBI lineage: Eukaryota > Metazoa > Chordata > Mammalia > Carnivora > Procyonidae > Potos > Potos flavus. The sequence continues at coordinate 93,186,651 of CM052901.1, read as the reverse complement.
TGTGTGTATCCAGTGAAGTTTTTACCATCTTATTTGAAAACAAAACAAAACAAAACAAAAAAGGAAAATTTGAAAAGTGAAACATTTCGTATTTCTTAAGGAAAGAATTGATTAAATTACATTATTTCCCAGGAGTGTATCTGTGTTATTTTCTCTCTCTCTTTTTTTTTTTTCCTTTTCTTCCCTTGTGGGTAGCAGTGCTCCCCCACCTCCCTTCATGGGATTGTTTGCCTTTCCCTGGACCTTCAGGTCTGGGCATGAGGTCACCGCCGCGCTCCGCCTTCTCCCTGTAGCAGCAGTCTCGGTACAGTTTCGTGCTGTAATGTCACGTGAGACGGGAAAGAAAACATCCACGTCAGTCATGCTTTGTGCTGTGTTCCCAACCCTGGTTTCAAGTATGACAGCCTAATTATAAGGCTTCCTACACAAGATACGTAGGCAACCAAGATCCTCCGCCTGCTTTCCTGTTCTTGCGCTGTAATGCAGTTCTTTCCTGGCCAAGTCACTGAATGTGTTTATAGGAGACTAATCTTTCAAGGGTCTTGGGATAATTTCACCCCAAATTTCCTAAAATTGTCTAAGATAATCTACTTATAATGACAACTCTAGGGGCCATGGGTGGCAATATAGAGAAGGAATTCTAAAGACCCTGGAGAAATGTTGTTGCTTAGTGTAAATACGAATTATGCTAAGGGGAACAACTGGACGAGAGCATCCGGGGTTGACAGGAGCTCACGCGAGAAGTCCTAGCCAGTCGGGGCAAAAACTTTAGTTAAAACTACAAGCCCAACATGAGCCAGCAGTGTGATTCAGCTGAGGACGCGGGAAAATGGCAAAGACTGGGCTATGGTTTTGTGTTTTCTCTAGTTGAGGTTTAGCAGCCATCTGCTTGTGCCGTTGTATAGAGTTTTCTGGCATCAAAATGGAGGAAATGAAGGTGAAATGATCTTTAAGGTCCCTTACAATTAAAAGTTTGGATACTGCTATGTTTTTCTTCTTTTTCTCAATATTCTTTTTTTTTTTAAGTATAATTTACCTCTAATGAAATGCACAGATAGTAAGTATAGTGTTTGATGGGTTTTGACAAAGATATACCCCCATATACCTCCTTCTCCATTTAAGACATAGAACATTTCCATCATCCCATGAAGTTCTTTGTAATCCTTTACAATCAAAGTCCCCTCTCCATAGGTGATCACTGTTGTGATTTCTGTGAACACAGATCTTGGGTCTTCATATAAATGGACTCTATCATATGTACTTATTTATATCTGGCTTCTTTCACTTCACATAATGTTTTTGAGATTCATCCACGTGGTTGTGTGTATCGGTGGTTCATCCTGCTTTGTTGCTGAGTTGTAATCCACTTTACACATCGACTACAAACTGTTTACTCTCTTGTTGGATGTTTGAGTTTTGGCTAGTACGAATAAAGCAGAATAAATATTCTTGTGCATATTTTCAGTGGACGTATGGTTTTGTTCCTCTTGAGTAAATACCTAAGAGTGGAATTGCTTGGTCATCGGACAGGTGGATTTTAACTTTATAAGGAACTACCAAAAGTTTTCCAAAGTAAACGTACCATTTTACACTCCCACCAGCCCTATATGAGAGTTCCATGTGGTCCACATCCTGGCCACTCTGTTTTTTTTTCATCATGTGCATTCATTTTCCTTGAGTATGTTCCTAAGGAAACCAAAGAGATGATCCCTGTTACTAGCAAAGTTTCACTTGAAAAGCTACTCTAAGTTAATAGGATTACCAAAAAACAGACCACATGGATCACATTGGAGGTGACTTTTGATTAAGGATTAACCATAGGGGTGCCTTGGTGGCTCAGTCAGTTGGGTGTCCGCCTCTTGATTTCAGCTCAGGTCCTGATCTTGGGGTTGTGGGTTTGGACCCCGCTTTGGACTCCATGCTGGGCATGAAGCCTACTTAAAAAAAAAAAAAAAAATTAGCCATAAATCATCTTAAAGTAACTTAAAGTTACAGTGTGATTTACAAAGAGCTATGAAGGGAAAAACACACATGATAGTTTATCATTTCCTCATAACTCCTTAAAATGGCCAAGAAAGCTCTAGTTTCTGGTGTTTTTACATTAAAAACTTTGGCAGTTCGTCCTGGCAATGGGCAGACAGTCATGAGGAAAGTAGCGATTTGCTCATCCATCAAATTTTGGAGTACTTTTGGAAAAAGAATCCTTGGCAAACTGGTAGTTTGTGTTAGGGACTCTAAGAATAAAGAATCGGGACTGGATGGACAAAATAAGTGAAGGGGATTAAGAGGTACAACCTTCCAGTTATAAAATAAATAAGACACAAGAATATAATGAATAGTATTATAAGATTTTGTCAAGTGACAGATGGTAACTAGACTTAATTGTGGTGACCATTTATTTCCTAATGTATGTAGATATCGAATCACTATGTTGTACACTTAGAACTAATACAATATTGTATGTCGATTATTCTTCAATGAAAAAGAGTTGGTCAAAATATCATGGATCTAGTATGTACGGAAAATGTTCTACTGGGTTGGCTCTCTTATATGCTGAGTGAGGAGGTATTATGCATAGTAGATTAATAATTTGCCATCATTTATTAAATGCTTACTATACACTGGGCACTGAACTAAGTTTTTTAATATATTGATTCATTTAATTCTTGCAACAACTGTACATACAATAGGCAACATTAATATCCCGATATTACAGAAGAGAAAACAAAAGTTCATAGAGGTTAAATAAGTTACCTAAATACATAACTATTATTCAGTAGAGCTAGAATTTGAACCTAACAGTGCCATGCCTCAGCTAGACTTTGGTGAGAAAGATTAACTGGAGTTCAAAAAGTAAGTGTGTGTGTGTGTGTGTGTTATAGGATGACAGGATCTTTTTTAATTTTTTTAAAAGATTTTTTTTATTTTTATTTTTTATTTAACAGAGAGAGAGAGATCAGAAGTAGGCAGAGAGGCAGGCAGAGAGAGAGGGGGAAGCAGGCTCCCTACTGAGCAGAGAGCCCGATGTGGGGCTCGATCCCAGGACCCTGAGATCATGATCCAAGCTGAAGGCAGAGGCATTAACCCACTGAGCCACCCAGGCGCCCAGGATCTTTAAAACCTAAAAATAAACTTCATTAGGATAAAATTCTGTGAAGAAGTGGAATGGAAATATGAGATTGAGGAGGAAAGGAAATACTGTAAAATTTCTATATTTAAAAAATGGATGATGATAGATATCAAATGGTATTTAGATTCTGTTGGATACTTTATTTATTTATTTTAAAGATTTTATTTATTTGAAAGAAAGAGAGAACATGAGCAGGGAGGAGGGGCAGAGGGAGGAGAAGCAGACTCTCTGCTGAGCGGGGAGCCTGACTCCAGGCTCTATCCCAGGACCCTGGGATCATGACTTGAGCCGAATGCAGACACTTAACCAACTGAGCCACCCAGGCGCCCCTTAAAGATTTTATTTATTTATTTATTTTTTAAAGATTTTACTTTTAAGTAATTTCTACACCCAACGTGGGACTGGAACTCACAACCCTGAGATCAAGAGTTGCGTGCTCTTCTGACTGAGCCAGCTAGGTGCCCGTTGGGTACTTTCAAATGTTCATATTTATAATGCATTGGTAATTCTAACCTTTATAAATATTTAATTTATGATGAAAAATTTGAGATGTCAACTTAAAATGGGTGAGGAAGTTAGTTGGGTTTTTAAGGTTCTTTTAAGTGATAGGGCCGTTAAATTTTGAATACTATGACTTGTGTAGTATAGGGGTCCTGACTACTTAGTCACTTTTTAATCCTTGCACTCTCCACAGTGCCCAGAATACATGAGGTCGAAGTCCTCAGTCTGTGTTTGGGGAATGAGGAGGTAATGGCTCGTGAGAGACTGTGCACGAAAGGCTCAGGGGCACAAAAAAGCCGGCACAGATCACTGGTGCCATGCACAAAACTCTCCAACCTTCCAGCCTTACCTCTTCTGCTCAGAAAATAGCATCCTGAAAGAGTTACCTGATGCCGACAAACTGAAAAAATTTTAGTGACGATAATTATGATCATAGTATTTTATAGCTGAGAATCCCCTTTATAGTCACCAGTTCATTATAATCCCGGATAGGGAGTGTGGCATTTCCTTACTTTTCTTTTCTTTTAAAAATTGAGGTATATGGGGCGCCTGGGTGGCTCAGTGAGTTAGGCCTTTGCCTTCGACTCAGGTCATGATCTCAGGGTCCTGGGATTGAGCCCTGCATTGGGTTCTCTGCTCAGCGGGGAGCCTGCTTCCCCCTCTCTCTCTGCCTGCCTCTCTGCCTACTTGTGATCTCTCTCTCTGTCTTTCAAATAAATGAATAAAATCTTTAAAAAAAAATTGAGGTATAATTGTCATATAACATTATATTAGTCTCAGGTGTATAACATAATGATTCGATATTTGTATATATTATGAAATGATCACCGTAAGTTTAGTTAACATCCATCACTACGCAGTTACAGCTTCTTTTTGTTGTGATGAGAATTTTTAAGATCTATTCTTTTAGCAACTTTTAAATATGCAGTACAGTATTGTTAACTGTAGTCACCCTGTTGTACATGACATCGTGGGCTTATTTATATTATAACTGCAAGTTTGTACCTTTTGAGTCCCTTCATCCATTTCGCCCAGCTGGTATCCCCTGACTCTGGCAACCACCAATCTGTTCTCTGTATCTATGAGCTTGAGGTTTGTTGTTGCTTTTTTGTTTGTTTGTTTGTTTTGTTTGTTTTTTTTATTCCACATGTAAATGAGATCATATGGTATTTGTCTTTCTCCTGACTCATTTCACTTAGCATTTTGCCCTCTAGGTCCATCCATGTTGTTGCAAATGGCAAGATTTCATTCTTTTTAATGGCTGGATAATATTCCACCATAGATAGATAGATAGATAGATATCTCAGATCTTCTTTATTCATTTATCCATCAGTGGACACTGTTAAAAAGAAAACCACAGGCCCCAAACCAGGGTTTCATACCTAATCTAATTGCAGTTTCAACCTCCCCCAAAAATGTAGTTATAACTGGTCAATAAGGAATTTTCTGATCAGTGCCAATGAGTCTGCCAAATGGGCCCTCTCTATCCCCCAAAGAAAGATGAAGTAATCTGCATGATAAAACCCCCTTCTCCTGCCTCTGAGGGAAAGCTGCCTTGCCTAGAACAGTTCTTTTCTTTTACTAATAACTTTCTTAGTAGCGTGCCCCCCTTTTTAAATAAAAACCTTCCATTTTGCACAGTTCATCAGAGCTCCCATCTACTTTGCTAGATGGGATGATGTCCTATTTAAGAATCATTTCATAAAGCCACTTAGATCTTCAAATTTACTGCATTGAATTTTGTTTTTTGACAAAACTTAGGCTGCTTCCATGTCTTAGCTATTGTAAATACTGCTGCAGTGAACTTGGAGGTGCAGATCTCTTTTCGGGGTCACATTTTTGTTTTCTTCAGATAAATACCTGCAAGTGGAATTGTTGGATCATGTGGTAGTTCTATTTACATTTCCTTTCTTTGCGTTGCTATTGACCATAGACTTTCATCAAGTTGAGATCTCTGTCTCCAACAAGCAGCATAGTGTTGGAATGCTACAATGTCTTGTGTAGAACTCACAATTCGGTGAAGGAAGTAAGGACAGGGGAGGGAAGGAGAGAAAGAGACTTTCCAGCTCAAGTATTCTTTAGTGCCAAGACTTACGGAGTTCAGCATGGGGTCATCAGTTTCTGTCCATACTGGGGAAAGGTAGAATTTCTCTGTGGTTCATCCATCCATCTATTCATTCAATAAATATGTATTAATCATCCACTTTGTGCCAGATCTTGGGAAAGAGAGGTAAATAATACACCCTGAAAGAGGGAAACAGGTCAAAAAATAAATGCATATAAGTGGGAAGAGAGCGTTTTTGCCTTACAGTCTCCCAGCCCTAAGATAAATGCTCAGCCATTTTCATCAGGAGGGAGAATACAGGGTCAGAGCCTTCCCCTTCACCTGCCCAAATGAATCATGAAGGGCCTCTGCATTCTCTAAAGGGTGTGCTGTCTGATCATATAGGCTAAGGAATGAGATAAAACTCGATTGGATTAATGTGAGCCAGACTCCTGGACTTTCTCCATTTGCTTTAAAAGGTCAACTAGTCTAATGTGGAATACGTGTGGGGAAAGGTGACCTTTGGGTCTTGCAAGGGTGAGGGGAAGATTCAGATAATATGCAAGGTGAACAAAACGGCCTCGCTGTGTTTTATCTTCAAAGAGGCCATATAACTGGGGTCAGCATCATAAGGGGTGGGCATACTATGTCTGCCAGGCACACACATCTGTTAAGTGAATGATTTGAATTCTAATGACATTCAAACTGGATAGGGTAACTGTACTTCCCAGTTCATGCCGATCATCCTGGTGTGGTTATTAATAGCATTCCCTTTGCTTTCAAAAGTGTCCTAGGTTAGAAGATAAATTATGTGGCCACGGTAGTAACTCAAGAAGAGAAAGTCAAGCCCCATCTGCATTCCTCATAGAAAAGTATGACCAAAATATGGTTGTTATTAAAATCTTTCATGTTAACATTTTGCTGGTGTGGGAAGTTATAAATCTGCTGGAAAGAATACGGTTCAACAAACATTGTTTCTGCAGGGCTTGTGTTAAGAGAATAAAAGAGACAGAAAAATGAATACAGAGGCTTCTTCTGGAAGAGTTTATGACCCGATAGAGGTGACACATAAAAAATAACATACGTCTGAGACACTAAAGCCTTACATCCCTGAAACTAGGATGCTAGAGCACGAAGGGGCCTGGGGCTAATTTTATCACCTCATTTTATAGAGGAGGAGGTTGTTTGCCCAGGTTCACATAACCCATGGTGCTGAGACTAGGGGCTTTGCCTGGGACTATCCCTGTTTATGTGTATTGTCCTGGCATAACTACTAACAGCATATCCTCTTGATCTCAAGTTCTCCCGCTGTAGGGAGCTGGGCCTCCCAACTCAGACCAATAGCTCTCCATTGTGGCACTGTTGACATGTGGTGCCACGTAACTTTTCCTTGTGGGGGGCAGGGAGCTGAGTCGTATGCACTGACGAATGTTCAACAGCATCCGACTAGAGATAAGGAGCAGCCCCACTCCCGGTTGTGACACCCAGATCGCCTCCAAATGTTGCCAAATGTCCCTTGGGAAGCTTAATCACCCTGGTTGAGAACCTCTGCACTAGACAGTGACCTTGACAGTGGTCGGCCAGACTTTACCAGGCTGCCACATAACTCCAAAATATCACCAACCAAGAATACTTTCATTTGCTTCCCCCTTTTTTTGAACTCTTAATGTGACAATCTCAAACACTATTTGAGGCAAAGACTTCTTCCATGGGAATATATTTATTTCCAAAAGCTGTCAGGCAGAATTATTGTTTTTCCTGTAAATTAATATTTTCTGTGGACAGAATATCCCCTAAGAAAGGGTATTAAATCTGAAATGTTGGTCCACAGCTTCATGACAGGTTACAAATTGTATGGATTGCTATTGTAACCTGTTGCCCAAGTGGAAAACAAAAAGGAGAGAGGATACTAAAATTATTTCTGTAATACTTGGAACCTACTTTTATTTTTTTTTAAGTTTTTATTTAAATTCCAGTTAGGAGAGGGGAGGGAAAAAAATAAATTCCAGTTAGTTAACACACAGTGTAATATTAGTTTTGGGCGTACAATATAGTGATTCAGCACTTCCATACGTCAGCCTGTGCTCATCACAAGTGCGCTCCTTAATCCCCAGCATGTACTTCAGCCACCCCCCACCCACCTCCCTTCTGGTAACCACTGGAACCTACTTTTAAAGTGATATTTCTGAGTGTGCTTGTTGTTTGTTGTTGTTGTTTTTAAACAGGAAGAGAGAATGCTGGCCCAAACTGTGAAATCGGTATTCTGCTTCCACACTTCCTTCTTCTTCTTTCCAACTTGGCATTGCTATATTAAATTGTGCTTTCATGAAAAAGACCTACCTATTCCCAAATAAGAATAATTTATTGATTCAAGCAATATATACTTACTGGTTCCTTGCTGGAGATGCATTGCTGATCCCTGGTCTTGGCCCTTGAGATGCCCCTGGTCTAAAAGGAACTCATTTGCACCCAGGTGGACATCACTGATAACATTTAGTGCACAGTGGTTCTCTGACTTGAGTGTACACGAGCATCACCTGCAGGGGTCATTTCTGATTCAGTAGACTAGAGTAGGGCCCAGACAAGTTCTTCAGTGATGCTGATACTGCTGGTCTGGAAATGACACTTTGAGAACCACTGGTTTCATGTCGGGGATATTTATCCGTTAGGACGGAGGAGCATTCAGGCAGAGTGGTCTCATGGCTTCATTGACTTCATCTCCCTGCAGTTGCCCCTGTCTTTGCCCCTCTCCTTCCTCTTCTTTTTTTCTTTTTTTTTTAAGATTTTATTTATTTATTTGACAGAGAGAGAGATCACAAGTAGGCAGAGAGGCAGGCAGAGAGAGAGGGGGAAGCAGGCTCCCTGCTGAGCAGAGAGCCCTAGGCGGGGCTCCATCCCAGGACCCTGAGATCATGACCTGAGCCAAAGGCAGAGGCTTTAACCCACTGAGCCACCCAGGCGCCCCTCTCCTTCCTCTTCTCATTCCCCATTTCACTTCATGTACCCAACATCCTCATGCTCCCTTGACCCTCCTCTATCAGACATTGCTCTTAAGGAAGAATTTTATATCAAACGCTAGAATGGCATTAAGGTGATGTCTTACCTTTTCCAGGGTAATTGGTATTTGGACGTATCCCTGCTTGTGGAATGGGACAGAACATCTATGTCAACTTTTTAGGACTGATTTAGGCGAATCTCCTCTATATAGGCATTCTTCCTGCACCGGGCCTACTGGTATAGTTGTTGCACACATATCATCTCTGCCGTGTGCTGTAACCTGTACGCGAACATCAGACCAACCATCGGTATGATGAAAGTATAATTCTTAAGGCACCTTTAAGCCCTGTTCTCTTATGATGATTTAAGCAAATCCAGGGTCTAGGTAAACCTTACCGAAGGGTCCGAATTGTCCTTTCTTTTGTTGAGGGGCTGATGTCACTGAGAAGACACCACCATCACCGCTTTCTTCTCAGTTGGCCAAAGAACAAAAGATGTATCCACACTCCTATTTACTGAGGTTATGAAAATTAATCTAAACAGGGCAGTATGTGCAGAATGAAATATTTTAAATGACACCTTTAACTTGAGAGCTGTTATTAAACTTAAACCCTCTCACATTCAAAGTAGTCACTAGGTATTAAACAATAGGAAGAACTACTTCCTTTGAACAGTTTTGATGGCAGCTTTCTCTTCACCCACACATTGCTGGGGTTCATCTTTTATGAATGGAGAGAACCTATGATTACTTCTAATGTGTGAAGTCGAGGGAAATTCAACATGAACACTCAACCTCCCAATGAGTTTGTAACAGATCATGTGCCTATTCATCTGGGTTAATGTCATGGGCAATTAATGACTGAATAGTCTTAATTGATAATTGATCTAGTTAACTTTTTAGCTGAGTGGTTGGACCTGAATCCCAATGAGAGCAGTGAGTGGAAAATAACATATGTGTAAGGGTTACAACCAGTGAATTTGAGGAATAAGAAGGTGGTGCAGGCAGAAACTGTCTTGCTCTTTCCCAATGCCCTACCTCCATCCTAAGGAGGAGTAGAGATGAGCCTTAGTGATAAAGGGACAGGAAAGGAAGGAGGAAAACAATTTCCATGTGGTCTACAGGTTATATCTCAGGCAAGATATTTTTATATTACTCTCCATTTTCCCTTCATATTTTAAAGAGTCTCACCAACTCATCCTCTTAATTAGACCAACTTAGAAGCCTGGCACATAATAATGATGCAGATTTAGCAGCCTGATGAAAGCAATACTGGGTACAGTTCCAGACATATTATTGGTAGCCTTTTTGTGCTTTGAAACTGTTCGCAAAGTTACCAAATATTTAAATGAGGGTGAACTGTCCAATCAGAATGAGTTGAAGCATCCTAGAACAAATAATGGTAATTGTATCAGCTGCTAATTATAAAACTTCACAATGTATTCCCTTTTTGACAAGTATATTTTACCCCTTTGGTTCCTCAGAGTATTACATCAAAACACTGTGATAGAGGTGCCTGGGTGGCTCAGTTGGTTAAGTGTCTGCCTTCGGCTCAGGTCATGATCTCAGGGTCCTGGGATTGAGCCCCGCGTTGGGCTCCCTGCTCAGCAGGGAGTCTGCTTCTCCCTCTCCCTTTTCCCCTCTCCCCTGCTCATGCTTTCTCTCTCTCATATAAATAAATAAAATCTTAAAAAAAAAAAAACCACACCCAACACTGTGATAAATGGTGATGCTGAAAGCATAATGAGTATACCAATTAGGAATGTGTTTGGCTGTAAGTAACAAAACTCAACTTCTACATGCCAGGCAGATTGTGAAGTTCTTTTCTTTTCTTTTCCTTTCTTAAAGATTTAGTTTATTTATTTGGGAAAGAGAGAGCCAGAGAGAGAGTACAAGTGGAGGGGAGAGGCAGGGGAAGAGGCAGAGGGAGAACCAGACTCCCATTGAGCAGGGAGCCCAATGCGGGACTTGATCCCAGGACCCTGGGATCATGACCTGAGCCAAAGGCAGATGCTTAACCAACTAAGTCACCCAGGTGCCCCTTTCTTCAAACATAATGTATTATCTTTACAGCAACCCTGCAAGATAGTTATTAAAGAAAACAAAACAAAACAAAACTAAGCCCAGAGTAGTTAAGTAACCTGCCTAAGGACACAATCTTAAAATAAGACTTTTCCAGTGTAAAAGACTTTTCCTAGAATTTTCCAAATCACCAAAAGATATAGCATTGCTTGAGAATATCAGAACTTTTAAAGTAATCCAGAATGGCCTGATGAAAAGCTCAGATGGGTAAGTTCCTAAGCGGAACCGAGGCCCCAGGGCAAGGTTATTGTTTAGTCAGGGGGTACCCATGGGATGTATATTTTGTACTTGTTACAAGTGGATACGTGAGGGTAAGGATTGCTTAGGGATAGGTAGGGGTGGTTGGGTATGGATATCATGTGTGTCCTCTTGTGGTAGATACTATAGATTGTCTCAACACCCCTTTCCAATGGATTCCACCCTTGCCTTCTTTTGTTTTAAAGGCTATAAAGCTTGAAACCTTATTTTCGAATGAGATGTAAGTGGGCATCTACTGAGGGTGGTTCTCGGAAAGTTTTGCTTTCTGAATGCAAGGGGAGACTGTCAGCTGCCATAGTCCTCTGTCCTTTCTCTCTGCTTGGAATGTAAACTTGACATACGGAGTTGCACCAGACATCTTACAACCATGATGGCAAAAGCCAATGTAACTTATTTCATCCATGGAGTAGAAAGAACTGGGTGTCTGATGATGTCACTGACCCAAAATTTCCTGCTTTTGAACAGCTCGTCAGGAGAAAAGAAACTATTTGCTTCAGCAACTATAAGTTGAATTTCAGTTATTTACTGTTGAATGCATTCCCAAGTGACACCCCCTCCTTGGTATAAGCCTCCCCACCCCTCCATAATGTTTTAATAGGATAGCCTGATGGACCAAAGGAAAAAACACTGTACCTGTCAGCAAAGTGATAGAAAGTGAAGCCTTGTAATACATGTAATCAACTTCGTAAATTGTGAAACGTAAGTCGTGCTTGCAAATTGTGAAACATAAGTTTGTATTTTCTACAGTAGTATAAGAAGGATAAATGTATACAGACAAGAAGAAAACCAAAACACAGCCTGTAGATTAGACTATTGTTCAGCCTATATTCATTCCTCTTACTCCATTTCCCCAAAACTTCATGAGAGGAGTATATTTCCCTTCCCTACTAATGTTGGGCTTGGTCGTGAGACTTGCTTTGGCCAATGGGATGTGGGCAGAAGTGACAGCCATAGCCTAGGTCTTAAGAGATATGTGTTTCCTTCTGCTCGCAATCTTGCACTTCTGCCATAGCCATAAGAAGGGCAGGCCTCGGGTAAGCTGCTGGTCTAAGGAGGGTGAGAGTCGTGTGAGGCAGAGATGAACTGAACCCACAGCCTGGAGCCGCACCGAGCCAAGACCAGCCAAACTCTAGATGGGATGAAGTCATCCGATGGCTTGACAGGGGCTGGAGGATCCACTTTCAAGGTGGCTTTCTCATGAGCTTCTTGCCATGCAGACCTCTCCATAAGGCTGCCGAGTGTCCTCATGGCATGGCAGCTAGGTTACCTAGAGCAAGTAATTGAAGAGAGCAGTGTTTCTTATGGCCTAGTTTAAAAGATCACACTCTGCCAGTTTCACAATATCCAGTTAGTTACACGGGTCAGTTCTAGTCACTGAAAGTCATCTGGTACCACACTTTCTAATGTATGTTTTCAACACAATCTCTCTTACTGCTCCAAGCACCTTCTCAAAATGGATTTATAATTTAAACTGGTGGTTTTTAACCCCCAGTCCCTGGGGACATTTGACAATGTCTAGAGACATTTCTGGTTGTCCCAGATGGGAGAGGGAGCGCTACTGGCATCTAGTGAGTAGAAGCCAGGGGTGCCGCTACACAGTCTATGATGCCCAGGACACTCTCCCCACAACAAAGGATTATTCAGCCCCAAAGTCAACAGTGATAAGGCAAAGAAACTGCACTGAAACTAGTATAGTCTGCTAAAATTTTCAAGTTTCCTCTTACAGATCCTTCAATATATCATATAAACACTGCTTTTCGTTTTCAGTCAGGTATAGTCAGATTAAGCACAACTGAGTTATAGTGCACGATCAGACTGCAGGTGCACAACCAAAAAGGAGTGAGCAGGAGAAATGAATTTGGCTAAGAAATCATGCACATGCCTTCCCAGAAGATCTGTGTGTGTGTGTGTGGGGGGGGGGGTGCTTTTTGTGATATACTTGCTGACTTTGCAAAGGCAGCACCACATAATTGCTATTTCATTGAGAACTCCCTGCCTACAATTAGAAACAGCCCTGGCTGGGTGACACTGAATTGGGGGAAAAAAATCAATTGGAGGTTTTAAAGACAAGCAGAAGAAGAATGATAAAGTGAATTCAATAGAGTTTTATTGACAACTTATAGCTTATAGAGCTTTCTCTATAACCCCTGACAAGTCTTTTTTGCATCCAAGGTTTATTTGAGCTCTTAAAGGGGCTAAGATAATAAATCCATAACACAGTAGCTGGTTCCGTCTGAGACTGATCTTGTCCTTTCTCAGAAGTGGTTAGAAGCCAAGGAGGAGTGATTATCAAACAGACTGCTAGATTTGGGGACAGCCTCAGGACTCTCTGTGCCTGCTAACAATTAGGGAGATAAAGAAGATCAGCCTGAACTCTAATCTTCCTCGCATAAACCAGGAAGAACTGAATTGGCTTCTGGGCAGTGTTCAGAGCTGCTGGGACAATGAGAAAAGTCAGATTACACTGGATTTCCTTAGTGTCTCTAGGCTAAGACATGGATAATGGTTCTCCAAAGAAGGAAAAGTATCAATGTATCTTTGCATTGAAAGTTCCACTTGTTGATGAATATATATGCCTATATTCTTAAACTTGTTTTAGAAAATATGACTTAATGGGGCGCCTGCGTGGCTCAGTGGTTTAAAGCCTCTGCCTTCAGCTCAGGTCATGATCTCAGGGTCCTGGGATCGAGCCCCACATCGGGCTCTCTGCTCAGCAGGGAGCCTGCTTCCCCCTTGCTCTCTGCCTGCCTCTCTGCCTACTTGTGATCTCTCTCTCTCTCTCTGTCAAATAAATAAATAAAATCTTTAAAAAAAAAAAAGAAAAGAAAATATGACTTAATAAATAACTGTAATATATAGATTATATATAGACTATATGTATTATTCTCTGTATAATACATATTATATAAATATATAAAATTATTTTTTTCTTTCAAATGGGAAGCTAATGGAGGAATAAAACCGTTCTCAGAGAATGGGGAGGCTACAATGAGGAGAAGCCATTATCTCATTCCCCACTTTAGCTTCTGCTTGGGCAGTAGGAGGTTGGTGGGGGGAGGGGGTGGAGAGAGAGAGAGAGGTGTTACTCTGTCTGGAAGCAGGATCTTTGCAGATAGGATTGACCTAAGGATCTTGACGGTGTCACTGGGCTGAAATCAAGGTGTTAGCAGGGCTAGACTCCCTCAGGAGGCTCTAGGGATGGTCCATTCCTTGCCTCTTCCAGCTTCTGGTGGCTGCTGGCTTCCATGGTTTGTGGCTCTATCGCTCCAATCTGGGCCTCTGTGGCTATATTGCCTTCTTTTGTCTGTCAAGTTTCCCTCTACTTTCCTCTTATAAGGACACATATGATTGCCTTTAGTGCCCACCCTGGTAATCCTGGACAATCTCTCCATCTCAGGATTCTAATCCTGGATAATCTCTCCATCTCAGGATTCTTAACCACATCTGCAAAGATCTTATTTCTGTATAAGGTAACATTTATAGGTTTCAGAGATTAGAACCTGATATATTTTGGGGGGACACTTTCAGCCTACCACACCCAATGTCTTGTTCCACCCCTACTTCTTCCAGGGTTCAGCTCAGCCCTACACCCTATTTACCTATTTATTGCACACATACACACCCATACACACCCACACACCTACACGCACACGCCTCTTTCTTTTTTTCTTAATAAAGCTTGGTAAACCAAATCTTTAGCAACTTAAAACTTATTAGGCTGGAGGGCTCTGTGTCTGCATTCTACCTGTAGTAGCAGTGTTGGTGAAGTAGGTTTTTGTAGATACTTCTACTGCAGCAAAGAAAAGGAAGAAAAACAAAGGGGAAAGTTAACTTTCTATATAGAAAGAGGCTGAATACTGTTATTTTGCCCTGTGACGAGATCATATGGTATAGTCAAGAATTTGTTATAAAAAATGAGTACAGAAATATCCTACCAGAGAGGAGGCTAATGATTGCTGGTCCCCAAAGGTAAGCCTTGACTGAACCTTTTGGTTGGAGTTCTATAAGCCAAAAATGTAAATGGTTCCCAGGAGTCTGGGAGATGCTGAGTCTTCTTCCCCTCGCACCTGTCTGTCCAGGAGACATACTTCTTTTCAGTCAATAAAGAAACAAGGAGCTCTTTCTGAAACTTTTACTTTGAAGGTCAGAAATTAAATATATACTGGGGCTCAATCTCTGCACATTTCATGTGGCTCTTTAGCTACATGGTTGAAAGACTTTCTATTGCCCAGTGAGTTTCATTAATACAGAACTGACATATCAGCCAGGGGAGCAGCACTCCCTGAAATCAGCGCACTTTAGAAGTACAAGAAAAGATAAAGAAAAATATTCAGCTATATAGAAACGAAGAGAAGTTTATTTTAGGAAAAAAGTTAAAGCTAGAAGAGACCTGAGGTTATATAGTTCACAAATGAGGAAACTGAAGCCCAGAGAGATCGCAAGGCGTATCAGCCAATGATGGCTGCATAACAAACAACTATAGGATCTCAGCAGCTTACAGTTAACATACGTTTAGCTAATGCATTTCTGGGCATTTGCTGATTCAGGGTTTGGCTGATACGGGTTTTTTGTGGCCAGACCAGTTCTCTTTTCACATTTTAGGTCCCTGGGTTTACTCCAAATGACTCTCACCTTCCTTGAACTAGTGGCCAACTAAAGGAGGTTTTCCTTTGGTAATGGTAGAGGCACAAGAAAGTGAGTAGATGCACAGGAGGTCTTCTAAGGCCTGGACTTGGAACTGAAAGATTGTTATTTCCACCCACATGTTATTGGCCAACATAAGTCACACAGCCAAGCCCAAAGTCAAGGGGCAGGGAAATATTCTCTGGCCATGATGAGGCCCTGCCAAGGGTATGGATTGAGGAAGGGATGAAGAGATAGGGCCAACCATTTAATCATCCATGCAAAATTTGCCTGTGGTCAAAGAGCTACACAGTGGCTCATTTAAGACACTAGGATTCAGGTCTCCTGACCCACCCCCGACCCATCCAGGGCTTTTTCTAGTAACCAGGCAGGCACTCAGTGGAGCATACAATAGATATATTTAAAATAACTCTCTGGAAATGTAAGTTATCAAAATGATACAACAGTGCTCAACTGGTTACATTTATTTTATATAGTTTTTTTCTATTTTCTGTTCACAACATTAAAAGCCGTTCATACGTTCCCATAATTACTATCTGCAAAAGCATATGACATTGATGCATGTTCAGCGTGGTACTGTTTTCATGCATTGCCAACCCAAGTTTCTCCAGCCTGTGGGTACTATAGTGGTCACATTAGAAAGAAAAGTTCAGATTTCACTGGTTTTGCAAAATCCTTTCTGGTGGCTCAGGAAAAACCTTCTCATCTGCCCCTCGAGCCCCTCAAGAGCATCTGTGACTTGGTGCTACTCATCATCACAGCCAGCCTCTCGGGGACACGCAGGTGCCCCAGAGCTGTGCACCCTCGAGTTGCCAACATGACACTGTTCCCCGCAGCCTTCTTCCACAGCCTCAGCAGAGCAACCGTACGATGCATCCTGGACCTGCCTATTCAGACTCTCTCATGCATATGGGCTCCTAAGTTTTTCCTGTTATCCTGTTTCTCCAGAGAGTTCAGACATGAGTGTACAGAGCCAGGCCAGGGACCTATGTTCCAAGGATGATTTTTGACTCTTCCTTAAGGTGACACAGAGCAACTTCCTCTTCATTCAGCCTAGGGCGTTTATGCAAATCAGTTTATAGATATAAATTCACCAGACGTATCTGAATCACAGTTAAGGCCTAAACTCAGATTGTTTTCACGTAGTTTGTTTGAAGAATGAGCCCGCAGATTAGCATAAAAAAACCGTCGCCCAAAATGGGATTCAGCAAACATGTAAGTCCGTCATTTCCATTAGGAAACAGAAATTAATGATAAATAGCTGATTTTAGTGACTTGCTTTGTAGTTCTCTTATTTTTTTCTCCCTTAGAGATTATTACTTGACATTTTTAAATGGTTTCTAAAATGCAATTTATAGAAAACTTCTCAGTTTCATGGGCCATAGCTAAATTGAATTGGAACGTGGCAAACCCATTTAATTTTGCTGAGAATGCATTTAGAAACTGAGTCTTTCTGCTAAATGCTTGTACATATTCCCAAAGGTCATTTTTTTTTCTATGCTGAGATAAACTCTCAACGTGGCCCTAAAGATGTCGATGAAATGGGGATTTAAATCTCAGTTTTCTGTTTCAGTTGAGAGATCTGTGCCTTCTTTCCCTTTGGCTAGAAAAACAAAATGGAAAGCCCACATTAGCAAATGCTTTCCTCCTTAGGTACGACTTTGCCATGAGGGATCTGGCTTAGCCCTTCTCAAACATTTTAAACCAGAAAACACTTCTGAGACTCATCTGTCTCAATGGTGTACTTTTACGCTGAACTCTTTTGAAAATTACTATCTTCTCTATATATTCACCAAAGAGATAAAAGCAAAAAAAAATTTATTTTCTAAATATAAAATCATCTATTAAATATGGTTTTACAAACTGTACGTGCCTCCCAGGTATTCTGATTTGCCCATGTGGAAAAGCACTGCCTGCCCCTCCTCAGTCATTTTTTAAGTCCTGTCCCAGACTACCAATGAAGCAGTTACTGTCTATGCCTCACCCATATCTTGCTGGGTCTTACCATTTTAGTGGACAGATCTGATTTCTAGCTGACAAAATCTCATCTCTTTTCTTGAGAATTGTCTCTGGCCACTGAAGCCCTCTCTGACAATTCACAAGGCAGGCCAAGAAATTAACACCCCGTCCTCCCCCCCCCCCCCCCCGACTCCCCTAGCAGTCTGAATTGGTACGTAAATACCCCAGCTCCCTTGCTCCTCCAGTAAGATAATTCTGAGCCAAATGTTCTACATTGGGTCCCAGACTTCTGAGTGTGTTTGGTAGTGCACACTTTATTTGTTCTTTCCCTTCCCTGACCCATTTCCCCACTCATCTGCCAGAACTTCCTTAATGATCTCACAAATAAATTATTTGCCCTAAAATTCATGTCTCCAGGCCTGCTTCTGGGGAAACTAAACCAATCAGATAAGACCAAGAAACACACTACATCCTGATAACAGCATCAGGTAGAATACTCTGGACACTGGGAATACAAAGATATGTAGGATACTCTTAGGTTCTTTAGAGTCAGTTTGGGAGAAGATGAGCTGAATTATGGAAGCACAGTGTCCTTTGATATGTATTAATAGAGGTGCTACATAGGGTTTATGGGCAGTTTCATCACTTTTCAGCTCTGTGACCTCAGTTTCACCATCTGAAAAATGGGGCATTGTGAGGATTAAATGAAAGAATGTATATAAAATGTGTAGGACAGTACCTGGCAAGTAAATATTGAATTCCTAAGTCATGCACTGAGGTACTCTGGAGCACTGCGGGAAATTCACTATGAGTGCTGCAGGATATTCTATTTATGTGTTTGTCTATTTGTTTCCAACTTTATTGAGGATTAATTGCCAAATGTAATTATATATATTTAAAGTGTACAATGTGATGACTTGATATACATTTACCTTGTAGCATGATTACAGAGATCAAGAGAATTAACACATTCATCACCTCACATAGTTAACTCTTTCCTGTGTGTCTTGTGTGAGTGGTGACAATATCTATTCTCCACAACTTTCAAGTCTACAGTACCATTTATTAACTATAGTCATCAGGCTGTATATTAGATCCTCCAAACCTACTCATCTTATAACTGGAAGTTTGTATCCTTTGACCAATATCTCTCCATTTCCCCATCCCAAGGCCCCTGGCAACTACCTTTCTATTCTCTGTTTCTATGAAATTAGCCTCTCTCTCTCTCTCTTTCTTTTTTTGTTTTTTTCGGTTCTACATATAAATGGTACCATATAGTATTTGTCTTTCACTGTCTGGCTTATTTCACTCAGCATAATAGCTCCCAGTTTCATCCATTTCGTCACAACTAGCAGACTTTCCTTCTGTTTTATGGCCGAGTCATATTTTATTGTATGTATGTGTGTTTGTGTGCATATGTAGTGTGTATATACGTTATATATAATCACATTCTTTATCCATTTTCCTGTGAAAGGACTTTTAGATTATTTCCATAGCTTCATTCTTGTGAATAATGCTGCAATAAACATGGGAGTGCAGATATCTTTTTGAAATACTGATTTCTTTTCCTTTGGATATATACCCAAGAGTGAGATTAGCAGGATATTTTACATTTTTGAGGGATACTCGGGGCTATGCAACATCTTTTGGACACTATGCAAACTACAAGCTTGAGGTAGTTCAGTTTCAACATTAGGTCTGGTGACATTACTTTTGGTAACATGATGTCTTCGCAAACCTGGTGTTCAGCAGTTGTTGTGGTAAAAACCAAATACCAAGTGAAAATCAATGCAGAACAGGAAATGGGAGTGGCGGTAGCTGATCTCCTTCCAAGGTTTGAGAAACTGTACAGTGCCCGGCAGGTGCACACATCCCAATGGGAAGTAACTGTGGTTATTGAAGACTGAAATTTTTTAAAAAATTATTAAATGCAATACTTTTTTCCAAATGGCTGCTAAATTGTTAGGATATAAGTATTCAATAAGTTATTTGGACTTAGTTACTTAACAAATGGAATTGTTAGGTGTTTTTTTGGCCTGGAAATCCCCTGAAAAAAACTACAGAGACACAGAGTACTGTGAACTGAGGAAGTTTTGGAATCTCCAGTTTATTATATTTTAGCTATTTAAATAGCTACTTGAAAATTGAAATTAATTAAAAAATATTTGGCACATGCAACTTTGACTGTATCAGTCTACTACTTAAAAATCTCTGTGTCCTTACATGGTTACCAAGAAAATATGAAATTTCTTAGACCATTATTGTAGACCTTCCGTATTCCCCACCCACCCACCCAACGTACCTTTTAGGTTTAATCTTCTATCACTATCATCTGGCTAAAGCAATATATTCACCATTCCTGGAGTTATGACTTGCCTGCTCTACCACCTTCTTGGCCCAAGATGCACTCTCTTTTCTGTTCATGGTATCTTACTAATTCTTCAAGAATCTTCAAAACCCAGAATAAATTCTGTCTCTTCCATTGAAGAAATTTGTCTTTCTCTTCTGTCAGATGTGATTTCTCCTGCTTGAAACATCCTGCTAGACTTATCATACAACTTTTGGGAACATTTATCTCATATTTCCCCTTCTTTTCTTTTCTCCCTATTAAATGGAAAGTTCCCATATGGTAAGGACCATTTCTTACATGGGCTTCTATATACTGCAATGTTACTACCTTGAATGGATCATTGAAATGGGTTGGTGAATGGAAGCATGGATGCATGGGTAGATGAATGGCTGGATAATAAACTGATGGATGGGTAAAAATATCGATGCATGGATGCGGAACGGGTGACTAATGGATGGGTAGATGAAGAGGTACATGGATGAGTGAGTGGATGTGTGAATAAATGTTACAACAGTTTGAAAACTCATTTTTCCTGATATTTTAGTCCCTCATAGTCATAAGTTACTGAGGGGTTACATCCAATTAACAATCCTTTTACTATTCCATGCCTTATTAGAACTCTAACATCCGTTTTCATCTTATCATGAATTAGAACAAAATCTCCTACTCACCGATAAGATCTGCTTCTCCCAGTCAGTTTTACACATCAAATCATTCTCCTTATCAAATCATTTGATTTGTCCAAAAAAATAAGTATATTGATTATGACATATAATTTTTATTATATATAATGTATTTTGTATTCTATAGTCACATAAAGGCAGCATGGTTATAGCAAAAAATCAAGTATCCCCATAAAACGTGGGAATTAGCTAATTTTATACAAATATGTCTCAAGAGACTATAATGGAGTGGACCATGAAGAGCAAACACAAAATTTGACAGTGATCTTGAGAAAGGGAACTACTGTTCATTGAGCACCACTATGTGTCATTTAATTTTCACAACTACCTTGTGAATTAGAGATTATTATTCCTATTTTCTAAACGATAAAATAGAAATATACAGAAGTTGTGAATCTAGCCTAAGGTTGCACATTTCATATATGGGGGAAACAGTATTGAGAGTTGCACAGTTGTTACCAATTTAACACGGCTCAGACCCATGCTTTTCACTCCTCGCCACATCGGGGTGCATACATGGACACCCAGCAGTGAGAACTAGGAAGAAAGCTTTAAACAGAGAAAAATTGGCCTAGGTTTGTCCTCCACTCCCCAATCTGCAGACCCTAATAACATCAACAGCTTGAACCCAGGAGCCATAACAATTATAGTTGTCTACTTCACATTTCAGAGAATCAAGGAGGGAAAAGGAGAGGAAACTCAGGAGAGCGGAACATAAAGGCAATGGAAGACAAGAGGGCCCTGGGAAATCTGCAGAATTAACTTTATCAGTGGCAGAAGCAAAGAATCTTTCCCTGTCTCTCTTTCCCCCACCAGGCCTGTTGAGTATATTGATCAGACTCCATTCCATGGCCCCAGCTCAGAAGTTAAAGTGGATCTTGAAGGCACTTAACAGCGGGAGGTTCTCAGCTAACCGTACTCCTTGTAGCTGAACAACACATTTTGCCTGGAAGGAAGATTTGAGAAGTGCTTCTCCATGGATACCATGGTTCTTCCGGTGAAATGTCTCCTAGGAGAACACCATGGACGGGAGATGGAAGAAGAGAAATAGGTAAGCTCACAGGAGACCTGATTTCTGACGGACCCCCACTCAGCCATCTCTTAACCTCTCTGGGACTCAGTTTCCTTAGCTAAGAAAGGGAGAGGAGGTTCTATTTGAAATATAAGAAATACTTGATTCCAGATAGCATGAATTCTTATCCAGAAATCCCATGGAACTAACATGGTGTTAAGAGCATGGACTCTAGGGCACATGGCCTGACTTTGAAATCCAGCTTTAGCACTCATTTTGGGTAAATTATAAAAATCTCTCTGCGGGACACCTTGGTGGCTCAGTCAGTTAAGCGTCTGCCTTCGGCTTAGGTCATGATCCCAGGGTCCTGGGGTCGAGCCCCGCATCGGGCTCCCTGCTCAGCGGGAAGCCTGCTTCTCCCTCTCCTACTCCCCCTGCTTGTGTTCCCTCTCGCTGTCTCTCTCTCTCTCTGTCAAACAAATAAATAAAATCTTAAAAATTAAAAAATAAAAATCTCTCTGGACTTTGGTTCCCTCCTCTTTAGGATGGGACTAATAATAGTACATACCTACCTAATAGGGGTGAAAATCAAAAAAGAAAGCATTTAGCATAGCTCCTGGCACATAGTGAATAGTCAGCAAATGGTAGTTATAACTCCCATCTTCTCGCTGGACATGTTCCCACATACAAATACTCTTGAAAGGACCCCAAGCTTGGAGTAAGAAGTTCAGGGGCAAATGGTCCAGGTTAGGCTGGGCTGCAGCTGCGTCTAAGGAAGAACGTCCACCCAGCTTTTTGAATATCCTCATTTTTGAGAATGGGTAGAGAGCATTTTTCTTCCCAGAGTACAGTGTGTATTGCTTCTGGATTGTCTCTCCTCATTCATTCTCTGATCTGATTGTTTGCACCTCAGTGATTTTTTAATTGAAGGTCTTTAAAAATTGTTAATTGAGTTCTGCTCCTCTGACCATTTGAAGTCACTGAGTCTTAAACAAAATGCTTTAGAAGCCCATAAACATCATCGTCTGCTACAACCTGCTCAGAGCTATTAACTTTCTATTCTTTTATTTTTTGGATGCTTGACAACGAGGCTTCCTTTGCTATGGCTGTAATGAGGCATCACGCGGAAGTCAGCCTCACAGTCTGGGGGGTGTGGTGGGGGTGGGGGGTGGGGTCTGGCCAATCTCTTTTTAAAGACAAAGTTCCCATATTTTCAAAATTCATTCCAACGATGATACAGACCCCAAAGAGCAAGACTATTGTCAATCATAATCATCAAACGTGGAGCTTCCAAGTGAATGAAGAGGAGTGTGTGTTTGGATAATTGGAGTGAGGTCTTTCTAATTGCAGTAGAGCAGCTGGGCTGTTCCTTTTGAAAGGGCATCCTCACTGTTGGCAAAGGGATGCAGAAGTGGAATTAGGGCAGAGACAAGGGTGTGTGAGGGGGAAATAAAAAAACACATCAAGTCTTGCTCTGATCCTACAAGTAGCCTTTTTGCCATGGGATCAGAAATGGCGAGTGTTCATGGTTGTTAAGAGTCAACCAGGGGGCTCCTGGCTGCCTCAGTCAGTAGAGCATGTGACTCTTAATCTCAGGGTTGTAAGTCTGAGCCCCATGTTGAGTGTAGAGTTTACTTAAAAATAAAATCTTAAAAAAAAAAAAAGTCACCCGGAAGCATAGCAGTGCCTTCAGAAAAATGGTGCATAATTTGCTTTATGTTTCCATACAGATGTTTCATTTTGTTTACTGAAAGAGGGAGCGCAGTTGGGGTACTGTCACCACTGGGAACCAGTGAGTGGAATCCCTTCTCTCTACTCTACATTGTAAATTACTTTGATATTAAAGAAATGTGACTGTAGACATGAAACAGTAACTGAGCATCCTGTTTATTTCCCTAGAGGCAAAACAAAACAAAACAAAACAAAAAGAAAAACAAAAAATACAGGACGCCATTGCTGAGGAAGAAATAGAAACCACAGCTGCTGGACTCTGTTTTTTCCCATTTGTTTTTCAGCTCCCTAATTATTTATCCCTAGTTTCTCCTTACTTGTATTTCAGCAGACTTTTTCCTTCTTCCTATCTGTCCATTTCACCTCCCGGGAGAACCCCGAGGTCTCTTCAGTTCTACCCTTTGTCCCCTGAGAGGCATGCTTAAGCACCCAGTTATCAGAACACACTTCCTAGCCCTTGTAAGTTCAAGCAAATTGCTTCCCCTCCTCATACCTTGTGTCCCATCTGTAAAAAGGATGTAAAGAGTCGTAGATCATAGCGTGGTTGTAAGGACCACTTGGGGGCACACATATAAAGCATCCAAATCACAGTTAGCTCTATTATATATCCTCTGTCCTCACTCCTTACCATAAATCCAGTATCACTAGCAACTTAAGGAATTTATGGATTATTATTAATTTTATTAATTTAGCAAATTAAGGAAAAGGAAAGGAAAACTGGCTAAAAGAAACAGAAAGGTGAATGCTGGTATAGTAGCTTTTGGGGGGGGGTGGGAAATGGGAGTGCTAGCTGTCATTGAAGTATGAGAAGGCACTCTCTAGAATTTTTGCATAAGGATCTAGAATAATCATTTGAGCCCATATAATTCACATAGGAAAATAGGGATGTAGGCAAAGCCATATCTAGTTTCTCTGACCCCATGATAGAGAGCCCCTTCATTACACCTACTTAGAGAAGAATTTGGACTAAAAGTTGATCTTACTCTTTCAGCTTCTGTAGGACAGAAGCAGAATTTAAAATACATTAATACAGCTGTGTGGAGGAATGGGAAAGGATGAGAGAGAGAGAGGGTAGTAAAAAAAGCAAATCAGTCCCTTTCCCCACTGCATCGAAGAGGCATTTTCCTAGGCTGACCATCCGCTGACCAATCTGAAGTCAGTTCCATCCCAAATCATGTGTGCTCCATGGCACTTCAACCTGGGGCCAGATTGATGTAGACCAGAAGAAAGGCATATCTGAATGGCCAGAATGATGCTGTCACCCTTCTGGAAAGCTCCAATGTATGCCCCAAGCCAAGGCCTCAAAGACATGTGCAGAGTTACTTGGTTGGCATTATTAATCCTGTCAATCCTAGATTCTATTTTAGACATTGTACAAGCTTTTAACAGTGGAGGATTTAAAACCTAGAGAAAACAGACACGTGCATAACACGAGCTGCTCCATACCTTTCATCTATTATTATCATCTTGGGACCAGTCCTGTTTCATTTTTACCCCAAACCACTTCTCCACTTCCCATATGATTTTGAAGCAAATCCAGGCTATCATATCATTTCATCCCTAAGTATTTGACTAAGTTTCTTTGAAACAGAGGTTGGCAAACTCTGGCCCATGGATCAACCTCCTGTTTTATCGGTGAGGTTTCCTGGAATGCAGCCATGCCCATTCATTTACCTCTTGTCCATTGCCTGCTTTCCCAGAGACCCTATAGGACATAAAGCCTAACGTATTTACTATTTGCCCTTTAAGAAAAAGCTTGATAAGCTGCCCCCATCCCTGCTCTAAAAGATATGGACTTTAAAAAAACATAACTAGAATACTATTATCACACCTCAAAAATTACCAGTAATTTACTATGCAGTAACTTGAAATTGTTTAGGACTTTATACCTTATTAAGTGCCTTCGTATTTGTTACTTCATTTGAATCTGCAACAAGTCTCTGAGATAAAGCTGGGAAACTTTAATGTCATCTAAATCCCTTTTATATATGAAGAAGCATGGACACATAGAGAATTTAAAAGTGATTTCATCAAAGCCAGGCAGCTAATAAGCGGTTTGAATAAGCCTCTGCCTCTGATATATTGTGGTAGGTCAAGGGGAAGTTTGAATTCTGCAGTATGTGACTGATAAACTCCTGTGTACATTTCAGACGTGACTTGGAGTTAATTTAAGGTGAACCTCCTTCAAGCCGTAAAAATAACCGAGTTTTTATACCGAGTGTGAGTTCCCATGGAACCACTCTGAGTTTGAAGAGCTACAGTGGCGTCTGCAGAAAAATCTATGGGTAATCCTGTTTCCTTGCATCTTCCTTAGAGAAGAACATGGTGTATCATTTTACAGCCCAGAGAAAAAGGGTGAAACGTGAGGGGTGGAAATTCACTTTAGTTACGCGAGCACCCAGAGTCTGGGGGTGCATCCCAACTTTTTCTGTCCCATACAGTTGGCTAGAAACATAATAAAAACCAGACTTTCTCATGAGAAACCCGATGGCATTTTTATTGGTTTGCCTGTGAGATAATACTCCACCTTTGGGAAGAAAATCCAAGAGAGCTTGTAATAGTGGGAAATAGTCACAGAAAGTCCAATTGTATTGCAGAAACCATAAGAAAATTAGTTTCCATTTTCACATGACCTGAAACTCTCTATAATCAAAGGTCATCACCCAAGCAGTGTCCGGATTATTTAAAATGAAAGCTTGTTTATGTTTACAAACTAGCTTTCCTTAAGAAATTGAAAATGTTGTTCTCATTAGGCAGTTGGCTCCCCGAGAGTTGGGACCATTGCAGGGCCTAGAACTGGGTCTGGCAGGGTCTGGCGCTTCATGTCAGTGCTGGTGAGTGGCTACACGATGTCAACATCATTACTTCAGATCAGAACACAGTCATACTTTGGTCATTCAAAGGAACCTATCCCCCCAAATAATAACTCTACAGTGGAGAATCCTGATAGGTCTCACCTTAACTAAGTGATCAAGGATAACATCACCACTGAATAGTCACGTAGGTATCACGTAGTCTCTGGTAGGCCGAATAATGGCCCCCGATGATAC
The DNA here is from genome assembly GCA_028534135.1 of Potos flavus. Lineage (NCBI taxonomy): Eukaryota > Metazoa > Chordata > Mammalia > Carnivora > Procyonidae > Potos > Potos flavus. Next base: position 93,160,212 of record CM052901.1, on the reverse strand, counting down.
CCAGGTTCTGCTCCCTGGATCCTGTGACTGTGTTATATGGCAAAGCTTATGTGACAAAAGGGATTTTGCATTTGCAATTGAGATGGGGAAATTATCCTGGATTATCTGGGTGGGCCCAATGTAATCGTAAGAGTCCTTAGAGGGGCGCCTGGGTGGCTCCGTCGGTTAAGTGTCTGCCTTTGGCTCAGGTCATGATCCAGGGTCCTGGGATCGAGCCCCACATTGAACTCCCTGCTCACTGGGAGTCTGCTTCTCCCTCTCCCTCTGCCTGCCGCTCCCCCTGCTCGCCTTATGAAAGAGAGGCAGAGAGAGATCTGACTATGGAGGAAGAAAAGGCAATGTGATGGCAGAAGCAGAGACCAGAGTGCTGCAGCACCTGCCGAGGAATGCCGGGAGCCTCCAGAGGCGGGAAGAAGCAAGGAGCAGTTTTCCCTGGAGCCTCCCGAAGGAAGCAGGCCTGCCAACGTTGATTTTAGCTCCGTAAGACTCCTTTCAGACTTCTGGCCTTCAGAATTATAAGAGAATAAATTTCTGTCATTTTCAGCCACTAAATTCATGGTAATTTATTACAGCAGCAACTAAGACATACTCTCAGGTATAATGTGATGAGAAGAGCACCTCGTCTCTGTGGTTTCTCTCCCCTGTCTTATAATGAAAAGACATCAGACAAACCCAAACGGAGGGATGCTCTACACAATACCTGACTAGTGAGTGCTCTTCAAAAGTGTCAAGGTCACGAGAAACAGGAAAGTCGGAAAAAGTGTCACAGAAAAGAGGAAACTAAGGAATCATAAGGACTGAACGGAGTGTGGTATCTTGAACCGGATCCTGGAACAGAGAACGACAGTGATAGAAAGAGTTATGCGATCTGAATAAAGTCTGGGGGAAGGGTATATAGGAACTCTTCGTACTATTGTTGCAAATTTCTGTAAACCTAAAGTTATTTCAAAATAAGATGTTTAAAAGGGACTCCCTCCCAATAATGTTTATCTCCTCAGATCTGTTATTGGGGGTGAAATAATAAAGGGATGTGTTTTAGGGATTCTGGAGCTATACCAATTGGATTCTCCTGGAAGAAAGGAAGAAATAGCTGGAAAGAGATGACTGAGGGGAGAGGGAAGCTGCCACTCTCCACTGCATTGGGTGCCACTGGGTGGTACTAATACCTCAGGTTGTCCTGGAGTTATAGGTAAGGGGAAAATGCCCCTGTATCTAATGGAGGGAGAATTAACAGCACAAAACAGTTCAGTGGCAAATAATGTTCATTGAATTAATTTGATTTGCCCAAGCTCACTGAGCAAAGAGGGGAATGGAATATAAGTTGTCTAATTTCCAGGTATATGGTGGCTAGATAAGAAAGATCAACTCATTTACAATATTTTTAAAATACATCTATTTCATCCAGAAAAGAAGCTTTGGTGCTACTGAATAACAAATGGATTTTAGTCTCCATAACTTTTCTAGATTTGATCATACTTTTTCCCCCCTCATACTCTGCCTCACCACTTAAGGTTCAATTCAGGTTTCTAGCACTCGCCTTTTCTGGTATTTTCTTTTCTGTTTTGTTTTGTTTTGTCTTTTTGATGGTTTTCTTTTCTCATCTTCTTCCTCCATTCTACTTACCAGGTATTACCTATTGCTGCATAACAAATTACTATAACACAATGGAGTAAAATGAAAAACATTTATTAACTCACAGTCTCCCAGGTCAGGAATTTGGGTGTAGCTTGACTGGGTGTTTCTGGCTGTGAGCGTCTCTTGACGCTGCAGTCAAGATGGCAGCCAGCGTGGCAGTCATCTGAAGGCTCGACTGGGCCTGGAGGCTCCAATTCCAAGACTCACGTAGCCGTAGACAGGAGGCCTCAGTTCCTCACAGGATGCACCTATCTGTAGGGCCACTTGACTGTCCTCACGACATGGTGGCTGACTTCCTTCAGAGCAAGTGATTCAGAGAGAGTGCGCAGAGGAAGCTGCAACATCCTTTGGCATCTAGTTTTGGAAATTACACACTATCATTGCTGCCTCGTTCTGTTTGTTAGAGGCCAGTCACTAAGTGCAGCTGACGCTCATGGGGAGGGAAGTTAATCTTCACCTCCTGAGAGAAAGAGTACCAAGAAGTGATGGATGTATTTTCAAACCAGGTGTTCTCTTAGACTGGGCTCTGACTTGGAGTTTGATCTTCCACCCTGGGCTTTCTCTGGGCAACCACATTTCCTCCCGCAGTTTCGTGTGGCTCAAAGTGAAACTTGGCTTTCTTTCAGAAGACTCCCTCCATCGCTCTTCCAAGTTTCCAAGCCCCGTGAAAAGTCAAAGAACGTTAAGAAAAGAGAAGGGAACTTGAAATGATCCCAACCTTTCAGGATCTGGATATAGTCATCTGTCTCTTTTGTTCTTGCTGCCACCCTAAAATGTGACATCTCTGATTCTTCTCAAGCAAGGGTTGCTGCAACCCTCAGCAGCTTCTCCATAGTGCTGCCGCCGAATGACATTGAAGTTGTGCTCAGTACCCACTGACTTTCACCCCATGACCTCATCCTTGAAGCCTGACTTTACTTGATTCTTGGCAAGTCCTCTTTTCTACACTTGTACTATTCGACATTCGGTGTGCTAGTTCTCAGGCAGTCCTCTTAATTATTTACCTCTTTGACTTCAGACTTCAGCTCTCATTTCTGCTGACTTCCTTACTTTCCCTTGTTCAGACAGTGAACTCACTATACCTAAAATCGGATTCGGCGTTTTTCTCCACAGTGGCTTCTTCCTTGCCCTTGCTCTTTATTCTCTGAGCCATGAGCCTAACAAGAAAAATCCACCATCTCCGACTTCTTTGTTGCCTATATTCCCTATACTCGTAATGAGATTCTTGCACCTGTATTGTGTCAAAAAGAGCTCATGTGCCACTCAGGCTGGGACGGTTCCCAGCCATTATCAGTTCCGTGGCTCTTCGTTCAGCTTCAGATTGGTCCAATGGCTGGTTCCATTCTGAACTCGAGATTCCAGTTCCCTATCTGTCCCCACTTCCTGCCCTGGTTTCTTAACCCTTTCTGCCATATCTCCCTAACACCTACGTCATCACTCCTCAGACTATTACCATGTGCACATGAATACCAGAGGGTCTTGTTAAAATGCAGATGATGATCCAGGAGGGCCGGGGCGGTGCCTGAGAGTCTATATTTCTAACGCGCTCTTGGGCGATACCCGTGCTGCCGGCTCCGGGGCCACACTCGGTAGCAAGGGCTCGTGGCAACCGTCTCCTAAATGTGCTTCCTCACTCACCTTCTTCCTCCACGAAGGGGAAAACACAAGTGCTGTCCCATTGCCAGGCTTTCTGGATCTCACGCCGCCAGCATCATTGGTCCCCAGCATAGGAGAGTGCTCAAATCCCCTGGAGAGGTCATGAAAAATACTGATTCTTGCGTTTCACCCCTGGAGATTCTGACTCAGTAGGTCTGGGGTAGGGCCTCAGAATCTGTATTTTTAAAAAGCAGCCCCAGGCAGTCTTAATGATTTTTTAAGAGCCAGTGTCTTACAGGCTAAAGTCCAAACCGAAGCCTTAAATATAGTCTTCCCCAGCAGATCCAATCTCCTTTATTTCTCATTTATTACTCCCCTCCAAACCTTTGTTCCAGGCAGGCTGTCTCTTAAAAAGACCCAAAGCATTCCCTCCTCTTTACTCTGGCTCCACCCACAAATTCTACCCACTCTAGACTTACTCTGTCTTCCCTGCGTGTGTTCACTGTCACGCCACCAAGAATGCCAGCTACTGAAAGACAAACTGCCACGTGCACAGCTGGGAGGAAGAGACTTTGTCTCCACTTCTCGTTAGCCCTGTCAAGTCCAACCGTCCTCCCAAATTCTACCAAGTCACTGCCTCCACCCCCATATTCAAGCCCCATGGGAAACCCACTCTTCTGGAAGAATGGAAAATGTGACTCTCTTGACTGAAATAGAAGTGACACCCTGTCCTGACACATAAGAAAGGACGCTGAGTCACACTCCGGTCGTAGCTGGAAACAAGTCCCTGGGGACAGGGACTTTGTCTTATATTTGTTCTGTGTTATTTTCATAAGTCAAAAGCATCTCTTGTTCACCATTAAATGAAATGCTAAGCAAACGTCTGAGTATGTTTGGTGATCTGCCAGAAGGTGACGCATAATGGTAGGGATGGAGAGAGTCATTACAGCTAATTAGTTGAAATGACATCAAAATTTTCTAATTAGCTTTTGTAAGCATCCTTGTGCCAACAAAACATTAGGTGTTGAACCTCAATATATCTTTACTCCTAAAATATGATTAGAACAGCCTACAGTGCCGCGGAACATGTGAGGCTAACACCAGCCGTGAGAAATCAGAATCTACCGGCATCAGCTTAACTTACTTGGGAAGAAACACTCATGGCTCAGTTGGAATTAAGAAATGAGGCCGACTCAGCACCCGGGGGTGTCTGAAGAAAGAAAGAGAAACAACATCCAGGAGTCCTCTTTGTGAACCAAAAATATGCTCTCTGGACCAAACCTAACAAAAATACATGATCCAGGGGTGCCTGGGTGGCTCAGTGGGTTAAAGCCTCTGCCTTCGGCTCAGGTCATGATCTCAGGGTCCTGGGATCGAATCCTGCATCGGGCTCTCTGCTCAGCGGGGAGCCTGCTTCCCCCTCTCTCTCTGCCTGCCTCCCTGCCTACTTGTGATCTCTCTCTCTGTGTCAAATAAATAAATAAAATCTTAAAAAAAAAAAAAAAAGAATACATGATCCCTCATGATGTCACCCAAACCTGCCTCTAGCTCTTTCCCCAACCTCTCTCTTCTGATCCAGGTGACTTTCCCGGACCTAAAGCTGTCCCCTGCCCACTGCCATGCTTTCTCTTATGCCTCTACTCTAGGCACATGCTATTTTCTTTGTTCAAGAGGTCCTGCCACACACTCACTCAACCTTTAAGATCAAATGTCATCTCTGGAGAAAAGGTAGTGGCTTCATTCTAGGGAGGGAATGGGCTCTAAATTGCTGCCACTTTTTTTTTTTTTTTTAAAGAAGCTGGAGTTTGTTTCTATTTAAACAATACTCAAGGAATTTTCAGAAGGTCAAAAGGCCCAAAGATAGCCGGTTTAATATGTTATAGCCAGGTGCCGGCTGCTGCTGCCTGTTTTGAAATCTTCAGGCCAACCCTGGGTGGTTTGACGTCTCACTAATTCTCCCAGTCCACAAGTGGCGAATTCCTCTGAGTTTTGGCGTAATTCACACAAGGCTATCCCTCCAGTAATGATGACCAAAAACAATGCTAGAAGCAATCATCGTCATTGAGAGGAAGAAAGGTAAATGAGAAGAAAGCCACCATAGCAATTTCAAGAAACAAAATCATTAATTTAGTATAAAACAAACAGAAGCATTTGCGGAATCTCTATGAAAACCCTTCTTGCGTTATTCTTTGAAACCAGGTCCCGTGACTGGGCTAGAGGAGCTGGGATCATGCCGGATCTTGTAAGAACACGTATCTTCATATTCTTATTCTTAGGCTCTTGCACAGTGTCTGAAAACTGGCAGACATGTGATCAATGCCTTTCAAGTAAATGGAGAAGTTACTGACTCACCTGTATGAGTAGGACCTTCTGCCAATTAATCTGAGGTCAGTCCCTCTTCTGTCTTTATTGGGCTTTTCCAGAGTAAAACCACAACAGTAATCTCTCTCAATCACAACAATAACAACAGTTTTGTAGTAAGAGCAGCTAATATTAATTGCGCACGTCCCATATGCCAAATGCTGTGAAGTCTTAACGTGGACACTTTCAGTTAACTTCACAAATTATCTCCACTTTCCAGATTAGGAGCTTGAAGTTGAAGACACCAAGTAATTTAATTTGCTCACATCATTTGCCAGGGCGGTAGGTGAAGAAGCCAAGATCGAAGCCATATAGTGCATTATGAAGGCATAGTGCGAGCAACTAGTCAACACTACAAGGCTCGTGGTTATTGACTCATTACTGGCTGGCTGAGGGGAGCGGAAGCCCTTTGGATTTGTGGAAGAGCGTGGCGGCCATCTCGGTGTTGTCATGGGCCACTGGAAATTACCATGACAACGCGCTTGGAGTCTTTTTGGTAGCCTCTGGCCTGGTGCGAAGTGCAAGCTTCTTTACTCCTTATGGATCCCAAAAAGCCCAGCCTTCAGTGGCAGAGCCCATCAGTGACTGGCTTCCTGTGATATTCCTGGGAGAGCAGGCTCCGCCTAAGTCTTGAAGATAAACCCTCGTAACGTCTGTGTGAGTTGTTGGGTGAAGGTCCAAACTCAAAACTCGCACCCCCTCAGTAGAGCCTTTTCTGGCCCCCAGTCAACTCTTAAGTTTTTTCTTTCCACTCCCCAATTCCTTGGTATTCTATCTGTAAGCCCTTTTCAGTTCATTTCCCACTCAGGGCTTAAGAGGAAAGTTGCTATGAAACATGGCAGGCAGTCGATAAAAAATTGCAAGTAACTGCATCAAAATACTAATCGATGTAATTTTTAGGTCCAATGAGAAAAATCCCATTTTTCTGGAAAAGACTACTGATCTTTGAGATTTGAGAGTGCAGCCGGCTCCCGATTTTATTTCTCCCTGGTAAAGGGAACAATAATGGCCTGGCAAATCGATGGGGAAGTGTGTGTGTGTGTGTGTGTGTGTGTTCTGCTTCGGCCCTCCCAGATGTCAGTTACTGAAGTTTTAAGGCACAAAACCATGCCCATTTTTCCTCAGTGGCCGTCCGCGTGCAAAGAGCCATGGGGAAGGCTGGCGGGAAAGCTCCCACATGGATATCCTGTGTGCGTCCGTGTGCGTTTAATTCAGATACAGACCCCATTTTATAGCAACTCGAACATGTCATTCTAACGTACTGGAAAAGATGAGAAATGGGGCTGTGAGTTGTCTCCGGATTCATGGGCTCAGTATCAGCAAGGTTTGCGGTGCCTTTGCAGAGGGTGCCACGTCCGAAGTGCGAGGCCCCGGGCACCTGCGGGATGGAGTCTGTGGGCCGACTCCCATCTGGGGAGAGCCGGCTGCCGGGCAGTGATGGAAGTGTCCAGCAGGGGGCTGGCATTCTCTGTCTATAAGTAGCCCTGGTTCCCCCGCAGAGCCTCAGCTCAGCGCAGCTGCTGTTTGCTGGTGAAGTCAGTGACGTGCACAGCATCCTGCCTAGAGGATTGGAGGCTTTCTCAGTGCAGTTTTTTTTCTACCCACTTTAAACCTTCAGGTTCGAAATATCAGGAAAGATAGGAAATGCCGTATGGGAAGAGCCGGCCAAAAGTTCCTAGTAAACTGCAGCCAGGGAGACTCAGCCTAGAATGGAGGTAGAAATGAGTTGATAGAGTGGGTTTAATTCTGGCTGACTTTTTGTTGTCAACTTATTGAGTTTAGACATGTATTCCATTGGCCACGTGAGGACCAGAGCAGCACCGGCATCCAAATAGCGCCAGACTGTTCTGCATGCCGTAGTGTAGGTGTCCTCAGAGTATTCCTGTCAAAGAAGATAAAGAGCCCAGCCTAGATTTTAGCCTCATCTTCGCCCAACTACAAACTCAAAGTTAAGCAACAGCATCTTAGAGTCCTTTTCAGGTGGGAAAGAACCGAGAGGATGGCTCTGAATGACTGTTTGCTTTTGAACTTGGAAGTGGACCACTTCTTGCACTGCAACATCTCCAATCACAGTGTGGATCTACCCGCGAACGACGACTGGTTCCACCCAGGGATCTTCTATGTCATCCCTGCCATCTATGGGGTCATCATTCTGATAGGCCTCATCGGCAACGTCACCCTGATCAAGATCTTCTGTACCGTGAAGGCCATGCGGAATGTGCCCAACCTGTTCATCTCCAGTCTGGCCTTGGGAGACCTACTCCTCCTGGTAACGTGCGCCCCCGTGGACGCCAGCAGGTACCTGGCCGACAGATGGCTGTTTGGCAGGATTGGCTGCAAACTGATCCCCTTTATACAGCTCACCTCGGTGGGGGTGTCTGTCTTCACGCTCACGGCTCTCTCGGCGGACAGGTGAGTTCCGGAGGAAAGTCACCTTCTCTCTGAGGGTAGCAGATGCCTTGGGAAATGAGCCGCCCGCTTGGGGCAGGCAGAGGTGTTTGCACAAAGGGAAGTTTCACTCAAACTCAGGTTCCCTTCTGGGCACGTTGTTCTTCCGGGGATTACTTCTTGAGTTTGACATACCAGCTTAAGAAAGAAAAGTGAGGGGCGTCGGACAAAAGGGGACAAATGAGAAAAAGAATTCTCTGAGCATAAGATTGACATGTATTTTCTGGAGACAAATCAGTTTAGCATTGCTTTTTCCTAACTTCTCCCTCCCTGCAAAATTAATTAGTGAGAAAAAAAAAAAAAAATCACACCTAATAGAGTTTACACCCCAGGCAAACGTTTCTTAGAAGCAATTCAAAGGCTTCAGAGAACAGAAAAGTCTCACTGAATTTCTTCCTCAAAATATTCTTTCAGAAATAAACAAGAGGAGAAAATAAGCAGCATTTCTTTGAAATTTATTTTCCTCAGACCATTAAACTTTTCTCACAGCCGATTTTGTATTTGGCTTTCAGTAACCAGAGAGCTAGTTTTTGTAAGTGTCCCGTCAGTGAAATCAAGCATTATTTGGATTTATTTTTCCCCCTTGAGAAAGTTCCATTCAAGTTTGATTTTGAATTATGTTTATTGATGCACTCGCACATACAGTGCCTTTGGGGAGGGGGTCGGTGGGGGAGGGAGTCCAGCATTTCTCTCTGGGCAACACTCGTATTTGTGAACTGCATTTCTTGTGTGAACGTGTTGCTTAAAAATTCACATTTATTCATTCTTAAAGATTCATATTCATTCCTTGAACATTTACCAGGCGTCTATTATGTAAAAAACACTTGCTTGAGTGAACCAGTCGGGAAATATCTGCAGGTTGTTCACAAACGCTGCTGTCTAGATCTAACATGCTTCTGAGCCCTAGAAACTGGACGCAGTGGTGAATAGACTCCAGAAACATCATGGAGCATACAGTCAAATTAAGAAAAACTGGAACAATGAGCCAGAAACTCTTAAGCTTTTATTTTAAAATCCACTGTATGTGATGCTGTTAAAGACACATGAGGATCTGAGCGTGTACCGGGAAAGGCACAGAAGCAGCGCTTGAAAGTTTATGCTCTGAAGAAAACGTCCCACATTTTAACACAGACAGTAGTGGATTTTCATTTTATAGAGGAGCAAACAGTCCCCAGGTGATCTGGCTCTGTCAAGTCATGGACAAATAGTGTTATCAGTATTTGTAGACATACGTTTATACTTACCTGCCTGAAGTACACTGTTCATTTTCAAAGATGGAAAACTGATAGCCCGGAGGCAAGGTTTGCACATCGCACCGGCCGGAGGGGCTTCCTCCATTCTCGCTGCTCCCCCCCAGCTTGCTCTCCCCTGAACTTCGGCCCATCAGGGACTCGTGGCCACGGGCAGCCTCTCGGGTTGACCCGGGCCAGGCAGACTCTGGAACTGGCAGAAGGTCTGTGGCTCATTCCACAGATGCTAAGGGCATCTCAGGATGGCAGCGAATTTCCCTGACGGGAGGGTAAGATTTTGGACTCCGGGTTGGTGGGTGCAGTGGTGTAGAGGGTGTTTACCATCTTCTCGGGGCAGGGTGGGGGGACAGAGAGGAAAGCAAGGCTGCGGAATGTAAAGATGCAGCTGCAGGGGACTCCTCGAGTTGCAGAGCAGACCTAATTCCCTGTGCACAGAAAGGCTCTTTCCAAAGCCGGGTTGCAGCCTTTGGCAGCTCTGGTGTGTTCTCAGCAAGTTTAGAGTTCCTGTGTGTCCTTCCCCTACTATAAGCTTCCCTATAACTAACTTTCTGTGCTTTGCTGAGGTTTCAAAAAGCCGACGGAGTCATGTGAATCACAGGTGGTGCGTCTAATCAATTTCAACAAAAATAAGTATTGAGCTACTTAAATAATATAAAACTGTACTTATCTATTTAATCTCATTTTTAAAAAAGATTTTATTTATTTGACACAGAGAGATCACAAGTAGGCAGAGAGGTAGGCAGAGAGAGAGGGGGAAGCAGGCTCCCCGCTGAGCAAGGAGCCCAATGTGGGGCTCGATCCCAGGACCCTGAGATCATGACCTGAGCCTAAGGTAGAGGCTTTAACCCACTGAGCCACCCAGGTGCCCCTTTAATCTCATTTTTAAAAGCTATTGGGGTCTTATAATAACCTCATGAGGACGGCAGGGCAAACACACACACACACACACACACACACACATACACATACACACACTCTGTTTTTTCCCAACGAGGTACGATCTATATACAGTACAGTGTATATAACAAGTGTATAGCTCAGTAGGTTTTTTACTTATGTCTTCGTAACAACATGACCGCCACCCAGATGGAGATACAGACCACTTCCGGCCCCCCAGGAGTTTCTTTTATGCCTCATTCCAGTTAATGCCCACCCCCAGAGAGGAGCAGTCACTATTTGGAGTTTAGTTAACATAGATTATTTTCGCCCGTTCTTTAATCTCATATAAAGGGCATCATACTTCTTATGCTTATCACGTCTGCGAGAGTCACCTGTGTTGGTGTGCGCAGCAATGGTTTGTTCTTAACTCTTGCGTAGTATTTCACTGTAGGAATATGCCTCAGTTTATGTATCCATTCTAATACTCATGGACATTGATTTGTTTCCAGTTTGGGGTCCATAATAACCCACTCTGGGTATTCTTATTCATGCCTTTTGGGGAACATACGTGTTTATTTCTCTTGGTCAAGTTTGAGCCTGGGAATGGACTCGCTGGATCATAGGGGGCACATATTTAGTAAATATCATCAAAGAGTTTTCTAAAGTTCTAGTCTGTATTTGACAGGGTGGTGATGAATCAGCAGACCCGGATGATCATCACAAATCAAGGCAGAGCTCAAAACCTGTACAGCTTCTCAGCCCCCCACCCTAAATCTACTGCCTCAGGGTTTCCGAGGTGGGAACGGCGTAGTCATGCCTGCCTGCCCCACCTGCAATGCCGGTACTCATCCCCACCTCCCTGCTGCAGTCCTCCCTCCCCCCAGACCAACTTGAATCTTTGTTACTGCGAAGGGAATAACAGTTTTCTGGGAAAGTTTATGCTGCTGCCACTGTGTCAGAGGGAGACTTCAAGGCAAGTTCCGGTTTCAAGAAACCGGAACACTGGGTTTCACGCAGCTGGCCAATTGCAGATTTACATTCAAGCCCCTTCACTTTTGGTCCCTGCCCTCCCTCTCCTTCCATGCTTTCTTCCCATTAGACAAACACCGATGTTCTCATACATCATACTGACTTCCTGGCTCTGCTTCCTTGCTTATGCTGTGTCCCGCCCACTCTCCAGAACGCTTTCTCCTTCCCTGCATAGAAGATGCTACTCCCCATGCAATGTACAGGCTTGGAATGGGCATCACCGGTCCTGCATTGTAGGCTTTTTGCTGCCATTACTGGCCATTGAAAGGAGTTGGATCAAGTCACTTAACTCTCTGACCTTAGTTGAATCATCTGTAAAGTAAGAGAGTTGAGCTAGATTATTTCTAAGGTCCCTCCAAATTTTCTCTTATCTGTCATTTTGCCTATCATTCAGAATATGGTTCAGTCTTCCTCCTTAAAACCCTAAGTTGGACCACTCTAGCCCCGAGTTCCTAGCCCTCCCCCAAACATAAAGCTTATTATCTGAGACATGAATTATCTTGTGACGTCTTTCATTTTGCTCTTTTGAAGTATTTCATTTATCTTTTTTTAGCCTTTCATATATTCACTGTGTTAACTTTTCAAGTAGATTATTAATGCTGAGGGCAGGGGCGCCTGGGTGGCTCAGTCGGTTAAGCCTCTGCCTTCGGCTCAGGCCATGATTCCAGGGTCCTGAGATGGAGTCCCGCATCGGGCTCCCTGCTCAGTGGGGAGCCTGCGTCTCTCTCTCCCTCTGCCCCTCCCCCTGCTTGTGTGCACAGGCTCTCTCTGTCAAATAAATGAAATCTTAAAAAAAAAAAAAAAAAGAATTCTGAGGGCAGAGATTTCTTATATATACTTCTATCTTCCACAGTGCCTCACATGATTCCTTGGCGCCAAATGGGTGATCAATAAACATTGATTAATTATGATTTGGTTAATTAACCCATACTTTTCTTCTCATTCTTCTTCTCCTTTTTCGGAATTCGTCGGAAAGCATACTCTAAAATGTCTCATACAGTCACCAGCTACTTATCTCGTCCTCTCTATTAAGCTCTCACTGTTTGAGTAAATGTGAGAAAAACCTTTCTGTGAAGAGATTCAGAGGATGAAGATCTGTGGATGGATGGACAGATGAAAAGACAGGTGGACGGATGAGTGGATGGGTAGATGGATGGACAATGGTTGGACGGATGGATATACTGTTTACATACTGGTCTTCCCTATTAGATGCCCACTTCTGTACTAGGTGCCTTAGTGTTATGTAAATGGAGTTTGAGACCAAAATTGGGCCCTCAACTGGAGAAGAGTTAGGAGAATTTGTGTTTTCTTTTCCAATAAATGTAAAGTTTAAAACTAGATGTAATGTTGACAGCATATAATGCCCAGGTTATATTGTGCCTGCTTCAGTATTATTATTCAGTGCTATTTCTGCTAGAATGGAGCTGGCCGAATGAATCTTAAAGGCAGATGTATAGAGGAGTTCCACTGTAATTGTGATCCTTCTTTGAGTCCATGGAAAAGACTGTTCATACATCTTCCCCTCCCTTGTGATTGGGAATGTGTAAAGAAACAGGAAAGAGTTGCATTTATGTAATCTTCTTGAAGTACAGATTCTTTGAATTCATTGCAAAGAATTTATGAGCTAATGGAGTTTCAGCCTTTCCTGCCATCTCAAGCTTCATGGTCCAGCATCTTAGCCCCTAATCAAGTAAAACTAAAAATTCTGCTCCCCAGTCACACCAGCCACGTGTCAAAGGCTCAGTAACCACATGTGACTCTACTGGACAGTGCAGATACAGAACATTTCCATCATGGCAGAGTGTTCTGTTGGACAGAAGAGAGTTTGCTCTGTGTCTTGGGGTCCAAATCTCTCTTCCAAGTTCTACGTTAGTTGGTCTGTCATTGACAGTATCAGGAATTCCTCACATAGGCAAATATCAAATCCCTCCTCGCTGCACGGGCTATTCCTGTCTGTCAAAGATCTTCTATTAGAAGATACCAAAAATGAAGAGGGGAGAAACCAGGCAGCCCAATACAATCTCAGTCACAGGCTTGGGGGATTTGGGCATCCCATTGATGAGGGTTTGAGACCTTCTGAAAAATACATGTGTGGTTCACTTTCCAGGTCCGCTTTATGAACTTCTCTCTGATCCTTCCATTCTCTTTTGCCAGGCTCTCTTCCATCTGCCAGTCTTTCTATCTTCCTATCCCAAGGCTTGCTGGAACAAACACTGTTGTAGCTAAACTCCTTTTTTTTTCTTTTGAGAGAGAGAGACAGAGCACAAGTGTGTGATCAGAGTAGGGGGCGGAGAGGGCAGAGGGAAAAGGAGAGAGAATCTTAAGCAGGCTCCATACCCAGCATGGAGCCCAACAACACGGGGCTTGATCCCACAACCCTGAGATCATGACCTGAGCAGAAATCAAGGGCCGGACACTTAACTGACTGAACCACCCAGGCGCCCCTCTAGCTAAACTCTTCTCATTGCTTCCACATGTGCCTCCTGACTTCTCCCCTCTCTGACTTCATTTCCCTCTCCTTAAGAGCTGGGTTCTATTCCCTCCATCTATCCAAATCCTCTGAATCCTTCAAGGCACAGTTAGGTCCCTTCTCCTCAATGGAGCATTCCCTGATCTTTTGCTTTCACTGATTTTTCCCCTTCTCAAGATGTTTTTGCCTGTACTGTCTATGAAATACCAAATCTGCCCCACATTGTATTACTGAGTCCTTTGTATAGAAGTGTTTCCTACTTCCTTAATCATGTGGGAAGCTCCTTGGGGTCAGTGCCTTCGATGACACCCGGGCCCACCGTACATCTAGTAAGAGGACAATAACCACAGCTTGGTTGATGTTTGAGCAGTGACAAGTAGAAGTCATCTTAAAGTTCAAACCCTTGTTTGACAGAGACCAAAAGATGGAATTCGGCCTCGTCACAGCAGATTCAGAGAACAGTCAGACTATAATCCTGCTCTCCTCATTTTAAGTCCTAGTTCCTTCAGGGGAGCTGGGAGCTTTTCTTTACACACCATCAAAACACAGAGTCTGATTCCATTTCCCTTCCCTGGGCAGTGGGAGCTTCTGATCCCACACCCTACTGTTCTGAGGGAGGATAACCTGAGTGACCCCAAGGGGGTGCCCTTCTAGGGGGATCACCCCAGTGAGGCCAGAGGCGCCTCTAATGTTCTAGAGGCCAGCGTCACTGATTTCAAGGAGATGGGCACTTTCACACAAGAGAGGACAATTTAATTTCTTGTAAAGCGTCTTTTCCAGAAAGTCCCTCTGTTGGAGGACTTTACACGAGTCACCAGTTCGTCACTTCTCTATGGTATGATTTTTCTGAAACATACTGCCTCTCCGGAAGGAAGCTCATCTTGTGTTTCCCCAGGGTGATGGATCTGCCCCCGGCTGCTGGCAGACTCTGGGGTGCCCAGGGGGCAGGTGCAACGGAAGTGGGGTTTCCCAGCAAGGCTCTTTCAACTGGAGTGCTGTGGAGAAGGACAGAAAAGGATTTTGACCTTGTCTCTCTCATATTATCTTTGAAAGTGTTAGACTTTCATGTGATTAATTAAGTTGCATTTCTGGCAACTTAATATGCATGTAGGCAAAAAGAAAAAAAAGTACAAACTTGATCATGAAACATGCTGCACAGCCTAAAAGGGCTTCCTGGTGAGGGTTTTTGAACTGTGCTTGTCAATAACATCCTTTGAAAAATAGACTAAATTAGCATTTTTGCACTTGTAAATCCTCCTGGTGTGTAGGGTTTGCATAAATTCTCTCTTAATTAAAACACATGTTTTGCATAATAAAAGAAAAAAAAATTCTCCATTCCTCTCTTTCTACCTCCCAGTAATGGAACAAGGGATTTTGTTTCTTACAGTCATCTTTGAAATTCTGCTGATTAGTATCTGATATTTGCTGCTACTTGAAATGATCTGATTTGCCTAGGAACCTCTAAGAGGCTGCTGGTTCATTTTACACATTAAATATCACTTTCTATAGCAGCGTCTGGGTGGCTCAGTCGGTTAAGTGTCCGACTCTTGATTTTGGCTCAGGTCATGATCTCAGGGTCGTGAGATCGAGCCCAGCGTTGGGCTCTGTGCGGGCATGAAGCCTGCTTGAGATTCTCTCTCTCCCTTTACCCCTGCCCCTCCGCCCCCTCTAAAAAAAATAAATAAATATCACTTTCTATGTGAGATCTTCATTGGCCATTCAGTCTAAAGGAGTGACCAACACTATTCCATCATCCAGTTTCTTTCTTCAGGTTGACTGAGGTATAACTTACATATAGCAAACTTTTAGGTGTACATTTCTCTGAATTTTGACAAACTTACGCAGTATGTAACCACCACCACTGCAGTCTAGATGTAGAACATCCACCACCCCCGATACTATCGTGTCCTTGTGTAGTCTCTCCCCTTCCTCCACCCTCAGCTCCTGAAAACCAATGATCTGTTCCAAACTAGCATAGGAATGACAGTATACAGTGTATAGTTGTTTAAGTCTGGCTTCCTTCAACTCACGTCGTTGCATGGATCAGGAGCCCATTCCTTTTTATTGCTGAGTAGTATTCCACTGCATGGGTATACCAGTTGGTTTCTCTCTCCTTCAGTCAGTAGGCATTAGGGTTGTTTTTGAGATTGGGTGATTATGAATAAAGTTGTCATCAATGTTCACATAGGGTTTTGTATGGATGAATGTCTTCATTTTTCTTAGGTAAATATCATCCAGTATTATTTTCTTGAGAATTATTTTGTTCATTTATTTGCTCACTTGTTTATTTTCTGTCTTATACCACTAGAAATATAACCCCCCAAAATGGGAGGCTGTCTCATTCAGTACCATATTCTCTGATACTAAAACCATCCCTAACCTGTAGTAGAGGCTTGATAAGTGTTGAGTACATGAGTGGATGGAAACATGAAGGAAGGAGTAAAGAAGTGAATGAATTCTGGTAGGTCCTACTGAGAGAACCTGGAAGGCTGTATTATGGTTTGTGAATCATGTTCATCTCCTTTTTTTTTTTTTTTTTTTAAAGATTTTATTTATTTGTTTGACAGAAAGAGAGCAGGAGAGCACAGGCAAGGGGAGCAGCAGGCAGAGGGAGAGGGAGAAGCAGGCTCCCCACTGAGCAGGGAGCCCGATGCAGGGCTCAATCCCCGGACCCTGGGATCATGACCTGAGCCAAAGACGGTTGCTTAACCTACTGAGCCACCCAGGTGCCCTGGAGGATGCTTTTTAAGAAAAAAAACAAGTAAAATTATGAATGCAAAGTTAGGTAGAAATGTGGCTGTTTTAAAAGATTTAGAAAAGTATTAGATTTAGAAATCATGATGTTAAAAATTTAAATAAGTTGATAAATTCTACAAACATCACAAAATCCAGAAAAATAACATAATATGTATTAATTCATTGCCTGACACACGTCCATCACACTTGTCTCTTTAGTATTTTGGCTTCATCCTCATTTGTCTCCTCTTAAAATGGCAATGGTTTGGTGATAATCCTTTTCTATAGAGAAATTAGAAAGACAAGTCAGACTTGTAGCATGGTTGATTAAAATGGGCTTATCATTAAGGAGAAGTTAGAAAAGTTTCTTTCAGCTCCATAAGTCATTACTGGTTATGTCATATATGTTTAGGATTATTGTATAATGTTTAAGATTATTTGACAAAGCCACTATCAAATTTCTTTCCTATATGGGCTGTACAGTTTCACAGTATTTAAAGTTTTGTGCCTTGAGTAATCTTAAGTACTCGTTTAATTAATGTCCATTAACCTGTTTGCCATGAATGTCATTGCATTATAAGTTTTAAGTTTTCCTCATCAATGTTGGTATTTTGAGGGTATGCGTAACATGAGTCATTTTACACAAATGTCTTTGCTCTTTGTAATTTGGCTACAGGTTTCTGTCCTATAAACACAGACACTCTGGTAAATTCGACTTTGCTGATATATTTGGATTTAAATCTACCATGTCATTATTTGATTGCTATTGGTCTCACCTGTCTCATTATCCTTTCTCCCTTTCTTCTTGCCTTCTTTTAAATTAGTAAAATATTTTAATTATTCTACCCCTCCCCATGAATTTAACTATATAATCTCTTCTTAGTATTCTTTCAGGGGCTACCCTAGAGTTTACAACATGTATTCTTGACTTACTAGAATTTGCTATAAATTAGTACTTTCTTACTTCCAGGACAATTAAAGGATTGCAATGCAAGGACACTTTAATTTTAATTCCCTCCTGCCTTTTGTGGGAGGTAGGGTGGAGGGAGCTATGGTTATTTTATATTTTAATTCTCTTAGTATTTTAAAACCCACAACTCATTATGTTTATTGTTTTTACATACTTTATATTTACTGACATATTTACCTTTAGATTTAAATTTATTCCGATATTTACCTTTTCTGTTGTTCTCTATTTCTTTCTGCAACTCTGACTTCACCTGAAATCATTTTACTTCTGCCCAAAGAATGCCCTTCAGTATTTCACTGAGTGTAAATCTAATGGGGATACATTTTCTGGTTTGGTGTATATGAAAATGCCTTTCTTTGATGTCACCATTTATTGTACTCAGACTTCCACTATGATGACAGATGTCAGTTTTGTTGGTGCTTCTTTAGAATTATTGATTTGTTGCTCTTTGAATGATTTTAAGATTTTTTTCTTTATCTTTGGTTTTTAGCAGCATTACTATGATACACTTAGCTGTGGTTTTCTTTGTATTTTTCCTGCTTGAGAGTGATAGCCTTTCTTAAATCTGTGGTTTGAAGATTTTAGCCAGTTTTGTCAAGTTCTCAACCATTACAACTTCAAATATTGCTTCTGTCCCATTGTCTTTTTCCTCTCTTTTTTATGCTGTCTACATATCAACAGAATACTACAGGTTAACTTTAAGCTTTTCGAGTTTTCTTCCTCCTTTGCTTGTTTTTTGCTTTTATTGAGGCAGAAAATGTCATCCTAGGGTCAGGCCTCTGTTTCTAGGAACTGTTTTAAACACAATCTCCTTCACCATGTCCCATAAATTTCCTATGTTTTACTGCGTTTTCCTTTCTTCTTTTCTCACTGTACTTCCCTCTAGCCATTTTCAGCTCACTAATCCTCTCTTTAGCGGTGTCTAGTCTTTCCATTTGGTTCCATCCTGTCATCTAATTTCTTGAATTAGTCCCAATATATTTTAAAATCCCTCTCTGGTTAACTCTAACATGCAGAAGCTCTATAAGCTGGTTTCTATTATAGATTTTCTTCTTTTGTTTTTTGGCCATTTTGTTTTGCCTTCTGGTATATGAGGCAATTTTGTTTGACTACCTGATTTTGTAGATGAAGAACTGTAAATAATTAGAGGCTCTGGATATTATTATCTTCCAGAAAAGATTAGCTTTTGCTTTTTGCAGATAATCAGAGGTGGCAGTATATCTGACCCAGTCAGGGACTGAGCAGATTGGAGGCTGTGCTTTGGTCTGTGCAAGAATTAGTTCACCCCTCCTACTAAAGTGCCCCCCTTTGGGAATCTGAACTGAAAGCTTGGAGCGTTTACCTGGTCTCCGCTCCTTGGTGGCCCTTGAACTCCATTTATTGTCCTCCTTCCTCCTCAAACTGCTAGGAGCTCTGCTCAGCTTTATTTCTCTGCTGCTGTTTGAAACTTGGTAAATGCCTTAAGGGGAAAATGGTACTGAATAATAGCTTCATCTCTTTATGCTTCCCTTCTTTCCAGGATTTTGGCCCCTGAAATCCTCACTGCCTTGGTATTTCTCTAATGTTTTCAAAGTGATCTTCTAACTTTTCATTTTAGGAGAGTTACTCAGCAACAAGCTGGTTTGCCATGATCAGAAGTGGAAAATCCCATCCCACCTCTCTTAAAGACCTGGTCTGCTGCCCTCGAAACTATCCATATCCCAGTTCCTCTAAAGAAAAGTACAGAACTCCCTAGTCGGGCCTGTGGGACCAGCATTCACAGCCTCACATTGTCTTTGCAGTTTAAATTCAGAGAAGTGAGCTCTGGCTAACTTCAAAGTGAGTAAGTCAGGAGTCTCGGCTGAGGCCTGCAGCAGTGGACACTGCCAAGCAGTGGAGGTACATCAAAGCCTCAAGTAAGCCAGGACTCTTAGCCCCAATAAGCGAGAGCTAGAGCCAACACTTAGTTATGCCGTGATTGATAACAACTAAAATTTCATGGCAAGGAAAGAGCCAAAATGTTCCTGAGGTATATTTCTTTAAACTTTACTTCTTTATTACTTTTTCTTTTTTTGTATTGTACTCAGACCAATTGGCCAGTGGGAATAGCTGAAGGTACATAGGAAAGAAGCAGGAAGAAAATGCGAAGCGTAGCACATAAAGAAATTTATTTCCAGTGTGAGAAGAACTTATTGTGACAATAATAATATGTCCATGCGACTCACTTATTTCTTTATGCTGTCTACATATAAATAGAATGACTGCAGGTCGACGTCAAGCTTTTCAAGGTTTCTTTTTTTTCCCTTTGGTGGTGTTTTTTGTTTGTTTGTTGTGTTTTGTTTAATTGTCAGGCAGTTTCATCATACCAGGGTTGGGCCTCTGAGAAATATGTTAGACACAATTAAAAAACAATATAAAGTTATGTAAAAACAAAATTATAGTAGTTTCTCCGTGAGAGGATATGGGAAATGCTTATTTTTTTTTTAAGGATTTTTATTTATTTGACAGAGAGAGAGAGATCACAAGTAGGCAGAGAGGCAGGCAGAGAGAGGGGGGGAAGCAGGCTCCCCGCTGAGCAGAGAGCCCGATGTGGGGCTTGATCCCAGGACCCCGAGACCATGACCTAAGCTGAAGGCAGAGGCTTTAACCCACTGAGCCACCCAGGTGCCCCATGCTTATTTCTTTTTACATAAATGGCAATCAAAACAGATTTTTAAGAATTTCATTATTATTTATTCCTTTCCCCTTCCACTTTATTTTTTTAAAGATTAATTTATTTATCGGAGAGAGAGAGAGCACACGTATGGTGCATGTGTGGTCAAGCCAGGAGAGGGGCAGAGGGAGAGGGAGAGAAGCAGACTCCCTGCTGAGTTCTGAGCCTGACGTGAGACTTGATCCCATGACCCTGAGATCATGACCTGAGTCAAAATCAAGAGTCGGACGCTCAACTGACTGAGCCACGCAGGCACCCCTCTCCTTCTACTTTGAATGATCGGAAACACCACAGAAGAATAGAAAAATCAGAATTTGGCATCTTTTCTTTCCTAGGTTTTTCAACGGAGGTGAAATTGAAGGTTAAAATGATAATTTGAGGGAAACATGCACCACAGGGGCACCTGGGTGGCTTAGTCAGTTAAGCGTCTGCCTTCGGCTCAGGTCAGGATCTCAGGGTCCTGGGATAGAGCCCTGAATTAGGCTCTCTGCTCAGCGGGGAGCCTGCTTCCCCCTCTCTCTCTTCCTGCCTCTCTGCCTGCTTGTGATCTCTGTGTGTCAAATAAATAAATAAAATCTTAAAAAAAATAAAAAATAAAAATAAAAAGACCTGAGACTGAAGAGCTATAGTCAAATATAACTAACTAGGGGATCCAGAGACCGGGGTTCTAGTCTTGGTTCTCGGCTAACCAACTGTGGGACCTCTGTGGGCACTAGTTTCCTCTTCTGTAATGTGAAGGGAATGGGACTTGATGACTCCTCTAAGTTTTATATTATATTCCATAATTATATAGAAAACAGGTTTGTCATTAAACATGTACTCATATATCTGCACCATGGTAAAAGCCCTTCACAGACTGACCCAGCATCGTCTGTTCTAAGAGCACCTCATGAAGGGCAATGTAATATGTTAAGGCTTTACCTGGGCCTAGCTTGCTTCCCCAAACAGATTTGAAGTCCTTCGTGGTCAGGGACTTTTGTATCCATAGTTCCAAGCAGAGCCTTAGATACTAAATTAGCACTTACCTGTGCTGATAAATTGACTAAGCATCCTGGACAACGAGTGTTTAGCACTGGAAGACCAACGGCAAAGGTCAGTGGCCTATTGTCTTCATTATCACAAATTAATAAGCCTAACAGGCAGAGTGCTGTGTAAAATGGAAGACAGACTCTCTCCTCCATTAAAGAAGGAACCAACAATTTTGGTATGAACAGGCAGAGAAAAACAGAAGCACTAGCTGTGTTCACACACTCAGTGCACACAGGCTGGGGGCCGGTAAACATTTTTTGTCAAGGGGCCCTATAATATTTTCAGCTTTGTGGGCCATAAGGTCTCTGTTGCAACCACTCACCACTGCCATTATAGCATGAAAGCAGCCATAGATATTATGTAAGAAAATGGGCATAGCTGTGTTGCTGTGAAACCTTGCTTACTGACCCCGAAGTTTGAATTTCATGTACTTTTCACATGTCACAAAATGTGATTCTTCTTTTGATCGTTTCCCAACCATTTAAAATGTAAAAACTATTCTTAGCTCATGGGCCATATGAAAACCGGCGGAGGGACAGAGTTGGCCCGTAGATCCTTAGTTTGCTCTCCCTCATGTAGAAGTGTGTGCATGCTTGCTGAGTCATTTAGCGGTGAGTCTTTACTGTAGCTTTTCTGAGTAGAGTTGACACACAGTGTTACATTAGCTTCAGGCGTACAGCTTAGTGATTTGATGCGTTTCTACATTATGCTGTGTCCACCGCAAGGATAGCTACCACCCATCCCATTACGTCACTATTACAATATCAAAGGAGAACCTAGAGGAATCCATGACCCCTGTCCAGTTCGGGATAGACTTCCTAGGGGATATGATAAAAACAATACGATATGAATCACACAGCTGTGTGCTGCTTTAAAGTATGAGGCACTGTCATGTCATGCGCATTTGCTTTCGAATCAAAAAATTGAGTCAAGCCCCAACATCTTTAAGATATGTGTCTTTTCCAGCATGCCCTGGGTCCACTGTGATACTAACAGTTGTCTAAATGAAGAAAAGTAGAGAGTTTTAACTCCAGGCTTACCCGGACTCCAGCTGGCTTGTTTGGTGGGCACGGGCGGGGGTGGGGGGTGTGGAGGCTTCCTGTTGCTCATGGCGGAAGTGAAGATGTGACCAGACGCGGCACTTCCCCCAGCCTCCTCCAGATGGTTTCACCATCATGCACGGTGCTGCCTCCTCGAAGTTCTTCTCATGGAAGCAAGGCCCTTTAAAATTGTGAAAAAGGGGAATTGTGCCCAGGGAGAATCATTTCCTCAGTACCTCCAGGATTCGTCTGGGCTTGAAATGGTTAGAGAAATAGGAAGTGTTTGGGTCATGGGAGATGTCTTGGGAAAAGGCTGTTAGCACTTTTATACTAAAATTTTTAACTGAAAAAAGTCATTCAAATGCACTGTCGAGGCCATCTTCCTTTTTTTTTTTAATTTTATTTATTTGTTTGACAGAGAGAGAGAGATCACAAGTAGGCAGAGAGGCAGGCAGAGAGAGAGAGGGAAGCAGGCTCCCTGCTGAGCAGAGAGCCCGATGCGGGGCTTGATCCCAGGACCCTGAGATCATGACCCAAGCCGAAGGCAGAGGCTTAACCCACTGAGCCACCCAGGTGCCCCTAGGCCATGTTCCTTAATGATAGCTTTGCTGACTCAAAGCCAACTTTTTCAATTGGTTCTTTTTTTTTTTTTAAATGGCTTAATAGCATTTTATTATTTATTTTAAATTTTTTTAGATGGCTCGTTTTTTTTTACATCAAGCTAAATGGGATATAATATATATGTAATAATTTATATAATCGAGATATGTGAGACCTATAATTGATATATAATATTGTGTAAATTTAAGGTATACCACCTGTTGATTTGATATACCATCTTGATTTGATATATATCTTGCTATTACATATATAATACACTGCAATATATATAATACTGCATATATAATATATAATACTGCAAATATAATATGATATATACATACTCCTATATTATAATCCTACTGCAATATATATATGCATATATATTGCATTACCTAACACTTCCATAATGTCACGTAGTTATCATTTCTTTTTTGTGGTTCTCACTTCAATTGGTTCTTAATTAAGGTGCCCCCAAAGTTGCCTGGTGATAAACTTCTAAACTCTTCTTCCCTCCCTCCCTCCCCTCCTCCTTTTCTTTCTTCCTTCCTTCCTTCCTAAGTGTATTGTGGTAAAATATACATAACATAAAGCTATGTTGATCATTTTGAAGTGCTCAGTTGTATGGCAGTCTGGGGTACATTCACATGGTTGTACAACCGTCACATCATCCACCCCCAGAATTTTTTTCATCTTCCCAATCTGAAATTCCCTATTAAATAGTCACGGTCTTTTCTTTCATTCATTGTATTGTTTTCTCTTTGCTCTTTCTTTTACTGTTAATTTTTGGAGGTCACATTTAGTGGAGCACTATTCATAGTGAGGACAAATTCAAAAGCACTGAACTTGAAACAATGTCTGAGTTGGAGTCCTGGTTCTTCTCATTGTCAACTGAGTGACTTTGGGCAAATCACTCTACAGGTGTCGGTTTTCTGATCTTAAAATGGGGATAAGGGTATTTACTTTTAATATGTCATAGGACTATTTTTTTAATGATGAAATGAGATCATGTATTGACTTCTTTATGAAATGTTAGAATTCCTAGTCAAAAAAGTGAGCGTACCATTAGCAGGATTGTTATTTATGTTCATAAGGGAACTGAGAGGATGTTGAAATCTCAACCAAGTGTTCAGTGGACAGTCATTTCTTTTCACGGAATACGATAGCCTTTTATTTAAATCGTGCTTCCTCGTTTTCGAAGTGCTTTTGAAATACCTCATTTAGCTCCTCCTTATAGTAAGTAAGGTTGATATCATTAGTTTCATTTCACAGATGACGGAAATGGAGATCTGAAAGTCTCATGGTTTAAGATCTGAACCCAGACCTCTGTTGAACCCTGCACTCTGCCACTTGTTGGCCGTGTGAGCTTGAGTGACCTATTTCATCTCCTTGTGCCACAGATTCTTCATCTGTAGGACAAGGATGACCACAGTAGTACCTACTTCCTTGCATCGTTATAAGGGATTCAAAAAGTTAATTCTTGAAAAGTGTTAAGAGCTATAGCAAGCACATAGTCTTATACGAGTTTTTGTTAAATAAATAGTATAAAATAAAGGAAACTGAGACATCATGCTTATGCAAAAATAGCGATTTATGGAAGTGGGTGTAGAAGCCAGGGCTCCCGGTCTCCCCCCCTCACTGTCTTGGGCTCCTTCACCACGCAGTGATACCTTGCTAACAACGTCAGGATCAACCTTCTGGGCCAGGGGACCCAATAAGCTACAAAGTTAGGTCAACACTTCACCCTGTATGAAGCCTCTCATAAAAGGTTATTTAAATATAGTGCTGTTAAATTTTTATACTTAGATACAATGACTCATATGCCATGATGGTATTTTTGAGCTTTAATATTAATTCCTATTTTAAAAAAAAAGATAATGCGTTTTATTGAGATAATTTAGAAATTCCATTTTTATCCCCAATAATTTGAAATATATTCAAAAACTAACATTGTCTCTGATATTTATTTCATTTTCCGTATATGCATTTGGTAAACTGATGGGACCGGGAGAAGAATTTGCACAGTGGTTGCTGATGGTGGCCCACCCATATCCCTCGCACTCCCTGGAGGTCCGTTACAGACCTGGGCTTGCTGTTTTTCTCTGACCCAGAGCGATGCCTGGCCATGGGAGGGTTTGAGGCAGGTGGGAGTGCTCCAGAATTAACAATGGAGGACCATTCTCAACCAAAGAGGGATGGGAGTTCGTGGGAAACACCTCAGCCTCCTCATGCCTTGGCGGCACAGTCCTGGAATGTGCTCGCCAGTCTCTCAGGGGGTCCCCAGCAGGCCTGTGCTCCGGTTGCCCACAATGGCACACTTCATTGGCTTCCATTCCCCCCCTGTTCCGCCTTCCCACCCCCTCCCTGTGCTCCCTGGGATCCCCCCTCGAACAAACTACTTGCACCTAAATCCTTGTCTTGGGGTCTGTTTGGGCATGAATGACAATTTATGAAGAAAATTTATTACCCCGAGTCTATTTTACCTTCCACCCTAGAGCACCGGTGATTTTTCTCTTCTTTGTGATTTTTCCCTGTTCTCTATCTTCTATGTTACTCAGTCGAGCAAATGCAGGCCATGTCTAACTACAACTTGCAAGTGGGATTTATAAACGTTCTTCAAACTTTTGGGCTTATAAATTGCTGAAACAATCTAACAAGTTATAAATATATGTTCTTCCCTCCATAACATTTTTTAAGGAATGGCCTACGAACAGCTTGTGCCAGGATGTGTGCACGGCGACGGAAATTGCACCGGGTGACTGCTCTCCTTTGTCATTTGAAACACACCCCCTGGCAACTGTAATATTTCATCCTGCTTATACCCCTGACAAATTCCCTCATAGGATTAGTATGGAGCTTTGGAATTAGGTCATCCTGCTGAAACCCATTTGGGGCCCAAGCGTCAATATTTGCCCAACTCCTTTCGCCACAGCACCATGAGATGTCCAACAATTATTTGCAGCTCTCTTTCCATTTATACCTCAGCCTCTGCATCCCTCGTAGCCCAAAAACAGTACCTGCACTTCTGAACGTTCTCCGCGTCAGCCCCCCTTTCTCTAGCCCCGTGCCAGCCTCTGGATTTTAGAGGTTCCCTGACACCATTTTCAGCTTGGTTCCCATGTCTCATTTGGATGGCCTCTTGAGGCCCTGTGGCCTCTGACTTTATGAAAGAGCTCAGACCTCACTCTAGGCCCAGGCCACGGGGAACTTGAGGGTGTGCACATGGCAGTGAAAAAGGCAGGAGATTCAGTGTAACAGACTCAAGGAAGAAAGGAATTTTTTCTCTGCCTCGAACCACTGTGTTTTTACCATGGATGGAGCAGGTGGGGAATGGACATTCTAATAAGTTTTTTGCTTTTCTCCCTTAATTTCAATACCAGCAAAAGGGGGCAGAATTTGCCACCCCAAAATGTGCCTCTTTGGCATTAGGATTATTTTAGGCTGATTATTTTTTAAGAAACAGCAGACACAGGAAAGGCTCTGAAAATCTTAATCAAAGTTACCCTTTTGTAAGAGACATTGACATTTATAAGAGAAATCTCCATCTGTGATGACTGCAAAGTGGGGTTCATGCCCTTCAGCAGAGGTGCAACCTATCAAAACTATATTGATTTTTATTTAAAAATAAAGATGAATTAAACATTAGTAATATGTACTGTTAAAATTGAGGCTCACTGTCTCCCTGAGTCCACATCAGCGGATCCCTTATCACGCGCAGCTCAGGCAGCAGGAGTACAAGGCGCAGCATATGGAAGGCTCAACCGTGGCACCATCTTCTTCCCTGCACTTCTGGGTTTCGGAGAGGCTTCACAGATTGCTGGGTTTTGGTATGATCTAGTTTTAATTAAACTAACACCCCCGAATGGATAAGCAGCTTTAAAATATTCCTGCAAAACAAAACAGAGCAAAACAAAGGCCCACAGATTGTCAATGATACTAATATTGCAAGCCCAAGAGAACAATGTGAATAGAACAGAGATAGGCCCCTCATCGCTGGTGTGGGCACAATCAGATATGCCACACTCAATCATGCTAGAGTTACAATAAAGGTTTTCTGATGACAGACAGGTTGACAGTTAATAAAATAGAATAAACTCTATAACCCATTATATATATATTTTTCTATATAAATAGGCTCCACGCCCAGCATGGAGCCTGAACTCACAACCCTGAGATCAAGACCTGAACTGAGCCACCCAGGTGCCCCTAACACATTATTTTGAATTTGTTATTTTACTGTTAGTTTATCTCTTTTTCTAGTTTATATTTTTAAAATTCTATATTTTAGCATGTCTCCTCCTTTGTTTATGAACTTCTATATAATGGCCACCCAAATTCAACAATTAACGTTTCCTAGACTTTGTTCTTGCTGTCCAGTGTGTGTGTATTTGTGTGTGTGTGCATGCATGCACACACATTTGTTGGTTTGTTTTGTTTTATTTTGTTGAACTCTGGAAAGTAAGGTGCAAATATCCTGAGTATTTCGGTGTGTATTCCCTAAGAACATAGACACTCTTCTGCAGAGCCCCAATACCATTATCATACCTAATTAGATTAACGATAATTCCTTAATACCATCTGATATGTAATCACGTTTCCCCTATTTCCCCCCCCAAAAATAATTTATTACTTTAAAAAAAAAGATCCAGGCATATGCATTGCATTTGTTATATTTCTGTTTTTTCAGTCCTTTTGAGATACAAGTGACACATAACATCGTATAAGTTTAAGATGCATAACATTCGCTGTATGTACATATTGTGAAAAGGATTACTTGTTATATCTCTTTATCTCCTTTAAGGTGTTAACAGTAGCTCCCCTATATTCTTCTAAAAAAATGATGTTGACTGTTTTGATGAATCTAAGCGAGTTATCTTGTAGAAGGTGCCAGAACTGGATTTGTCTGATTGTTTCCTCATATATAGATTCAGGTTAAAAATTTTGGGCAAGATGACTGCATAGGCAATGTTGTGTTCTTCCCATTGCATTCTATCAGGAGGCACATGATCTCAGATGGTCCCATTATTGGTGATGCTAAATTTATTCAAGGCCAGATTATGAATTTCATGGGCCCTTGGCACTTTTATCTTCATGGGACCCTTTCTCCATAAAAAAAAATTAGTAAGTATATTTTATAATTATATCAGTATAAAGATAAATATAATCCAAGATGGATTATATTAATCTTTTTTTCTTCTCATTTCAAAAGAAATTGAAACACTTTCCTAAACCCCTAAAAGTATCGTGGGCCATAGGCCTTGTGCCTACTCTAACTAGTAGAGAAGTTCACCCAGGGTTTGACCACCTGGTTAAAAGGGTGACTTCTGGATCTCCCCAACATAAAGGTACATTTTCCTCTTTGCAATTAGATAGTAGTCTATGGAGAGACTCTTTGAGACTATGCCAATATCCTGTTCTCCTAAAACCTCTCCCTCAGTTGTTTTATCATTTTTGCCAGAATCAGTTATTACATTGAAGATTGCAGTTATTATCTCCTGTGGAGGGATGAGAATACTGAAATGCAGAGTCTATGATTTGTCCAAGACCATAAATCTACTTGGTAGAATCACCATTAGGAACCAGATCTCTGCTCCCAAGTCCACATTAGAGGCCACAGAAAACCAGAGTATATCAAGAAGGAGTGAAAAAGAGCATTGGAGATATTTGGCCTGGAGAGAACAGAAAAGGATAACTGTAATCTGTTATACACTTAAAGATAACAGTTGGCTGCGCACCAAGGACCAGCAAGTTCTCCACTGGCAGAGTAATAGCTCAAAGGGAGATAAGATGCCATTGCTCTGGATTACGGTCATTTTACAAGTCAGCTAATAATCGCCTCACATTTCTTCAGAAAACTTCCCGGCGTTATTCTCAGGAGAAAATAAAGCAGATGTTTAATAGCCTTGTCAAATCTGATTAGGTATTAGGATTCTAATTTAAATGCTCATGATGTGCCAATTACCTAGAGACCATTT
Organism: Potos flavus; assembly: GCA_028534135.1. Taxonomy (NCBI): domain Eukaryota; kingdom Metazoa; phylum Chordata; class Mammalia; order Carnivora; family Procyonidae; genus Potos; species Potos flavus. The sequence goes on along the minus strand of CM052901.1, from coordinate 93,131,502 downwards.
AATTCCTTTACTTTTCTCTTCACCTCATTCCACTCCAGGTAGTGTGCCTCAGGAGATTTTAAAATATTGTTGTTCAACAATTCCTACAGACTTCAGTAGATAATTATGGACAAATGAGGGCTGAAATGCTACATTCTTAAAAATAAACACACTGCCCATATTTGAATAAAAGACATACTCTTCTGTGGGCAAAGGTTTCCAACCCTGGGTGTGGGAGTCCACTACTGCTACTTGCCAAAAATCTCTTTGAGACATTAATCTTATTACACAGAACGTTTCTGACCTTTCCGATGTTTGCATAAGAAAAATGAAGCACAGACGTTTTTAGGAGTGGGAAGCAACTGTCTCGAGCCCCATGGTATCAGAGGAGTGAATCTGTCAGTCTGTGGAAGAATGATTCTTACTCAATATGTAAAAGTGAATCTACTCTCATTTTTGAGAAGTTGGGAATAAGAGACAAACCTGCAAGTCACATATTAATTAATTAGCAAGTACGCACTGAGCCTCTACTTTGAATTAAGTGGTATGCAGAACAAGGGACCTCGAGCATTTTCAGTGATACAGGAAGAGAAGAGGAACAGATATACGTTTCTAAGCTCAGGACATTTATAAGAAAGTCAGGTAGAAATGACATGCCCATGGAAAGCTAGCAAATAATTCAAGATGGTGCATAGTAAACATAAAATGAAAAAACACCGAAAATCCTGTCATAAAATTAGACAGGATAGGAGAAAGAACAGGAATTATGGAGGCCTAGATTGGGCAGCAAAAGCTTCATCAAGATGATACTTATCAACTGGAATTTGGAAAGATAGGATTCAGATGAATGGAAACTCTGGGACTGGGCAGAAAGAAAGGCAGGCAGGAGAGTGATGGACAATTTAGGAACAGACATAGACTAGTCTATCTCTTGGGTACAGTTAAGGTTGATAGCTCATCCTTTCGGAGGGCAGCAAGTGGGGGATGATGTATACAAAATGATGCTGGAAATAAATCTGATGATAACTTTAGATGTCCGTCATGTCTAACTGTTCTAGATAAGGCTCTTTCATTGACAAAGAACAGAAGCCACTCAAACTAACTCAAGTGAAAAGGAAATGGGAGAATTGTAAGACTGTAACAGGAGACCTCTTGTACATTCAAAAGCAGCTCATGGGCCAGGAACCAAGGATCCTCCATTTGACTTAGAGCCACATCATCTCAGCTTCTTCTTTTTTCTTTTCCTTTTTTTGAGGGGTGGCAGAGTGAGAGAGAAGGAGAAAGTCTCAAGAGACTCCACGCTGAGTGCGGAGCCCAACACAGAACTTAATCTCACAACCCCGAGATCACGACCTGAGCCGAAACCAAAAGTCAGATGCTCAGCTGACTGTGCCATCCAGGTGCCCCTTGGGAGAGAAAGAATATATATATATATTTTTAAGATTTTATTTATTTATTTGACAGAGAGGAGAGAGATCACAAGTAGGCAGAGAGAGAGGCGGGCAGGGGCGGGCAGGGGCGGGGGGGAAGCAGGCTCCCCGCTGAGGAGAGAGCCCGATGCGGGGCTCAATCCCAGGACCCTGAGATCATGACCTGAGCCGAAGGCAGAGGCTTAACCCACTGAGCCACCCAGGCGCCCCTGGAGAGAAAGAATCTTAAGCAGACTCCACACTCAGCAAGAGCCTTACTCGTGGGCTCAATCTCACAACCCTGAGATCATGACCTGAGTGGAAATCAAGAGTTGGATGCTTGGGACGCCTGGGTGGCTCAGTTGGTTAAGTGGCTGCCTTCGGCTCAGGTCGTGATCTCAGGGTCCTGGGATCGAGTCCCATGTCGGGCTCCTTGCTCGGCGGGGAGCCTGCTTCTCCCTCTGCCTCTGCCTGCTTGTGCTCTCTCTCTGTCAAATAAATAAAATCTTAAAAAAAAAAAAAGTTTGATGCTTAACCGACTGAGCCACCCAGGTGCCCCAACAGCTTCTTTTATGTCTGCCTCATTCTTTCTCTTTCTCTCAATCTACCTACTCTGCTTATTTATCTTGCACATGGTTAAAATATGCCCAATCCCTTTCTTGAAATCAAAATCTTTTATTTCCAGCATCTGTTATTGACTAACTACATTCTCTCATTTTTTTCAGTTTAAATGCTTAGGAGAAAGAGAGGCTCTTTAGTAGCTAGCCAGGCAGTTCACTGGCTGGTTTAGATTAAGTATCCATCCCAGTCTAACTAGCCATCACTCCTAAACAAGAACCACCACCCCCGTCCCCACCCAAGTGGTGTCTCCCTGCATTGGGAGCTCTGGGGAGAGCTATCTAAACCAGAAGAAGAAATAGACTGACATGTCCAGTGCTCTATAGAACCATTAGACTTACAGGGAACATTTGGTGTGTTCTATACCCCTTTGGGAAACTTCTGGTCCTTCTCCGCTTCTAAGAAGGATTTATCCAGACCTTTCTTCCAAAAGAGCTATGATATCCTGAAAGGAGTTGGTTCTCAATTGAATGCTGACTCCACCACTTCTGAAAGTGAGCTTCAGTTTGTCACCTGTAGAATGGGGATAATAGCACCTATCTGTTGTCTGGAACATAAATGAGATAATGCGGAGGCTATTCTCTGCTTGGCATAAAGCAAGAGCTTAGTAAATGGTATTTCTTTAATTACTTTTGAGATTTTATGAATATTCCGTAACAAAATTGCAGTGCATTTTTACTTATTTTTTAATTGCACAAGTGATACATGAATGTATCTGGATATTTAAAAGCAATTCCTAGACACTATATTATTTCACTGTAAATATATTCATGGTAATATTTTCGGGTGTGCTTTTAATAAATAATGTCTTTTTAAAAAACACAGAACCACAATACCATTATCACACCCAGTACATTAAAAATAACTTTTTGATATTACCAGTACTAAATCTGTATTTGATTTTCCTCAATAATCTCAAAGATACCTTTTTATGGTTGTTTGGTTTGAATCAAAATCCAAAAGGAGTCTACATATTGCACTTAATATGTATTACACATCCCAGTAGGTCTATAACCATCCTCCTTCCTTTTCTAAAATTTTTTTTCTCCTTTTTTATGCCATATATTTGTTGGGGGAAAAAATGGAGTCATTTCTGTAGAATTTTCAAATTCAGGATTTGACTGTATCTTCATCATTTAGCAGATTCTTTTATCCCCACATTTTCTGAAAACTGGTACATAGATATAGAGGCTTATTTAGATTCAAATTATTTTTCTGGCAAAACTAGAAAAGTAATGTTTTTATGCTATCTTTTCTTTTTTAAAAGAATTTTTATTTATTTATTTGACAGAGAGACAGCACGCGCGCGTGAGCACAATCAGGTAGAGTAGCAGGCAGAGGGAGAGGAAGAAGCAGGCTCCCCTCTGAGCAGGGAGCCAGATGCGGGCCGATCCCAGGACCCTGAGATCATGACCTGAGCTGAAAGCAGAGGCTTAACCAACTGAGCCCCCCAGGTGCCCCTATAGTATCTTTTATGTTTTAAAAGTTGTGAATTTGAAAGAGCAGCTCAACAGTTCCCATGGCATTTGCACTTAGGAGTACAAGATTCCCGAGGGAAAAGGAGGTAAGCCATTCACTCTGGTTTCTGCCTCCTGCCGAAGTGAGTCATGCAGGAGTGAATCACCTTCACTTGGAGACTTAATGGTACTTATGACTGCTTTCTGCCAGAAAACATAGATAGAAGTCATAATTACTACTTTATCTGTAATTGATTTATCAGAGGTAGCTTTAGTCATATACATCTTTGGCTGAAGATGTTCACATACTTTTAATTAAAGACATAAATTCCTGGGGTGCCTGGGTGGCTCAGTCGTTAAGTGTCTGCCTTTGGCTCAGGTCATGATGGGATCGAGCCCCGCATCAGGCTCCCTGCTCAGCGGGGAGTCTGCTTCTCCCTCTCCCACTCCCCCTACTTGTGTTCCCTATCTCACTTTGTCTCTCTGTCAAATAAATAAATAAAATCTTAAATCTTAAAAAAATATATATAAATTCCTTGTCTACATTCTAAACTAGGAACAAAAATATTTGAGATGACTAGTGAGTAGAGGAAGTGCCGAAAGAAAATAAAACTTCCTTTGAAGTTTTTGTTTTTCTGTAATTGTTTTAAATGAACTAATATAGGGGCACCTGGGTGGTTCAGTTGGTTAAGCAACTGCCTTCGGCTCGGGTCATGATCCTGGAGTCCCAGGATTAAGTCCCGCATCAGGCTCCCTGCTCAGCGGGGAGTCTGCTTCTCCCTCTGACCCTCCCCCATCCTAGGCTCTTGAACACATTCTCTTTCAAAAAAATAAATAAAACCTTAAAAAAAAAAAAGAACTAATATAGTCTATGGATGGAAAAAGCAAACCAAGGTACACCGAAGCAGGGCTATAGTATTGTTCTGGAGTGGTGGGGTGCCCATTAAATAAGAGCCCTCTCTTCTCTACCTGAGCTGGGAACAGAGAGCTAGATAAAGAAATCAAGAACAATAAAAATAACTGCTTCTATGCCTGATAAAGCTATTTGGAGAATATGACTTAGGTCCCCAGCAGGAATGAATTGCAAACAGCTGATCTCCTATATTACATGTGCCATTCCCCTAGTCAGGAACAATTAGACAACCATAGGCCTCTCTGAGCCCAGTGTACATGCCAGGTTATTTTTCTCTAACCTCTTAATAACGCATTCCCCTTTCCCTGGAGGGAGGCAGAAAGTGTGTGAGGAATCAGGGTGCAGCAAAGAGTGGTAACTCAGTGGAAGTTTAATCAACATGGAAGCAAGTAGAAACGAGTGTTCCCCCATCACTGAAGTCCATCACATAAGCGTATCAGTGGTACAGCCAGTTGTAACACAGCATTTTCAGCAACGAACACCCTCACATTTAGTTGGTCCCAACTCACAACAACTTCCCCACCATCATGGCTCATGTTCGAACAAATCTTTGTGGAGTGTGCGCAGATCACAGTACTGGCAGATGCCAAGATGGAAGACACTCTGCCCGCCAGAGGCTCATCCTCTAGTGGGTTCTCAGACAAGTGCACGCAAAACTGGTGCGCACCCCACTGTGCCAGGTGTTGTTCGGGGAGTTGTGGTAGACGTTGAGATGCTCTGCTCAGACCTCCCTTGAAGAAAAGATTCACTCTCTCCTGCTGCAGGGACTGTGGTGAGCTGACAGCCTCCAGCTGTTGGCTCCCTCATGGTCCACTTCTGCTTTCAAGCTATGGTCATGCTCTTCTTGGACGGTTCCTGCCCCGTGACTAAACCAGACAGTAACGAAGCTCACACTCCTCTTGGGTGGCCCCAGCCCATGACTAAGCAAAGTGCTGATATAAGGGCCTGGCCATTTCCACCCAAGACAGGACTCCTCCGCTGGGCCATCTCTGTTACCAAGCTCCCCGTTAGGCTGGCGTAGGGTGACCAGCTGTCCTGGTTTTCTGGGACTGAGAGATTTCCCAGGATGTAGGACTTTCAGTGCTAAAATTGGGAAACTTCCAGGCAAATTAGGATGGTTGGTCACTTTCACTGGTGCAGACCTTGTCAGGTCTGCATCAGAGTCTGAAAGCTCTCCACCATCCAATATTACTTCCTTCCCTTTGCCTTTCACAGGTATTACTCCCCAATAAATTTTCGTCCCCCTGGTTCCATCTCAGTGTCTGCTTCCCTGAGCACTCAGTTTAAAATTGGGGCACATATAGCACAGAACCCAGGAGGGACCTAAATACTCCAAGAGAAGATGAGACTGAAAGAGATAAGGAAGGCAGGGGAAGATTAATTTGACAATTACAGGGATGCTCCTGGTATAACTTTTTCAGTGGGCTGTTTGTTCTGCACCCTTTGAAAAAGCGAAGAGGCATATGTAAATACTCAATGACTTCAGGTTCCCTAAACTGCATTTGAATACTCAAAATGAAGGCTTTCCTGAAAAACAAAAACAACCAACCAAAAACACTCAACCTTCTTGTCCCTATGTCCTTCTTTATATTTTTTTTTGTCCTTTATATTTTTAAAAAATTTTTATTTACTTATTTTAGAGGGAGAGAAAGGGTGCAAGCGGGGGGAGAGCAGGAGAGGGAGAGAGACTCTCAAGTAGACTCTGTGCTGAGTGTGGAAACTGACCCAGAGCTTGATCCCATGACTCTGAGATCATGACCTGAGCCAAAACCAAGGGTCAGATGCTTAACCCACTGAGCCACCCAGGTGCCAGGTGCCCCCGGGTCCTTCTTTAAACAAGCTTGTTACTAATTTCTATGATTTAAGAAGAGAAATGAAAGGAGCGGGGCATCTGGGTGGCCCAGTCATTTAAGCATCTGCCTTTGGCTCAGGTCATGATCTCAGAGTCCTGAGATCGAGTCCCACATTGGACTCCTTGCTAAGCAGGGAGCCTGCTTCTCCCTCTGCCTGCTGCTTCCCCCTGCTTGTGCGCTTGCTCTCTCTCACAAATAAATAAAACCTTAAAAAAAAAAAGAAAAGAAAAGGAGCTTCAGCTTTTCTGAGAAGCATTCTTAAACTCAGGATGGATTGTGGGTGAAGAAATGGGAACACATCCTTCAGAGCCAGGACTAGGATAAGGAGAGCAAGGTACTCAGGTATAACATTTAGGGAGGCACTTGCTGTCATGGTTGTGTGAATAGAGTCAGCACTTGCACGAACCTGAGAGCGAGCACCCCCTTAAATACTGCACCCAGCTCCTGGCTTGCCTCACCCTAGTCCCAGTCCCGGCATCCATAATAATATTAGGCAACTGATGCGCGACATTGGTTCTTTTCTTTTCTTTTTTTTTTTTTTTGCCTTTTTAAAAAAATTTTACTATTTTTTTAATTAACATATAATGTATTATTTGCCCCAGGGGTACATGTCTGTGAATCATCAGGCTTACACATTGCACAGCACTCACCATAGCACATACCCTTCCCAATGTCCATAACCCAGCCAC
>CM052901.1:93035322-93124484 GCA_028534135.1 Potos flavus | reverse complement strand
TGAGAGTCTCTTATGGTTTGTCTCCCTCCCTATCCCATCTTGTTTCATTTTCCCCCCCAACCCCCACGACCCCATGCCCTGCCTCTCAAATTATGCTAAGCAAAATAAGTCAATCAGAGAAAGACAATTATCATATGATCTCTCTGATGTGAAGAATTTGAGTGGCTCTTTTCTGCCCCAGGTACAAAGCCATCGTCCGACCAATGGATATCCAGGCCTCTCACGCTCTGATGAAGATCTGCCTCAAAGCTGCATTGATCTGGATTATCTCCATGCTTCTGGCCATCCCGGAGGCTGTGTTTTCTGATCTACATCCCTTCCATGAGGAAAGCACCAACCAGACCTTCATTAGCTGTGCCCCATACCCACACTCTAATGAGCTGCACCCCAAAATTCACTCCATGGCTTCCTTCCTGGTCTTCTACATCATCCCACTGTCGATTATCTCTGTCTACTACTACTTCATTGCTAGAAATCTGATCCAGAGTGCTTACAATCTGCCTGTGGAAGGGAATATACATGTCAAGAAGCAGGTGGGTGCTTAGGATTGATTCACTTCCTCTTTAGGGCTTTGGTCCCTTTTGCACTCCACTGACAACTACATTATTTAGGTTGTCATGTCACCTGATTCTGCAATTAGAGGAGGTGGGTGATGGTAAATGGAAACTCCTAGCCACAGAAGCCCAGGAATTCAGGTGTTCTTTATAATCTTGTTTTCTTACTAAAGATCTAAGCTAGGGAGGTGTTGAGAATCTGAAAGAGTTGAAGTATGGGTTTCTTTTTGAGAAATATCTGAAAAAGTATTGTTAACAAAATAAAATATTGAGACTCATAGGGATGTGACTTCTTTAAACTCCAGTCATATTGTTTGGATAGGAAGAGGGTTACCACATGGGGACAAAGCAGAGGGAGCAGGAAAATGAGGCTGGTTGAAGAAACAGAAGTAGTTTGGTTAAGATAGGCTCACATCGATTTGGGTTCAAATCCAGACTTAATGACTAACTTGCTGTGTGACCTGGAGTGCCCAGAATGCAGAATGCCCTCCATATGTGTTAGACTCCCTTCAAACTTGAGGTATGAATAGCAGAAACCAGAGGCTCCAGCTTTCTCCTCTTTGTCAGTTCTTGCTTTCTAGTCGAAACTAGATCATGTGGTATTTATGATGGAAAAAGCAGAAAGACTCCCCATCCGTTTAAATGTACAGCTGATTCAGTTGATGGCTTTACACTTTAAATCCCCCTTTTTTTTTTTTTTGCCTCAATTATGAGGAAAGAGTGGCAGTTCTCAGTGAAACTGTCTCTATATTTGAAAGACCTCTCAATAGTGAACATCCATTGTACCTCAAACTCTTAAACGAGAAAGATGTTTCCCCTTGCAGTAGTTAGCAGAGGGTGCTGGGAACAAAAAGGTCTAAGAACCTTCCTGTATAGTATAGCCCAGAAATAACTTGAGATTTAAAAAAATAATAGGAAGTTATTTTGGCTTGACCAATGAGAAAGAACAAAGCTGGCTGCTTTTTTGAGCATCAGAGGAAATAAGAAATGATTAACTGTGGAGCCAAGAAAGACATGAAGTCATATGGCTGATAAACTGCACCAGTGCTCTCCTGAGGAAAAAGAGGTCACTTACTAAACTTTCGTTGTGCAATCCATTCAAGCATGTAATCAACTTTGTTTAAAGATCTGTTCTCAGTGGCATGTTCTAACTATATTCTACTTCATGGATTTCTGCTTCCTGGCTTTTCCATCTCTGTGTTTCTGACTTGCCCCCCTTTTTTCCATCTCTTTCTGTTGCTTTTCTCTTGTTTTATCGGATTTTCTCCTGTCCTGTCTCTCCTATTGAACTCTTTTTCTGTGGCTTTGTGAGCTCATCTATTCCCCCTATTCTTTTTCCCTGTTTTTTTCTCTGTCTGAATCTTTGTCTCTCTGCATTCATCCCACACTGTCCCTTGGTCCCTCTGTCTCCGCGTGTGTGACTCTCTCCTTAGATTGAATCCCGGAAGCGCCTTGCCAAAACAGTGCTGGTGTTCGTGGGCCTCTTTGCCTTCTGCTGGCTCCCCAACCACGTCATCTACCTGTACCGCTCCTACCACTACTCTGAGGTGGACACCTCCATGCTCCACTTCGTCACCAGCATCTGCGCCCGCCTCCTGGCCTTCACCAACTCCTGTGTGAACCCTTTCGCCCTTTACCTGCTGAGCAAGAGTTTCAGGAAACAATTCAACACCCAGCTCCTCTGTTGTCGGCCTGGCCTGATGACCCGCTCTCACAGCACTGGCAGAAGCACCACCTGCATGACCTCCTTCAAGAGCACCAACCCCTCTGTGGCCACCTTCAGCCTCATCAACGGAAACATCTGTCACGAAGGGTATGTCTAGGCTGATCCTTGACCCTGCCAGGGGTCCCCGCTTTTGCTTTATGGCTAGTAAAGAACCCTCACACCTGTTGTTGTCTCTATACCCTCCAAAGACCCTTCGGCAGGCTATGAGTTTGTAGGCAAGTTGCAGAGAAGCCCGAATGGACTGCTGTGGTGTTTGAAAGGCCCATCGAGGCTTACATTTTCCCTTTCGACTTCTGAATGTTCTTCTGATACAGAGCCGACTCTTCCCTTCTTAGAAAAGGGAATAAGAAATTATTATTTTAAGCATCAAGTCCTGATATACAGGTACGGCCAATTAAGTCATAAAAACTATATGAACCACCAGAATTATATAGGAGAAAAATTATATATTAAATGTCCACTTTGTGAAAGACTTCACCTTGTCATTTCTTGAAGCAGAAACTAGTGCTTTAAAAATATGATTTGAGTAATTTTTCAGGAATATTTATAATCACAAACCAAGGAACTGTTTTTTACACTCCTAACATGAAAGCCAACCCTATGAAAAAGTCCCATGTAGGAGGGACCATTCCCAAACTGATTAACACTGGAAGCCAGTTTAAAACAAATCCCTGAGTGTTGATTGTTTTTAAAAGATGTTACTGGAGACATCAGAGAAACATTCAACACATCATTTTAAGGCAAAAATACAACCGAACACATAGACACATATACAAAGATCTGTGCGAGGGTGTGGACTGATCTCTCATACTCTGAATTCTAAGTCAGTGGAGATCCTTTTTGCTGTTACCCCATTTCAGTCAGCCATGGTATAGTTAGTTCTACCCTAAAAGAGAAGTCCTTGTGGGAAAAAAAGTTGATCATGCTTTCAATTCACCATTTACAAGTACATAAAGTATAGTATTTACTTTTGGTATATAGGTTTTCAGCCGAATGTATTTACTTTGATTTGGCTGTCCTTGTCTGCTACACTGAAGCAGTAATTTCTTATGAAAAAAAAAGGGGGAGATCACATCTGAGTGGAAACAGAAACATGTTTACATTTAACATATGCTTACCTAAAGTCTGTGGGAGGAAATGAATAAAATTTATGTAATACATATTTCTGTTTGAATATGTCTAAGTAATTTACAGGGGGCTTAACTTTCAGAAAGGATTGTAAAACACTACAGATACATTAAGTTTCTAGTCAAGAGGAGTATTTATGAAACAGCCATGTGCAGAAAAATACCGGACTAAAATCTTGTTATTTTTCTGAGTAAAGAGATTTGACGATCTTACTTTAGAAACCCTGAACCAAGTTTGTCTTAACTCCGGGATAGGCCGATTCTGACAGAATGCAAACATAGTAAGCCACTTTCAGATAAACCCAGATTCTGCAAATGTGCCCTACAGTGTATCCCTCACATGCGAAGACGATTTTAGTTCTGGTTTTCTCTGTCCAAGTGAGAAGGAACTGTCAGCTCTCTTTTCCACATGGCCTGTATGAAAACATTTTCATCTCTCGATACAAGCAGTGCTCACTGCCCGCAGAGCTTCCGAAGATAGGACAGAGACTGTTTGAAGACCTGTGTTTACAGTTGTATCGGCTGGAGTGAGCCCTCTTCGCTTCTGTGCCCACCTGCACTGTTGCTGCAAGAACCAGGATTTTTAGCTGGACATCCCAACTCTGTCTCTAGCTCTGAGTTTAGCTATCAGTTTCCCTTCTCTCGACTCATTTCTTCATCTCTAGCAGGAGAGGTCAGTACTAAGGCCCCTCTATTGCTAACATCCTTTGGGTCTTGTCGTCGTTTCTAGTTCTGTCTCTAAAGCCTTTATACAGCCCACCTGCTCACAGCTGCCCCACTTCTGCTACCTTTGCAACAACTCCTCTTGGGAAATCCTTCAACCCACATTCTACAGTCCTGTTCACATTAGTGGAATGGAAGGAGACGGACTATTCTATCACTTCCAGGAGCTCACTGGAACCATTTGTGTGAATAATCTTCCATTAGCTTATTACGTTTTGGAATTAAAGCTGAAAGGCACATAAGAAAACATATTGGTCGATCTCCTCACCATACAAAGGGTAGTTTTCCTGCTCGCCTCCAACCTCCATGCCCCTGTCATCGTGAACTAGCGCTCCACGATTTTACCCTTGGATTTCTTCAAAACTCTTGAGTACGAAGTGACTTCGTACCTAGTTAGGGGCTACAGTGTCTAGCATTCTGGGTACATAGTGTGACTTGTTCAAGCATCTCTGATCGACCTGCTTTCAAAGACATTTTGGGAGTAGGACTCGTCTTAATGTCTCCTTCAGGGAACATCATGGCATAGATTGTGTCGGTCTCCTCCCGAGCTTCTGGACAAACAGTGAGGGGACTGAAGTCTAGGTCAAGCTCTGCGTCCCGAGGCAAATCTTACCACCTCTTCGGGACTCCTAAATGAAAGGGTTGGAGAAGGCCTCTGCCCGCCAGTGAGCCATGACTGGTAAAACTTCTGTGAATCAACTGATGGATGGACCCAAACCTTTTTATTGGGATGGACTGAGCTGGGCCCTTCTCTAGGGAAGTCAACTCCTTATTCCACCTCAAGAACCTGAAATTATGGTGAGAGACACCCCGACCCCCAGGTGGTATCGCCTCCCTGTTAGGGCAGAGCGTGGCAGGGCCGGAGCTAAGACATTTCACGCCTGGCTTCCAAAGATAATCAGGTTTAGCACTTATGTCTTTGGTGAGGAAAAAAAAAATCAATTTTTGCTGTGGAAAGCCATCTGTGTTTATTCAATTGACAGACACTACCTTTCAATCTATCTAAAATTGAGCCTCCCTGAGGCAGGCAACTCAACAGTGATAGATTAAGCAATAAACAAGGCAGCCTTCCCACCAACGGCTGCTGCCGGCAGGGAAGGCGCCGCGGCAGTTAGGAGCGATATTCCACAGCGAGATGATCCTCCCCGCTTGCGCAGGTGAGGCCCCTCCCTGCTGGTGATCTGATGATTCCCCGTAAATGTGGATGGCTAAACCCTGTTCTTCTGGCTGCCCTCACTCCCCCCACTGCACCTGGCTTTCTGCCTCATTAACGAGCCCTGGATTTCCCTCCTTGCCACACAATTTGGTTTCATCTTGAAGGATAGAGAACTCTTAAGAATCAATTTAGAGGCTGCTTCAGATGAACCAAACTCAGCTTGTTATGAAAATGCACACTGAACAGACATAAATGAACTCGGCCATGGGACACGGGCACACTGAAGTTATAAAGTCTTTGTTCACGCCAAAAGTAGAGGTGGTTATTGGTATCAGAGTGTATTCCTGCACCAGATGTCTTCTAGGAATAGAGAGTAGCTTTGTTTGGGGACTGCAAGTTGAATGACATCTTCAGTCTGTGGACTAAAAGGAGGCTAAGTCACTTTCCCAAAAGCCTGATAGAAATGATCGCCCTGGGACCCTGACCATATGAGAGCTGAATGAATAGTACTCACTTCCGTGGCGGTGAGTTTTGGCAGGGTGGGGGGTTGGGGGGTGGCAAACTTTCTTGCCATTTCTGCCCTTCACATCCAGGTCCCAGAGGAGCTGTTGTTAGCGGCTCTGAACTAACCCTGGGTTGCTGGGAGGAGTGCAGCACATTTTGCACATTTGTCTGAAGCTCGGCTGAATTTTCATAAAGTGGATTAACGGCTGAAAACAAAGAAATTAGTCACTCTCCTGGGGCCAGGTTTTGTGTCAGCCGTTCGGAGAAACCAAGCCCTAACAAGCTCTAGTTTATTGCGTATGTGATGGTCATTCCTCGCAGCCCCCACCCTGACAGAGCCCCCAGCCCCCCACCCCCAGCACAAACAAACACAATAACTTTAATATCAAACCACCTCTTACCATAACTTTGTTCTTCAAAGACACCCTTTCTTTAAGTAGGGGCCAAGCGTGAACAGCTGAATATGCCCGGCGCAGTCAACAAATCGCACACCAGGAACAGACTTTTCTTTTCTGAAACCACATTAGAAGCACACTCAGTGGAATTCATCTGATTTTTTAAAAGTTTAAGAGCCCCTGGGTTAAAATATTGCATGTCCACGATTAATTAAAAAAATAATTTGCATTTACCTAGTGTCCATGGTCTATAAAGCACTTTTATTATACTCATTGCCTCATCTAATCCAAGCCTTCCCTGTTCGCCAAAGAGCTGCTTAACATCCTTTACTATGGGAATTTGTAAATGACATTTACTAGTGACCATCCAGATTAGATTAAAAGACCCAGGAACTATGAGGCTACAGATGTTGAACCATATTCCACCTACAAAAGGGTGATTTCATATGGCCCACCGTAATCTGATTTCATTTGTGTTCACGGCCATTCTGTGATATTGAAGAACAGTGCTGATCGTCACCTTCCCAGTTCACAGGATAGTCTGTGCCTGCAAAGTGAGTCTGTTTAACTTGGCCCAGGGCAGGGAAGCAAGTCATTGTTGGTTTCCCCAGAGAGGCCTATTACCAGGATGCCGGGTCACACTGAAGTGGAAGTCTAAGAGAAGAAAGGCGGGATCCTGGGGAGCAAAAACACAAGCACAGCACACACTGTATTTGTGTGAGACCTCAGGGGAGCTCTGTGGCTCGAGAAGTGCTGGAAAGGAAGGGGCCTGACTTCACCAAGCACCAATGATGTGCTAAATGCAGTGCTGAGCACATTCCCATTCTCCCTCACGAGCACCTTGGAAAGTATTCAGATGATGAAGCTGAGGCTCAGGGAGATCCCTTCACTATCCCGAGGTCACATGGCACAGCGGAATGGCAGAGTATTAATGTGGCCCTGGATCTCTCTTAAGACCCTGTCCATTCCACTGCTCAGCACCGCTTCCCAAACCCAGCCCTGTGAGAAATTAAGCTCACAGTAACTCATGGTCCCATTCCCTACTCTAGCTTTTGTCCAAAGGCATGAGCTACCCACGAGGTTGATTCAGGAATACACACAAAGGGTATGGAAGATGTTTCTAAGCACAGGAGTTAAGGACTCGCTGCAGGCAGAGGCTGAAATGTAGCACAGAGTAGGCGGGCGAGGAAGTCCCTTGGTTCAGTTGCCCCCAGAGACACAATTCAGTTGCAACTGGAAGCCCTGGGAAGAATTTCCCACTTGGTTTGGTGACTAACCAAAGAGAAAAAAAAACCTTGGCAAACAGCCATATACAGAGACCCAAGGGAAACCAGTCAATCCAGGCATCCTTCTTTGAACTCGGATTCTTTGGAGAACAGGTATCAGGAAGGGGTGGAACCCCTTTCCCATTCCCACCCTCCCCTGCCAAACAGTAAGATATGATAGCAGATGGTCTTCTGGAAGCCTGGAGACCCAGGCTACAAGAATAGCCTTTAACAGAAAAATATCTCCTGGACTAAGTTATGAGCTCAGGTATGGACTTAGGCATCTGAGTGCCTAGCCCTAGGTGCCCTGTTAAAAACGCAGATACTATCGTCTCTCTGCCCATTCTGAGCTCACATTCTAGAAGATAAGATTATTTCCCTTTTTTTCTCCAAATTTAAAATTCATTCCTAGAGCCATATAATGACATGGCAGGACTCACATAATTTTATGGTCTTTTAAAAGGATCATTTTAATGGACAGTAAAACTTCACACATTCAACACCTCATTAATTCCCATACGAGCTTGAACATTTTGGTATACCTCGGGATTAAAGTGTTCAAGGTACATTATATAATTTAGGACTGTTGTGAATCCATATATATATATATTTTTTGGTGAATCCATATTTTTTCATCACCTTGCTTCAGTTTTAGCCAGTGCTATTGAGATATCGATATTGATAATGTATAACATTATGAAAATAAAAGTGATAAAGAAAATTTTCCCCCCCATAATCTGGGGTTAACAGATTCAAACACAACCTTTCTTGCATCCAAGTCAGAATTTTGGGTAATAAAATTTGTTGAAAAGGTCTGAGTTGTAAAAATACATGGCACAAACTTCTTTGTCATTTTCTGTTTTGTTTTAAATATTAGACTCATATTTTGTAAATTATAATTGTACTTGTTACTATTAACTGTAAATATTTATTGCATCAAAAATGTGCTCTGTGTTAAGTAAGTCAGAACAAGTTCCAGGTGTGGTACTTAGTATAAATAATGTCATGGCTTGGCTTTGCCTAGACTCCTTAGACTAATGAATTATTTATAAGAAATTCACAATATTAATATGAAGGATTCAGGTTCTTTTAAATGTGCAAACTTAACTGTGTGACCATGTGAAATTCTATGAAGTGTGCTCAATGACTGTATTCTTGTTTTTCCGAGACATGTTTCCAGTGCTTCTATCACATTGTACGTGATCTGTGTGACATTAAGTCAAATCAGTGTAGCTGAATATTTAAGTCATAGAAGATAAGAAATGTGTTTTATTTCTTAATATAATAAAGCATAACTTATTAAATGGACAGATGCATGTATTCAATGTTCAATAAAAATAAAGCTGTTGCATAGATGTAGTCGGTGGCCATCTGCTCCGGGGCTCTTCTGTTCCAGAACCATCTACATTAGAATCACCCAGGCTGCTTGTTGAAAAATGCAGATTCTCCAATTCCCAACTGATGGAACATCTGGGGGTCTGGCCTAAAAATATGCATTTTAAAACAAGTTCCACAGGTGATTCCTCAAAACACAAAGGGTTTTGTTTCATTAAAGTTTTAAGATATATTTAACTTTTGAATAAGTAAGCTTTTCTCACGATTCAAAATCGAAAGCATAAGAAAGGTATTCAGGGAAAAGTCACGAGGCTAGCTCACAGTTCCCAGCAGCCATCACCACTCCCCCTCCATGGGTGACCATTGTGGCTACGTCGTTAGATATGTATGCTACTGGCCACTTCTTATGCACTTGCCAGTAAATACAAATATGTGTTTTCCTGTAGCCCAGCACCATTTTACAGAAATGGTAGCATATTATGTGCATTGTTTTGCCCCTCATTTGCTTCACTACACACCATATCTTTCTTGGAGAACTTTCCATAACATTATTCCTCATTCTTTCTTATAGCTGCATAGCATCTCCTACTTTATTTATTCCGTCCCCCTTCGATGAACATTTAGGTTGTTTCCAGTATTTTGCTATGATGAACCGTGTTGCAATGAATAACACATGAGCAAGTGTTGCTGTAGGAAAACATCTTAAATGTGGAAATGCAGAAATAAAGACCATATACTTTTATAATTTGACAGTTACTCCAAATTGCTCTTTTTTGGGCTTAAATACCAAAGTTTGAGAACCTCTGCTTTCTGGGATAACCCTAGCCATCAGAGAGCAGGAAAGCACGAAAGAGAGAACACAATTGATTGCAAACGGGGGCTGTCGAAGCTCCCTGCACTCCAGGTGAGAGGAGCACGCCTATCAGATACAGCGAACGAATTCCTCGAGGGGCACACTGACAGCCATGCCAAGGAGGCCCCAGAGTGCAGGGGTGTATATAATCACGACCACAGGGTCATCTTGGGAGAAGGCTCTCTAGATGTATCCCCCACCATTAAATTATAAGTGCCGTCTGAAAGTGTCAATGTTTTAAATAGCTAAAAAGTGGTGATTCATGATTGTGCCTACAGTAGACCCTGCATATCTAGTTTTCCTGGGTTAGACGGGAAGACGAGCAGACTAGTATCTTTCAGACACCCAGGGTATAAAAATCCAATTGACATTTAAGGTTGGTCCATGTTAATTGCTGAGAGCTCTAGCCAAAGCCCAGGTGAATTTTCTTATCAGAAACTCTAAACTCTTTGTAAGCACGCAGCCAACCGTGTCAGAAAAGCAGCTTCATTGATGCATAGATTGTAATACTGAGAATTTAATATTCTCTTTAGAGTCTTGGATTATTGAAATTGGAAGATACCCCAGAGAATGCCCAGACACAACCCCACATCTCTCAAAAGAGGAAGTTAAAGAGAGCGTCATGATTTGGGTTTTCACGTGGTCATCAGACTTTAGAAAAATGAAAACAGTTGGCTTGGAGATGGCATGGATGAGGAGAGGTTCATCAGGCCCTTCTGCTAGAGGGAAGGTAAATCTATGCATGGCTATCTGGTAACGCATCAGGCAGAGAACCTTCCTGTTCAGTGGGCTCAACATTGAAAAACTTTGGCTTCTAATACAAGAGATATCAGATAACATCTTATCAAGAATATGACACAAAAGTAGGCATCTTGTCCCTTGAATATGGACTGAACTGTGTTCAATATTATGGAAATCAGAGAAGTCAAGCATTTTGCTCCAGGTCACTTGTTAATATGACAACTACCCAGTAAGTTTCCCAGTATCCCTTCCCACCTTCTGTGACAGCCCAGTGCTCCTTAGTGCCCCCCAGAGGGACTGGACTAGCTCTGACTCCCCAGTGTGCTGTTTACTAGAAGAGTCTACGTTCGTGGGTCCACTCTTGAGGAGTTTTCCAGGATATTGCTTCTTAAAGTATGGTCTATGGACCGGCAGTGTTGACATCACCTGGTTAAAAATGCAGGCTCTTGGGACACCCGGGTGGCTCAGTGGGTTAAGCGTTGGGCTCTTGTTTTCGGCTTAGCTTATGAACTCAGACTTGTAAGATCGAGCTCTGCATCAGGCTCCGTGCTTAGTGCAGAGTCTGCTTGAGACTCTCTCTCTCTCTCTCTCTCTCTCTCCATCTGCCCCTCCCCCCACAAGTACTAGTGTTCTCGCTCGCGCGCGCTCGCTCTCTCTCAAATAAATAAATAAATAAATAAAATCTTTTAAAGAAATGCAGGCTTTTGGATCCTGCCTCAGACCTTCTGCATTAAAATTTTAACATATCCCCAAATGAATCCTATGCATATTCAATTTGTGACCACTGACAGAGGACATCATTTACTGTGAAGAAATCCACAGTGGGCTTGATTCTTTTGTTATGCCATCTGGTGGTATCCACACATTTCCTCCAACATTCTGGTTTGAGAGACTTGGAATCTTTTTCCTCATGAGGCCTGTTTACCACCTCAGTCATTTGGACCAAACTCTGTCCATACAGAGTGGCCAAATCCCCCAGTGTCCCCTCCCTGCTCTCCAGGGACTGGGAGTATATCTAGGCCTTACAGGCCTAGAGTCATCCTAGAACTCATCACATAGGTGCCTGGGTGGCTCAGTTGTTAAGCATCTGCCTTCGGCTCAGTCCTGGGATCGAGCCCTATATCGGGCTCCCTGCTCTGCCTGCTTCTCCCTCCTCTCCCACTCCTCTCCTTGTGTTCCCGCTCTCGCGCGTGTGTGCGCGCTCTCTTTCTCTCTCTCTCTCTCTCTGTCAAATAAATAAATAAATAAATAAATAATTTTTTAAAAAAGTTTTAGAACTAATCACACAACTGATTCTTTTTCCTTTCTTGTGGTCTACTAATGAGGTCAACTAACAGTGGCAGTTGTCTGTTGTACTTAAGTCATGCCTTGCCCAGACTAACTTTACCGGATAGTAACTAATGGAACATGCCATGCTTCCCAAACTCCCATGAGAAACTTTTGTCCAAAAAAAAAAAAAAGTATCTACTTATCGCTTAGTGATTTTTTTCAAAGAACTAAAAACTATCACCCATGAACCCACCTCAAAGAAGATACTGGGTTTCTGATTAGATGTTGTTCCAATTTTATCTAAGAAGACATTGTTAAAGGCTCCAGTGAACCTACCCTCTCAGAAACAGAATCGAGATTGCAGGCAAAACCTTGTTTGCTGTCCCTTTAAAGCAGAAGGGTGTGGTTCTGTTTGGACAAATGAAAAAGGAAAATATCTCACAAGAGAAGGGTGAAAACCAGTTAGGTCCTACCTGAACGATGGGAAGGGAGCTAAGGGGCATCAACCCCCTACTGGTCTCTAGCTCCCGTGGTGTCTTAAAGTTTCTACCTTGTTGCACAGTTTAAGAGAACATAGAAAAGAGGTCACTCCAAATTGTGCAGATGCCTAATAATAAAAGCCAGTCCCACTTAGATGCTAACTGGTTATTTATATTTAAAACTAAAATCGCTCTCTCTCAATACCCCTCACCTCTTTTTGTGTCCCCTTTGCCTTCTAATGGCTGTCAAAATTCTCCCATTCATCTAAACTCAAAACCTGCTTAAGATTATCTCTCTCCGGGGGCGCCTGGGTGGCTCAGTGGGTTAAGCCGCTGCCTTCGGCTCAGGTCATGATCTCAGGGTCCTGGGATCGAGCCCCGCATCGGGCTCTCTGTTCAGCAGGGAGCCTGCTTCCCCTCTCTCTCTGCCTGCCTCTCTGCCTACTTGTGATCTCTCTCTGCCAAATAAACAAGTAAAATCTTTAAAAAAAAAAAAAAAGATTATTTCTCTCCGTCTCCCTTTGCCCCTCCCCTCCTCTAGCTCTCCTGCTCTAAGAAAAAAAAAAAAGAAAAAAGAAAAAAAATCCTGATGCCCATCCTGCCCGAACAACTGAGCCAGAATCTCTGGGAGGGGAGAACCAGACATCCCTATTCAAAGCTCCCCAAGTGATTGCAATGAGCAGACAAGGTGAAAGACACCTCAACTGAAATGTCCCCTTACATCTCAGCTGGCCTGAATCCAACCCATTCCTCAAAGCTCAGCTCCAGGGTTCTCTGTGAAGCCTTCCTGCTCTCCTGGGCTCAAACAGCATTTTCTGCGTGGGTCCTAGCTTTTATCCTAAACTGCCTTGAATTATATTTACTTGTGTGAATGCTGGTCTCTCCCACTAGATCAGAGATTGACAAACATTTTCTGTAAAGGGCCAGGTAGTAAATATTTTAGGCCTTGTGAGATCTACAGTCTCTGTCAAGACTACTCAACCCTCTCTTTGTAGCATAAAATCAGCCATACATAACATATAAATGAATGATCGTGGCTGTGTTTTAACAAATCTGTATTTGCAAAACCTGACGGTGGGCTAGATCTGGCTTGAGAGCTATGGTTGCTGACCCCCCAGCATAAGACTAAAATAGCGCTTTAGGGGCAAGAATCGTTCAGTCTCTCTCACTCTCTCCTTCTCTCCCTCCCTCCCTCTCCAGCCCTAGTGTCTATCACAGTGCCTGAATCAGTGATAAAACCCACAAAACTCCCTTTGTGGGGGTCTATGTGGTCATTCTCTCACAACCAAGCCCAAGCATGGGTAAGGCAAAGTGAGGCAGCAGGAGGAATCAAAGTTTGTCCATTCTGCCTTTAAGGTAAATATTAACATCTCCCTTACTTATCATTCCCAGCAGAACTGTCAAACAGTCTCCATTTGCAGTGCACAAAGGCACTCATCAACAGTGAAAATGCATCCCTGGGCCAGGACTAACTTTCCAGCTGCTCACGGTGTCCCTCCTACCATGCTATAGGCTGGTGGGCACCTTTGAGAAAATTCATAAGGTGCAAGCATCTGAACAGAGGTCAGCGTTTGTAAGAGGTAGCTGTCCAATTTGCAAACCCAAACTGTAAGAAAGCACCCTGATCAGCAGCGCCAACTAATGTTGACATAATTCACCAGTATTGAACAACTGTGCCCGCTCCAGACATTAGTGAAAGGAACCAGGGCTCCCTAGCATGTAACCACAGAAAGGCGAGCCTTTGAGAGCCCCTTAATGTACATCACTGTAGGTGTCACACTTGTTTTAAGGTGTCTCAGCCCATTTGCGCTACTGTAACAAAAATACCATTGACTGGGTAGCTTATAAACAACAACAATCTATTTCTCCCAGTCCTGGAGGCTGGGAAGTCCAAGATCAAGGTGCCAGCAGATCTGGTGTTTGGTGGGAGCCCACTTCCTGGTTCAGAGATGGCTCCTTCTTGCCTGTCTCACACAGTGGAAGGGGTAAGAGGATCTTTCTCGAGGTGCTTCTATGAGAGCACTGATCCCATCCATGAAGACTCTACCCTCACAACCTAATCACCTCCCAAAGACCCCACCTCCTAATACCATCACCCTGGAGGCTAAAATTAGAGCACATGAATTTGGGAGAGACACATTCAGTCCATGGCATAGCGGTTCATTTTAATAAGGAAATATGCCTTGTATCTCTTAATTCACGTTTCTTCTCCCTACTCTAAAATGTATCTGTGGGGCGCCTGGGGGGTTCAGTCAGTTAAAGCATCTGCCTTTGGCTCAGGTCATGACCCCAGGGTCCTGGGATCCAGCCCCACGTTGGGCTCCCTGCTCAGGGAGCCTGCTTCTGCCTCTCCCTCTGCTGCTCCCCCTGCTTGTGCTCGCTCTCTCTCTGGCTCTCTTTCTCTCAAATAAATAAATAAAATCTTTACAATAAATAAATAATAACATGTATCTCAGGCAATAAGAAGAAAGGCTGTGTACAAACTGCTGGATTGGAACACACTACCAGAGCAATAAGAATACTAAAATAAATGAAGAGTGTGAATAAAGAAAAAAGAGAGAATATTTGGCAATCACATGATCATCTACATATGCAATGTCACAGCACCTCTAAAGAGCAGGGGCTCAAAACTCTGAGGCTCTGCCCCTTCCCTGTAGAAAGTTAATAGAGCCGAAGTTACAGCCGAAGTTCTCTGGCTGGTGAGAGCACACCACCTGCCCTAGACCTCTTGTCTTAAGCTATAGCTTCCTCAGGTCTCATAACTCTAGGGCAAGGAACTATTTTCTGCAAAATTTACAGCTGGGGAACTGCTCAGGAGTTTGAAGGGATGTGGCATTTCCCAGGAAGCCTTTAATCAAGGAGACAGGAGCTGAAATGAGGACCCCTATGTAGGAGGACTTGGGGAGACCAACATTGCAGAATACAGACAACCCACAGAGACTGGCGTGTGGCTGCTTGAAGACCTATAGGGTCCCAGGCAGGCCTGTGCAGCTAAGTATCCCTGCTACCCTACAGGATTGTCAGGAACATGAGACCCTTGGTCTAAGGAAGGCAACCTCAGGTCAGTAGAGGGAGGAGTGTGAGCCTCTAACAGGCTTCAAGGGGAGGACCCAGCCAGAAGAGTGGAGTCCCATGGAATTCTGCCCTGGCTGTCGGTCATGGGAAGTCTGGACCTGGCTAACCCCAACTTCTAATTCTGTAGTCCCAGGAGATAAGGGTCTTGATCTGAGGGGGACGGCCCCATGTTTCCTGAGAGTGAAGTCCCAGGATCAGCCAGGTGTCAAGGTGATGAAATTTAGGGAGCAGTGAGGGAACTACCCACACTCTAACGGAAGAGACAGCACAGAGCCTACCCCCACGACCCCACCCCACAACCTGGGAGGCCCAGGTTGAGGCAGAGCTGTCAGGCTGAGGAGTCCCCTCATTTCTGCCTGCAGGGCCTCAGAAAGAGGAAGACCTTAATCTAGTGGGATTGGGCCCCAATCCTACAGAGGGAGGAGACCCAAGAACTAACAAGAGCCAAGGTGAGGGCCTAGTGACAAGAGATAATTCCCGCCAGCAGAGAGGGTCACACGTTCCCAGTGCCCTGTTCTTTGTCGTAGGAAGCCAAACACTCAGCCCAGGAACTCCTCATTTCTGTCTGGAGGCCCTGGTAGAAAGGTAGCAGTAACAGTTATGCCAAAGTAGAGTTTCGGCCCTAATTGGAGTTCAGGTGAGGACCCTGAATACTAAAGAGAGGCCCTCTCCCCAAAAGAAGTGGGGGGTGCCCAGAGCCCCATGCCTGCTGCCAGGCCTGGGAGCCTGTAGCAATGGTAGTCAGATGTGGCGGTTCGACTTTCTCTTCTAGGGACTCAGGGAAGGCGTGAGATTGGTGGACTCAAGTGGGTAGAGGGAGGAGTCCCCGGCTCGGATTGATATCACCGCGTTGCCGTAGAACCACCCCTGCTAACACCCCTCAGAGACCCCTAGTGGCCTTGGCCGGATGTGGCTTACTCTGACTTCCGCTTTGAAAGTTCTGGAAGGTGAGGAACTTAGCCTGACAGACACAAGCTTGAGTTAGTGGTGAGGGAAATTTCAGGACTGCTCAGGTGTCAAGGTAAGGGCATTGAAAGTGGACTGAAGCAACCACTCTGCCCAGCACCAAGGAAGACCCACTAAGTCCTGCCCTAGCCTCAGCACAGGGAGCCTTGGCAAAATTATTTGGCCTGTGTGTGGAGCGCACCATGGAAGGGAGGGCCTAGGCCTAAGTGGGGGTGGCAACAGTTCTGCTACACGGAGAATCATGGGCCCTAACTGGAGTCCTGGTGGCACCCTGAGTGCTAATGAGGGGACCTTTTCCTCAAAGTGGGGGAGGGGCCAACCGCGACTAGGAGCCGCAGGCAGGGATAGATGCAGTGCGTCCGTGCTTCCTGTCTAGCATCGGAGGGAGGTGAGGACTCGAGTGTGAGGCTGAGAGACCCAGATCAGTAGATGGAGGAGTCCTAGGTTTTGATGTATCAGTGGGGTCCCAAACAGTCCTGCCCCTGCTGTCAGCCCTCGGAGGCCCCATACAGCCTCGGATATACCGAGGCTCGCCCTGACTTCTACCTTTGGGGACTCGGAAGGGGAGGACCTTGGTCTGAAGGGCATGAACTCTAATAAGTGGAGGGTGGAGTTCCAGGACTGGTCAGGAATGAAGGTGGAGATCGTGAATATGGACTGACACAACCACCCAGTGCCCTTGCCCCCCAGCTCTGGGAGGTCTCAGCAGAGCCGGGGCTGGGGGCTGACCTGCTTGAAATGTCCCAGGGAGAGGAGGGCCTCATCTAAGTGGCCCCACTTCTACAGCCGGAGGAGACCAACGCCCTAGTAGGATTCCAGATTGAGGACCCTGAGTGCTAATGAGAGGACCTCCCCCCAAAAGAAGGGGCAGACCAAAATGCAACCCATGCTCTCAGCTCCAGGAGGCTCCAGGCAGGTGTATCCAGACGTGGTGTGACCCAACTTCCCCTCCAGTGACTGAGGGAAGAGAAGACCTTGATCTGAGTCTGGTTGACTCAGTTCAGTAGAATGAGGATTCAGAAGTCCAACCCTGAGCCAAGGTCAGAATTCTGGGTGAGGACTGAGCTAGTGACCCAGTGGAGAGCTGTGGAATCCCATAGAGTCCCCACTCTGTTCTCATCCTTTGTAGGACCCAAGCAGCCTTGGCAGGATGTCATTCACCCTGAACTTCCAACTCTGAGGTCCCATTTAAGCAAAGACCTTGGGTGAAAGGCATGGGCTCAGGTCCACTGAAGCAGGAGCCCCAGGACTGGTCAGGTGTCAAGGTGAGGATACTGAGGGAGGAAATGGGGACCAGTCAACCCCCCAATGGAGAGGGATGCACCAAGCCTCACCCCTGGGAGGCCCAGGGCAGAGCTGACAGATTCAGGGGCCCCCTGACTTCAATTTGCAGGGTTTCAGTAAATGAGGGCCTTGGTTTAAGGACTGGCTGCCCCAGTTTAGCAGAGAGAGGAGTCCCAGGCCCTGTTGGGAATGAAGGTAAAAGTCCTGTGTGAGCAATGAGAGAAACCACTCCAGAACAGAGGAGGCTCCGGAAAGTCTTCCCTGTGGTGTCAGCCTGGAAAGCCACGGGCAGAGCTGTTAGGGTGAGATGACCCTTAGGGGGCAGGGGAGCTGGATCAGAGAGGAACAGAGAAGCGAGGGTCTTGGTCCCAGCCAGGGCTGGCAGACTGCAGCCTAAGACACGCTCTGACTTCCGCCACCACGTCCTCAGGAGACAGACTGAGAGAACAGAAGCCCTATGGGGCCCTACAGCAGCACCCTCAAGGACACCTACAGTGGGGCATGTTTAAAGCCACAGTGACATCTCCCTGCCGAAGGGACTCACACCCTTTTATCCTCCTCCTCCAGGTGCCCACATCAGGTGCCTTCCTGTCACACCCCTGCCTGCTGTTCCTAACCACAGTCATGCCTCGAGGTCAGAAGAGTAAGCCCCGTGCCCGTGAGAAACGCCGAAAGGCCCGGGGTGAGAGCCAGGATCTCGGGGAAGCTCAGGCCACTGCAGCAGTGGAAGAAGAGTCCCCCTCTTCCCCCTTGCCTGTTTGTGAGGGTGCGCCCCTGAGCTCCCCTGCAACAGGTCCTCCCCAAAAGTCTCAGAGGGCCCGATCCACCAGCGGTTCTGATGCAAACATTTCAGGCTCAAGTTCTGATGAAGGTGCCAAGAGCCAAGGGGAGGAAGGTCCAAGCTCCTCCCAGACCCCGCCTTCCCCTGAGAGCTCTCACAGAGATCCTCTGACCAAGAAGGCAGGCATGTTGGTGCATTTTCTGCTGTACAAGTATAAAGTGAAGGAGCCCATTACAGAGGCAGAAATGCTGAAGGTTATCAACAAACGGTACAAGGAGCAATTCCCTGAGATCCTCAGGAAAACCACTGAGCGCCTGGAGCTGGTCTTTGGCCTTGAGCTGAAGGAAGTTGACCCCAGCAGTCACTCTTATGCCTTTGTTAGCAAAGTGGGCCTTCCCACTGAAGGGCGTCTGAGTGATGGCATGGGCTTTCCCAAGAACGGGCTCCTGATGCCTCTCTTGGGTGTGATCTTCATGAATGGCAACCATGCTACGGAGGAGGAGATGTGGGAATTCCTGAATGTGTTGGGGGTCTATGCTGGGAGGAGGCACCTCATCTTTGGGGAGTCCAGGAAGCTCATCACCAAAGATTTGGTGCAGGAAAAGTACCTGGAGTACCGCCAGGTGCCCGACAGTGATCCTCCTCGCTATGAGTTCCTGTGGGGTTCAAGAGCCCACGCTGAAACCAGCAAGATGAAAGTCCTGGAGTTTTTGGCCAGAGTCAGTGATACTGTCCCCAGTGCCTTCCATGGCCAGTATGAAGAGGCATTGAGAGATGAGGAAGAGCGAGCCCAGGCCAGAGTTGCGGCCAACGATGCCACGGGTGCCCCTGCCAGCGCCTGCTCCAGGGCCACATCCAGCAGCCCCCTTCAGCCCTAGTGAAGTCGAAGACGGGCCTTCGCCTTGCCGTTGGAAAGGGCTGCCAACCTCCTAAAGTAGTGGGGAGTCAGGTGGAGCGGGAGAGAGCAGAATATATCTCTTCTTTGTGTTCTTGTTATTTATAAATAACATAGAGATTTACCTCTTTTTTCTTATCTTTCCAATGTGTTCTTTTTTTTTTTCCAATGTGTTCTTTTTAAAAAGGTTTATTTAAATTCAGAATCTAAGTTTATGAATAACATGGCTCACATATTTATTGCTGGTTATCAAATTTGAGAGTAATGCTTTTATATTTTGTAAAACAAACTGAAAATCCTTGCATCACTTATTATGATCCGGTACAAGAAAAACATAGCACTGGAATAGGGATTTTCATTAAAATGTACGAGAACCGCACAGCGAGAATGTTGAGATAACAAGATCGAAAAAAAAAAAAAAAGTAAAAAGTGGTTAATTCTTGGTTTTTCTTATTTCTTTTGCTCTTTCTTTTGGTAGAATTAAAAGATATATACTTGGATTTGCTTAGCTTTTCAAAAACGTGGGAGAAAATAAATTGTCATGAATTAGAAGTCTTGTTCACCGTTTCTTTTGTTCACTAAACACGAAACGAGCACCTGCTCTCTGGAAGGCTTCGCGCTAGTTCTAGGATGTGTACACAAAAAGACCTAGCCCCTGCCAATAACATTTTAGCGTCCAAGAGAAGCTATCAGATAAGGAACATGGTGAGATACACTCCTAATCCTGAAGGACAGTAAACGGAAGGCAAAAGGAGGGAAGAGATTCTACAGAGAAGCAGTGCAGGGTCAATCTCCCGAAACAAGGCAGTCTGGGAGCCCAGGAAGCTGCCAGTCCCTCTGTGGGAGGGAATTTCAAGTCTGGTGCACCAAGGGTTAGCTGAAGCTGTTGAAATGCTGAGCGGGGACCAGAGAGCCCCAGATGGTGGGTCTCACAATGGAAAGACTATGTCTGCAATGGAAAACTGCTCTTAACAGTTCCTTAGGGATGCAGTAAAGCAGAGAGAAGTCCCCAGACACCTGGGGCAGGGGTAGAAGGACTCCTGGGCCCTGTTCCCGGGCAGGTGAACACAGTGCTCTCACTACATGTTTTGTGCACTCAGTGTCCAGAGAGTTTCTGAGAACAGGGTGAGAGTCAGCAACCACTTGGCCCTGGCCTGGGGCGGGGCGGGGGATTGGCTGCTCCATTAAAAGGAAACCTAAATTGGGCATTCTTCTGTGTAATGTAGCAAACTCTAAGTGATGTCTAGATTTCTGGTGGTGGTGAAATGAGTAAAAACAGAGATGGGTTCCATGCGAGGGCAGCTGAGAGGGAAGCAAGTCATTGTCCTTTGCACACCTGTAGTAGCTTCACAGTGTATTCAACTGGGAAGTCTACCACACGCCCGCATCAAATGACTTATCATCTTATGGGGAAATATTACTTCGTTTTATTTAGTAAGCAGCATTTTGGCTGATTTGGGTTTTTTCTTTTCCCCCTAGAGCACTGCATATTCTCTGACCTCCTCGATTAAAAAAAAAAAGAAAAAAATCCCAGTGTGGTATGTAGTATTGCGTGGGTCAAAATAATCATGGTAATAATTGCTATTCAAAAATATCTCAATATTTGTCAGGTTCTGTGCTGGATTTGCAACATATATTCCATACATCCATCAGTCTTGGAAGACAGGGCTTATCAAAAATGGTCCACAGATAAAGAACCTGAGGCTCGGAGCATTTGCCGATGTGAGTGAGCTCACACCGCCGGCAAGTTGCATGGCCCGTGCTGGGCTCATGGTCTGAACGGATCCAGAGCCCACGCTACCCTGCGCCTCTCAGCCAGCGGCAGATACCGTGTCCTAATTCCCATTTCCTTTCACGACTCCGAGATCGATCTTAGGTGATAAAAAGAGGGCTCTGTGGACAAACTACTGGTTTGGAATACATAGCTAGTGCAATAAAATACCAAGATAAACAAGTGGGATGAATAAAGAAAACGAAAATAGCTGGGACCATACGGCCATCCACGTACGCACTGTCAGATCCCCTCAAAAGACAGTGGCTCACCAGACCGTACAGCTCCATCCTTGCCTGAGAGAAAGTCAATGGGTTGGAATCAAAGTTACACACGAGGCTAAGTCCAGGCGGTGCAGAGAAGGAAGAAGTCGGCTGGCGTTTTCTCTTGGCAGCCCAACCCGTGTCCCGGGCACACTGCCTTGAGCTACAGCCTCCCCGTCTGCCGTCACCCCGGCCACGCCGATTCTGGCTGCAGGGTTTGCAGCAGGAAAGAGGCTCGATTGTTTGCAGGGACATAGCATTTCCTAGGAAGCCTGTAATCGAGGAAGAAGAGCCAAGATGCGAAACCCTATGTTGAAGGATGGGGAGATCGACACCCCAGAATACAGATGGTCTCACGGAGACTAACCTGCATCTGCCCTCAGACCTACAGTGCCCCAGGCAGGGCTGACGACCCCCTCGTCCTTGAGGGTTGTCTGGAACATGAGAGCCTTGGTCTAAGGAGCGCGACCTCAGTTCAGCAGAGGGAGAACTGCGAGCCACTGACGGTCATCAAGGGGAGGACCCAGAATGAGGAATGAGGAAAGGACTCAACCAGAACAGCGGGATCCCACGGAGTGCTGCGGCTGTCAGCTCCTGAGGCTCTGGAACAGTCGTGGCTGGATTTGGCTCACCCTGTCTTCCAACTCAGTAGTTCCAAAAAGGTGAGAATCTTGATCTGGGGGAGGGGGCCAGGTCAGCTGAGGGTGGCATCCCAAAAATGGGCCTGACACCACAGTGCTCAGTGTCCAGGTGAGGACACTGAAGGAGTGAGGGAAACACCCACCTGAGAACACAGGAGGCCCCACAAATCTCCCCTGCTCCTGCCCCAGCTGGTAACCCTGGGAAGCCTGGAGAACAGTTGTTAGATTGGGGCGCCCCCTCATTTCTTCCTGCACGGTAGCAGGAAGAGAAGGGCTTTGGTCTAGTGGGGGTAGCCCCAGTTCTGCACAGACGGAGACCCAGGAACTAACAGGAAACAAGGTTGGGACTGAGTGATAGGAGGGGACTCCCACTGGCAGAGAGGTTCCCATGGGGCCCTGCAAGTTCCTACCCTTGGATTGCAGAGGGCAGAGCACTTAGCCCAGGAGCCCTTCATTTTTGCCTGGAGAGTCACAGAGATGGCGGGTCTTGGTGTAAGCGGTGGCCCTAGCATCACAGAGGGAGGAGTTTTGGCCCTAATTGTGTCCAGGTGAGGACCCTGAGTACTAACGAGAGAAACTCTCCTCAAGCTAGGGGACTTCTCCGAGTCCCGCCCCTGCTCTTGGCCTTGGGAGTCCTGAGGCAGGGACAAGCAGATATGTTACACCCCCTTTCTAGGCATTCAGGGAGGTGAGGACTCGAGTGTGAGGCTGACAGACAAAGATCAGTAGATGGAGGAGTCCCAAGCTGTGATGCATATCAGTGGGGTCCCAGACAGTCCTGTGCCTGCTGTCAGCCCTCAGAGGTGCCATGCAGCCTGGGTTGGACACAGCTCACCCGGACTTTCTCCTCAGGGGATCTAGAAAGTGAGGGCATTGGTCTGAGGGGCACGGACTCAGAAAAGAGGATGAAGTTCCAGGTTGGGGACCCTGAATGTGGATTGAAGACCTCACTCTGCCCATAACCAAGGGAGCTTCCCAGTGCTCCCTGCCCCCCCCACTCCTGTGCCCTCTCCCAGCACGAGGAGGGTAGAGAGAGCTATGGCCTGACTTCTGCCCATAGCTCCTCCCAAACCAAGAGAGGAGATTGGGTCCTAACTGGAATCCAAGTGAGGAACCCAAGTGCTAACCAGGGGACCTCTCTCCAAAAGTGGAGGCCACCCAGAGCCCCACCCCTGTTGGCAGTACTGGGAGCCCATGCAGGGGTAGGCACATGCGGTGTACCTCAAGTTCTCCCTCTAGGGAGACAGGGAAGTAAGGGCTTTGTTCAGAGGCTGGTGGACTCACGTCAGTAGAGGGACTCTCATTGAGCCCAGGCTAGAGAAGGCCCTCACTGAGCTGTCAGCCCCAGGTCCCTTCTCCTCCTCTTAGGGATTCCAGAAAGGTAAGGGCCAGGTTTTAGGTGTCAACTTCAGTACAGCAGAAGGGAGGGGCCCAGGCCCTGCCAACAGTTGACAGGATGGTGCTGACTGAAAACTGAGAGGCCTCCATCCCAGCAGAGAGGATCCCCACTACCAGCCCCTACTGTCACCCCAGACAGCCCCAGGCAAGGCTGGCAGGCTGCAGCCTAAGACACATTCTAACTTCCTTGGGGCTCCTCAGGGGACAGGCTGACCAGGAGAACAAGAGCCCTGTGGGGTCTAAGAGCAGCGCCCTGGCAGAGGGGCCCACAGCCTCCCATTCTTCTCCTCCAGGAGCCACACCACGTGCCCTTCTGCCACATTCCCTTCTGCTGTCCTCAGCCACAGTCATCATATCTCGAGGTCAGAAGAGCCCCGTGAGGAAAGCCGCCAGGCCTGAGATGAGTCCTAGAGTCTTGGGGTATACAGGCCACTACAGCAGTGGAAGAAGAGTCTCTGTCCTCCTCCTCTCCTTTTCGGCATATTCCCCAGAGCAAGGGTGACGTCGGGTCACAGAGCACTCTCCAGGAGCCTCAGAGAGTTCCAAACACCACCACTGCTTTCTGTCGGTGTTTTATGCACAGAATGTTCAGAAGGTGCTAAGAACAATGCTGGGGAAAGCACAAGTTCCTGCCAGGCTAATGTGAATATTTTTATATCATTGTTCACTAAAGTGGAGTCCCCTTAAGTCAGCTATATGGAGCCAAGGAAAGCAGACACACTATCAAACGGCTTTTCTTTTCCAAATCAATCCAATATGCACCCAAAAAAGTGGCAAAGCTAAGTGGGTTTGGCCAACATACCCACAAATACTCAAGAATAGGCAAAATGAAAACTGAGAAACAAGACCGGGAGGAGAACAGGAGAGGAAGAGTTGGCCTCAAACTAAGCTCTGAGAAGAACCCTTAGAAGGACAAAGCTATGAGCAAACGCTTTGAAGGATAGCAGATGTGTGATGAGCTGGGGAGGAGTAAGAAGGACCTCTAGGGCCGAAGGGGTCTCTCTCCACACTTCCCCATTGAACGCTGTCACTCAATTCTCTGCACTTATTGGGGAGCCACTGGGCTCCAACAGGGTAGCTCCCTGCACAGACAATAGAAAGGTGAACAAGACAGTCCCCCCTCTTTTGTTGGCCAATAGGCTAGGGATAAAAGATCTTGGTATCCTTTGACATTTAGATTCTCCAAGGAATTAGAACCCTCAATCACAACACTAGCAGGGAAAAAAAACAAGAGCTTGATAAAAATCAGGAGCGTCTTTCTTTTCTGGATTAAAGTTAATTTTGTTTCTTTTACCATGAGTCAGAAATTTCAGGACATCAACGCATTGAGATTATCCAGAGGAATTTTGATATCGCTCTTCCTTTTTTCCTTTAACTCTGAAATCTATAATACAGAAAAGCCTAAAAATATGCATGTAGAGTCTACAGAATAATTACATGAACACTATATGCCCACATGTAGATTAAGAAACAACATTGTCAGTACCTCAGTGATCCCCAGTGTTCCTTCCCTAGTGATCTACCCCTTCCTACCTGCTATGAACTGAATGATTGTGCCCCTCCCCCCAATATGTTGAAGCCCAAATACCAGGGGCATGGTATTTGGAAGTGGGGCTTTTGGGGAGGTAATTAGATCATGAGGGTGGAAGCCCCATGATGGGATTAGTGTCCTTAAAGAGGAGAGCTAGCCCTCCACCTACCCCTTGTGAAGACACAATAAGAAGACAGCCTTCAACAAACCCGGAAGAGGGCCCTCACCAAGACCAGAATCTGCTAGCACCTTGATCTTGGACCTCTCAGCCTCCAGAACTATGAGAAATAAATGTATGCTGTTAAAGTAACCCAGTCTATGATAATTTATTCTAGCAGCCTGAGCTAAAACACTATCCCAGAGGTAACCACTATTCAGAATTTTGTGTTGTTTTCTTTTCCCCCCACTTTGAATATATCTTTAAACAATCTAATCCTTTATCCAATTTTACCTGCCTTTGAACTTTATATAAATGGAACTGGGGCGCCGGGGTGGCTCAGTCGGTTAAGTGTCTGCTTTCGGCTCAGGTCATGATCCCAGGGTCCCGCATTGGGCTCATTGCTCAGCATGAAGCCTGTTTCTCCCTCTCCCTCTGCCTGCCGCTCTGCCTGCTTGTGCTCTCTCTGTCAAATAAATAAATAAAATCTAAATAAATAAATAAATAAATAAATAAATGGAATGACACTGTAGGTAATCATCTGTGACTTGCTTTTTTTGTTTTCTATTATATGTATGATAGTCACCCATGTTGAAGCATGTGGTTCTAGTTTGCTCATTCTCATTGCTGTGTAACATTTGTTTTGTGCCAGTTTCAGCCTATCAATAGCACTGTTATGGTTGGACCGGCCCTTGTGGTTCTTGCTATGATCATAAGGTGCTCTTCAGCAATAACCAATAATTATCAGGGAATTTTGAAAAATGAAGGTTTATTGTTTACAGGACCTGAAAATTATACAGCACACCTGGGATGCACAATGAGATTGCAGGTAGAAAGAGAGAACCAGCTAACTTGGGATTCTGCTTTTATTGGGGTCAAGGATGGGGGCCTAGGGTTTCTGCAAGTTCACTTTTTATTGGTAAATTTAAAACATAAGAGCAGGAATTCAAAGCTTAGGAAGAGAAAGAAAAATAGGGGCCCAAATGTTCAGTTATGGAAATCAACCAAGACCTCAAAAACAAAGAAGTCTGGCAGATAGGGAGTGGCATGGCTCTTTATCTAGTCTAATGTGGCTGGCAACGTATTTCTTTGAAATATCCTCTTTGAAGTAGATCCTGAGCAATCAAAACTTAAATCATACATTTGCATTACAAAAAGAAAAGCCAACTGTCAGGGCTTATAATACGCATTCCAAATGTATAAATATGCCCCAATGTATTTATCCACTCTACTTTGGTTAATATTTGAGTTGTTTAATGCTACTATAACAATTTTTGTAGTTATCTCCTGGTTCACTTATACAAAAGGTTTCCTAAGTTTCACATCTAGTATTGGAATTACTGGGTCATAGGACATGCACATGTTAAATTTTACTAGGTAAGTGATGCCTAACTCTTTCCAAAGTGGTGATTCTAATTTTCACCATAATGGAAGAGAATATGTTGATCTGTATCTTTCACCAACATTTGGTACTTTTCCACTTTTAAATTTTTGTCCATTTGATGTGTAGTGGTATCTCACTGGGGTTTTAGTTTGCGTTTCCCTGTTTACTATTGAGGTTGATGGCCTCTCCATGTATTTACTGCTCATTTGGATATCCTCTTCTGAGATGTCTATTTCAATTCTGTACTTATTTTTCTGTTAGGTTGTTTCCTTATTGATTTTTATATGAGTTCTTTATAAAATCCTCACATAGTTAATATGTTTTGTAAGTATCTTACACTACCTGTTTTTTCATAATTTTTATGGTGAATTTTAAAGACATCTTTAATTTCAAGGATTTCTTTCAAATTTATCAATGCCTCCCTTAAAATTTCATAGTTTTTATTTTTTGTGTAAGAAATCCTGCCCTAATTTAAGATGATAAAATACTCAGGGCACCTGGGTGGCTCAGTTGGTTAAGCATCCAACTGTTGATTTCGGCTCAGGTCATGACCTCAGGGTTGTGAGGTGGAGCCCTGCATTGGGCTCCACACTGGGTGTCGAGCCTGCTTGAAGTTCTCACTCTCCCTCTCCCCTATCCCCCTCAAAAAAAAAAAAAAAAAAAAAAAGATAAAAATATTCTCTCATATTTTCTAAAATTTTTGTTATTATGCCTTTCCTATTATTTCTTTAATTCAACTGGCATGAATCTTTTGGTAAGTTGTGAGAAATGTATGACATTTCTTTTTTATCTATATTCAATGCCAGTTACTGAAAAACGCATCCTGCACCAGTGATGTTCCATGCCTCCAGTCTTGTACTAGAAGTCCACACATGAGCATATTTCAAGGTTCTATGTTGTTCCATAGGTTTATTAGTCTATCCCTGAGATGACACTACATTGTCTTAATCACTATAGCTTTAGTAGTAAGCCCTGCTATCTAGGAGGGTAAATCCCTCCATCTTGCTCTTCTTTCTTTTTTCTTCTTGGTCCTTTATACTCTTCAACATAAATTTTAGAATGAGCTTGTCAATTTCCATAATTACTGAAGTTTTGGTTGCCATGAATGAAACTATAAATCAGTTTGAGAAGACTATACCTCAACAATACTGAGTCTTCCAATCTATGAATGTGGTGTATCTCTCTAATGAATTCTTTTTAAAAATTTTCGCTAAAGTTTTATAATTTACTCCACATTGTTTGTTAATTTAATTTGAGGTGCATATATTTTTGATCTTACTATATGGAAATCCCATTCCCTTTCAAATTTTAATTGACAAAAAGAAATGTAATGTATACATGTACCATAATAAATGTTATATATACACGATCAAGTAATCTTATTAAACTTTCTTACTGATGTTCATTTATATGTACATGGTTTAGGCTTTTCTATAAACATAATCACATTGCTATGAATAATAATGTTTTATTTCTTCCGTTACAATTCTTCCTTATGTTTCTTTTCTTGCCCTACTCAAGTCCTTCATGCTATATCTGACTTCAGACAGAAGGCACTCAGGATGTCCCCATTGACTATGATGTTTGCTCTTCTTGTATTAGGTTGAAAGATATAAAACTTGGTGACATGGGGCGCCTGGGTGGCTCAGTCGTTAAGCGGCTGCCTTCGGCTCAGGTCATGATCCCAGGGTTCTGGGATCAAGCCCTGCATCGAGCTCCCTGCTTGGCAGGAAGCCTGTTTCTCCCTCTCCCACTCCTCCTGCTTGTGTTCCCTCTCTTTCTGTGTCTCTCTCTGTCAAATAAATAAAATCTTTAAAAAAAATTGGTGACATTTGACCATTTATGACTTATAAAAATAGCAATTTCATATGTTTTAACAGGTGCTCTTAGCAGGTTAAGCTAGGTCCCTCCTTTTCTGATTTTTTTTTTAAAGGTTTGAGGTAATTTTTTATATTATGAATGATGTTGGGTTTTTTTTAAATGCTTTTTTCTGCATCTGCTGAGTTAATATGATATTTTAATGTCTTCTTATTAATGATTGACTTCTAAATACTAAATCTTGTGTTTCTGAATTAAACTCAACATTCCTTATTTAATATTAGGTAGTTATGTTCTGGAATGAACATGTCCTGTGAACATGAATTATGAATTCATGTTGAATGAATTATAAATTATGTCCTGTGATTTTATTTTATTATACTGTATATACAAATATTACCTGTGCCCATTTGTTCTATCTTTGGCATCTATAATTCTGATTAGATGTATATTAGTCTTCTCACGCAATTCTCATGCAATTCTTTTAACCTGTCTTTTACTTCTTCTTTGCATTTGTATTTCTTTGATGCATTCTGGTTAATTTCCTCAGATACATCTTCCAGTTTATTAGTTTTTTCTACAACTGGATCTAATTTTGTTAAACTGCTCTTTTTGAGTTAGTCATCTATTTTTTTTTTTAAGATTTTATTTATTTATTTGACAGAGAGAGAGATCACAAGTAGGCAGAGAGGCAGGCAGAGAGACAGGGGGAAGCAGGCTCCCTGCTGAGCAGAAAGCCCGATGCGGGGCTTGATCCCAGGACCCTGAGATCATGACCTGAGCTGAAGGCAGAGGCTTTAACCCACTGAGCCACCCAGGTGCCCCATAGTTATCTATTTTTAAGTTCTAAACGTTCTATTTCAAATCTTTGTGGCCATTTTTCACAACTTCTTGTCCCTTTCATGTATTTTAAAAATTATCTATTTTTTCTTTAAGTATAGCAATCATTAGCTATTTTATATTCTGTGACTAATATGTGAAATCTTTGTAAGTCTGTTTCTCCTTGCTCTTGTTTTTTCCGCTCTCACTCATGGTGCCACATTTTCTTCCATTTTTTAAGTTTCTTTTCTTCTTGCTTGTATTTGGAGTTTTTTTAATTAAAGATTTATTTATTATTCAAGAGAGAGCGTGTGCATGAGCAAGAGGGGCAGAGGGAGAGGGAGAGAGAATCTCAAGCAGACTCTATGCTGAGCACAGAGCCTGATGTGGGGCTCAATCCCGTGACCCTGAGATCACAACCTGGGCTTAAACAGAGTCAGATGCTTAACCAACTGTGCCACTTTAGTGCACCTCTTGCTTGTATTTCTCAAAAAAAAAATTATTTGCTGGAATCCTTGGAGATTTGAAATGAGGTTCCTCATATAGAGAGAATTAGCTTTGGCTTTTGCCTGCCAGCTGTGGGAACTTAGCAAACCTGTCTAAAACCACTACATTATTGGTTTCAGGTTTTGTTGAACACTCAAGAAATGTGAATTTGGGCTGCCTAGGCTCTAAAGAAGCAGTTTATGATTACACCTTCCTGAGGACATCTCTTCCCTCTCTTCTCAGTACAAAGGTTCAGAGAGCAATTTTCATTGCAGTCCCCTGACCCTATAGCCCTTCAGGCTCCCAGTGTTTTGGCTGGGGCCTTTTGTTAGACTCTTTCTCTTAAGCAGGACCTCGATTTTTTTCCCTGAATCCATGCCACACAACAGTGTGACACTGAAGTTCAAGTTCACATCAGTTTCGTCAGTTCTTTCAGTATCAAAGACTGCTTCAGTACATTATTTACCTCTCTTGGTTTCCATCTTTATGCAGTTTATTACCTACATGTTCCTTTCTTCCTATCAGCTCTTCTAATATCTTTCTTTTTTTTTTAAAGATTTTTTATTTATTTATTTGAGAGAGAGAGATCACAAGTAGGCAGAGAGGCAGGCAGAAAGAGAGGGGGAAGCAGGCTCCCCGCTGAGCAGAAAGCTCTTCAGTCTCAGGTCTTTTTATTTTTATTATTTTTTTAAAGATTTTATTTATTTATTTGACAGAGAGAGAGAGATCACAAGTAGGCAGAGAGGCAGGCAGAGAGAGAGGAGGAAGCAGGCTCCCCGCCGAGCAGAGAGCCCGATG
This sequence comes from Potos flavus, assembly GCA_028534135.1. NCBI lineage: Eukaryota > Metazoa > Chordata > Mammalia > Carnivora > Procyonidae > Potos > Potos flavus. The sequence continues at coordinate 93,094,290 of CM052901.1, read as the reverse complement.
CGGGGCTCGATCCCAGGACCCTGAGATCATGACCTGAGCTGAAGGCAGAGGCTTTAACCCACTGAGCCACCCAGGCACCCCTCTTCTAATATCTTTTTAAACCTAGTATTTGAAATCGTTTTCAGCAGGAGGGTCAATCTGGAGACTTTGCCTGTGCTATTACTGGAAACTGAAGTCCAAAGGCAATATTTTTTACAAAATTACTTTGTAACTGGTTACTTTTCTATTGTAACACCTATCATGTAGCCAAATGAATGTAATTAGCAGCCCTCAGGCTCAAACTTATTTATTTTCCTGGGCAACCTGATGCAGAGAAACAGAATCGGATGCATTCTAGTACTTCAGAAAATATGGCATCCTGTTCCATCCTGGCTCATCTCACATAGCAGTAATGAAGATCACAGCATTGACTCGGCATATTCCTACTGCCTCTTTATTCTCTTCCCCAAACAATATTAAGCAGTATTCAGATTCAGATTCTGCCCACCATGACTTAAGCCCTCCATTTGTGAGATTTCTTTGCCCTCCAACCCACAGTCCAAGTGTGTCTCAATCAACGTGCTCAGTGGTTTTCAATCTGGGGTGATTCTGTCCCCCAGAGCACACCTGGCAGTTTCTGGAGATGGTTTTGGTTGTCACAACTCAGTGTGGGAATGCTACTGGGATCTAGTGGGTAGAGGTCTAGGATGCCACTACACAGGCCCCCACAACAAAGAATTATCTGGCCCCAAATGTGTATAGTGGTGTGACTGAGATATGCTGGGAACTGATGGACCTAGAGGGTTTTGCCTATTAGAGGATCAATTCCTCAAAAAGTGCCAGTGGCAGAAAATATAAACATTATCAGCCAAATGCAATTCTACTGCCTCACAAAAAGGTCTAATGGTTAGGTCCCTCTCTAATGTAAAAATGACATCATTGTAGCAAACTGGCACCATCTCCTCTGGGCTGAGTGAAAACTTCCACAAAAATATTTAAGCAGGGGGCTCCTGGGTGGCTCAGTTGGCTGAGCATCTGACTCTTGATTTCTGCTCAGGTCATGATCTCAAGGTCATGACATCAAGCGCCATGTCAGGCTCCGTGCTGGGTGTGGAGCCTGCTTGAGATTATCTCTCTCCCTCTGCCCCTTACCCACCACCCCACTGCTCCTTGTGCTCTCTCTCTTTAAAAAAAAAAAAAAAAAAAAGGAATAAAAGAAGTATTTAAGCAGTCCATTTTCATTCATTACAGTACATAGAAACTGTCTCTGGGGACACGCATACAGTGTGACTTAGTTAACTATAAGAGAAGAAAGTCCCAATTTCTAGTCCTGTTTCCAATAAGAGTGGACTCACCAGGGTGCCTGGGTAGCTCAGTCGGTTAAGTATCTGCCTTCGGCTCAGGTCATGATCCCAGGACCCAACGTTGGGCTTCTGCTCAGCAGAGAGTCTGTTTCTTCCTCTTCCTTTGCCCCCCCCCCAACCCCCCGCTGGTGTTCTCTGACAAATAAATAAATAAAATCTTAAAAAAAAAAAAAAAAAGAGTGGACTCATTAACTGTATATTGAGTATGCAGGGGAAGTCAGGACAATTTAAACTCCCACAAGAGGGAATCTGACCAATGGTCTCCCAGGACAGCCATGTAATAATTTAACTGAAATATGACTATTAGATTTGCAGAACCAACATACGTTACCAAAAATTTCAGTGGCTTCCATTCAGGAAACCACTTTCGCTCAGAAAAAAAATAATTTACTAGCACTTGAGAAGCAAGGAAATTTTCCTCAAGATGATTCAGTTACATTTTAGTATTGATGTTTAACATATGACACAAAATATATAAAATATATAAAATTTCAGTGATTCTGTGAATTTCAATGAAAAAATATTGTACCAGAAGACTGCCTGAAGTCACCAATGAGAAGGGGTGAAATAATTTCTAATTACTTGTTTCAGAGAAAATCTGAATCAATCAGGGTTCAACAGAGAAGCAGAAACACAATGTGTGTAGGGTAAGGGATTTATTATAGGGCTTACTGTAGGGATGGTAGAATAGTTTGTGTAAGACTTTTCTCTGCACCTAGTGTTGAGCCAGAAATCACTATAGTTCAGGCCAACCAGCAATTGGAGGTGAGCTGTGCACAGATAAAAGCAAAGACACACTGGAACCTGCATCTGTCTCTCACTACCTCCAGCCTCAATGCCATGGGTAACCTTCAGGAGAAGCTGGCTTTGCCACAGCACAGCACATGCACTTGTCCCAGAGAATTCTAAAGAGGGAACTTGTAAGAAGCTGGATGAGCTGTGTGTCCAGGTACTGCCCCCTGCTGACAAAGTCAGCCAGCTGATCAGTGACACTCGCCTGACACTCTACAGCTACTAAACATTGCTGCTTAACTTCTAAACTTCTAAATTTCATGCAACTTTTCCATCTGACCAACCCAACTGGAAGCATACAGGGGAAGGAAGCACGGGAAACACAATAGAAAAGGCATCACAAATACCCTGCTTTCCAAAGGAAGAGCAAATACTCATGGATAAACATTTCCCACCATGCAATTAGTGGATGATAATATGAGAGACTGGCAGTAGCCTTTGGAATGTGGATGTCAGAGAACAGAATTCTAGAGGATGAAAAATTAAAATGGCACAGGGAGTCTTCCCAGGGAACCCTCTGACCAAGAGGATGTGAACTGTGGAACAGACCATGGGCATCATGTTTGAACATGTTTGACAGCCAAAACTATGATCAGAACTGAGCAACAGTGAGGACCAAAAGTTAATTCCTAAGAGACTATGATTCTACCTGAGAAATGTAGGACTATAAAAAACTTGTTTGGAAGACTAAGTAGCTGGAGATTGGAAGGTTAATAAATCAAAAGAAAGGACTTATAATACTTTTCTATAGAATCAGAGAAGGCATTTGATATATTCAACACCTGTTTAAGATTTTAAATGAACTATTAATAAAACAGAAATTGATTTACTCCCTTATCATAATAGAACATAAACAAAGTCAGTATTATATTATGACTTATGGAAAAATGCTAGAAGCATTTCCATTAAAACAAGGATAAAACAAGGATAGTTTTTATTACCATTATTATTTAATTTTTTTAAAAATTTAGCCAAAACAATTAGACTAGAGAAATAAAAGCCATAATATTGGAAAAGAGGAGATAAAGTTATCATTATTCATGGATAAAATGATATTTTTTGTAGAAAAACCAACAGAATGAACTAAAAAACTTACAAATGATACAAAATTTCAGTGTATTTCTGGTTATAAAATCAATATACAGAAAATAACTGCTTTCATTCAAATAAACAACAACGAATTACAATCTTATTTGAGCAGTTGTGATGCAAACCATATATGCTGCAAAGGTGAAAATATTTATTATCGGGCCTTTTATAGAAAAACTTTGTTGACTCCTATTCTAGATGATGGGGAAACATTAGAAAACAAAATACTCAAAACAAAATAAAACAAAAAATCCTTACCCTCATGGGAGCTATGTATTAGACAAAGAAAAAAATAAGTTAAAAACCTAAATACCTTTACAAAGTCTATGAAACCTAAAGCAAAATTTAATAAGGGTATTTTAAACCTATAGTACTATACAGAGAAAAGGTATTTGATCAATTGTTAAATTCCTCTCAGTCCTTAAGAAAATACCACCTCTTGGAGCACCTGGGTGGCTCAGTAGGTTAAGCGTCTGCCTTTGGCTCAGGTCATGATCCTGGAGTCCTGGGATCGAGTCCCACATCAGGCTCCCTGCTCAGTAGGGAGTCTGCTTCTCCCTCTGCCTCTCCCCCTGCTCATGCTCTCTCTCTCTCAAATAAATAAAATCTTAAAAAAAAAAAAAGAAAAAGACAATACCACCTCTTCATGATTAATCTCTGTGTGAAATAATTACTTCCTATCAAAGGCCTCTTTCTATTAATACTATTTATCTTGTGCTGGATCTTTTGTGTTGATTTCAGTAATATACCCTGAATTTCAAGTTTGTCATCCATTAACTTTAAAAATGTACTTCTACCTTGTACTTCTGAGTTCTTTTCCTCAAAGAAACAAAATTAGGTCCCTTATTAAATAAGTCATGGGAATATAGTCAATAATAAAAAAAATCAAGGCACTTAAAATATGCATGATGTTTATAGTAATAAAACTTAAATAAAATTTAAATATTTCCTCCTCTGATCTCAGCAGATTAGATTTAATCTACGAGCAAAGTTTTTCTATCTTGGCACTATTGACATTCTGGACCAGATGTTTTTCTTTGTTGTGGGCCCTGTCTTGTGCATTTTAGAATGTTTAACAGCATTCCTGGCTCTACCAACTAGATACCTGTAATGCTCTCTAGTGAAGACAACCAAAAATGTCTCAAGACATTGTCGAATGTCCTACAGATGGCAAAATCTCAATTAAATTTGATCTCTTATGTCTTCCTATTACTTGTCCATCTGCAAAGACTCAACCATAGTCTTTGACATTAGACACTTCTAGGAAAATTATTTTACGTCTTCAGCTACTAAGTATAGTTTGAGAGCGTGCCTAAGAAAAGCTTTTCGCTAATATCTTAAAACCACACCATTTCACAGAAGCAACCAAAGACAAGGATACAGCTTTACCAGGCACTGAAGTGACAAGTACAAGTTAAGTAAGTTATTTTATTAATACTGATGTTGTCAACCTAAAGAAAACCCTTGTTCTTTGAAAGCATCATCCTAAAGCTATTTTCTATTCAATTAACTGTAGTGGAAAATCACTTCCAGAGTAGTAGCATAAGGACCTCTGAAAATTCACTCTTAAGAAGTATAAACAATGCTATAAACCAACCAGACCTAACATACATCCATAGAATATTCTACCCAACAAGAGCAGAATACATACTCATGTCAAGTGCACATGGAACATTCTCTAGGACAGACCATACTTTGGGCCACAAAAACACATCTTGATAAATTTTTAAAAACTGAAGTTATACAAAGTATGTTCTCCAAATACAATGGAAGGAAATTAGAAATCAAAAACAGAAGGAAATTTAGGAAATTCACAAACATGTGGAAATTAAAGAACACACTTCTAAATAGCCAAAAGGTCAAAGAACAAATCATGATGGAAATTAGAAAATAAATGAAAATACAACATACCGAAACTTGCGAGATGTAGCTAAAGCAGTACTAGAGGGTAGGAAAGAAGAAAGATCTCAAATTAATAACCTAATCTTCCACCTTGAGAAACTAGCAAAAGAAGAACAAACTAAACACAAAACAAGCAGAAAGAAGGAAATAAGGAAGATCAGAGCAGGAATAAATGAAACATGGAATAGAAAAGCAATAAAGAAAATTGATGAAACCAAATATGGATTCTTTAAAATATCCAGAAAATTGACAAACCTTTAGCTGTACTGATGGTAGGGGCCAAGGGCAGGCGGACCCAAAATGCCCCACTTTGGTATATTGATTATTTTAAATAAAAGTGACTTAAGAGACAGCCTGTGCAAGAAAGACATTCAGACCCTCTGTCCTCTGAAAGCAGGAAATAAACCTCCCATGTGAAAGTTGCCCTCCCTGTACCAAAACATAAAGAGACATTCTTATCACCAGAGATAGGAAATTCAGAGCCAAAAAGGCTGTATAAACAACCCTTACTACTTTTCACTAATTTACTGACAGCCTAAATTCTGTTTAGAATTCCTTACTAATTGAAGCTCCCAAAGTTTTTTCTTTGTCCTATCAATTCTTCACAGATTTGTTGTTTCCTCGTCTAAAAAGTATAAAAACATCCTCCCTTGGTCATTTCTTTAAGTCTCACTGTCATTATTTGGCCTCCTTTTTTATTAATAAATATATGAAAGAGATCATAAGGGAATTCTATAAGTATATGCCAACATATTAGATACCCTAGATAAAATGCACAAATTCTAGAAAGACACAAACTACCAAAACTGATTTCAGAAGCAATAGAAAATCTAAGTAGACTTCTAACAAGTTAAAGAGATTGAAATAGTAATCATAAACTTCCTACGAAGAAAAGCTCAGGCTCAAATGTCCTCATTGGTGAATACTATCAAATATTTAAAAAAGAATTAATGCCAATTCTTCACAAAATTTTCCAAAAAATAAAGGAAGGAACACTTCACAATTCATTCTATGAGGTCTCGATACCAAAACTAGATAAAGACATAGGAATTAAAGAAAAAGAAAATGTACAATTTTGTACATTTTGTACAAATGTGCAAACCAATATCTTCAAATGAATGTAGAAGCAAAAATCTCAACAAAAGTCTAGCAAACTAAATCCAGCAACATATTAAAAGTCTAATCTATCATAGGAATGAAAGCTTGGTCTAACATGTGAAAATCAATTTAATGCATTATATTAATAGAATGAAAGACAATCACATGATCATCTCAATAGATGCAGACAAAGCATTTGACAAAATCCAACACTTTCATAATAAAAACACTCAACAAACTAGGTACAGAAGAAAATTTCTTCATGCTAATGAAGGGTATTTACAAAAAAATGAAAGTTAAATTATACCTAATGGTGAAAGACTGAACAGTTTCTCCTGGAACAATACAAGGATGTCTGCTCTTGCCACTTCTAGTCAACCTCGTACTAGAGGTCCTTGCCAAGGCAGTTAGTTAGGCAAGGAAAATAAATAAAAGGTATCCACACTATCTCTATTAGCAAATGAACTTGTATATAGAAAATAGAAACAGAAATAGAAAATAGAAATCTTGTATATAGAAAATCCTAAGAAATCCACATTAAAAAAACCTATTAGAACTAATAAATGAAAAAAAAAGAACTAATAAATGAGCTCAACAAGGTAGAATACATGATCAATATACAAAAATCAATTATATTTCTATACACTAGCAATGAATAATCCAAAAATGAAATCAAGAAAAGAATTTTACTTATATAGGTCAAAACTAAAAAAACACTTAGGAATAAATTTAACAAAAGAACAAGGCTTGCACACTGAAAACCACATAACATCATCGAAGGAATTTAAAGGAGACCTAAATAAATGGAAAGACAGGCCTTGTTCATGAATTGGAAGACTTAATATTGTTAAGATGACACTACTCCCCAAATTGATCCAGGGATTCAAAACATTCCATATCACAACCCAGCTGCTTCTTTTGAAGAAACTGACAAGGTGATTCTAAAACTCATATGGAAATACAAGGGATCCAGAACAGCCAGAAACAATCTTGAGATGGAGGAACAAAGTCGGAGCTGTAGGGGCCAAGGGCAGTCGGCCCCAAGATGGGCCACTTTGGCATAAATCTAATTTTGAGTTAAAAGTGAGCAAAACCCAGCAGATGCAGGAAAAGCTCTTTATCTTGCCTTCAACTGCCTGCTTGGACCAGAAAGAGACCAATTAACAGAAATTCTTCTTTACCTAAGAGACTTATATGCATAATAGGGCAACCTTTGTTTTCCAAACATCTCCTTTCACCTTTTTTTGTTTTCCTTTCACCTTCTTGGTAATGGTCGTCCTCCCCTTTGTATCCTCAGACCGCTCTTCTTAGCTCAATACAAGCCTCATGTTGCCTCATTGTCTTTGGAAGTTCACATCTGTGGATTCCCCGTACATTATGAAATTTGATTTTCTCCTGTTCATCTGTCTCATGTCAGTTTGATTCTTAGTCCAGCGAGAAGGATCTTGAAGGGCAGAATAATTCTTCCTCCCCAACAGTCGCTATAGTCAGGAGAATACTTTAACTCACTGGACACCGCTCACCCTGACAATGCTGCAGCTGAGAGATCTTTGGGAAATCTGACATATAGGCAGAAGGTAATATTCTTGCCATGTCAGTCTCCTCAAATCAATATCTGCAGAGTCTAGTAGAGTGAGAATGATGAGATTCCTTTTTCTCTCTTTCTAAATTTATATTAGCAGAAAAAAAGTATTTGTTGAACTAGTTCCTTGGGCTTAGCGACTATTTGGTTAAATTTGGTAGATAACTCTTGGTTACTGATCCACTTCATCCCAGAGGTGGTCTTTGTTTTCCTTTGTAGTTTGTGTCGTGTTTCATAAAAAGGAATTTCTATAGGGCAGAACACAGGCATAGGCACCATAGGGCCTCACAGACTGGTGAGTTCATGGTTCTCGTCAGACTGGTCTCTGTTTACACAAACTTTGCTGTGAGTTAAAGGCTGTTGCTCAGAGACAGCTTAGAACCCAAAGCCACAAAATTAGTGGGCCCAGGTTGAGTGCTTAAAAGCTGTTAGAGCACTTGCCACCTCAGGAAGACTCCCATGTTAGGATAAGTTGGTCACGGAATTAAGTTAGATTGACACAAGTTCACCCACCAACCTCAAGAAAACTTCTGCACAATGAAGTACAGGATAAAACCACATATAATTCCTAACATTGTAGCACATCCCTCCTGGGTATTAACGTGGCTCCAAGAGACTCAAGACTTAGCAAAAGAGGAAGCAGATGAAGTTTTCCTTTCATCTTGTACTATGTCCTAAGAACTTGGCTTTGTGACCAGTGAGAACATTCTCTTCAGTCTCCACCATTCAGAGGGTGCACTTATCCAGATGCACCTTGGCGGCCAAACAGACTGGGAATTCAACTCTCTCTCTCTTCCTCTCTCTGTCCAGCCACGCCAGCTCTCAGGAGTGTTTGTCATGAGAGGCTCTAGCCCCCAGGAAGCTTTGTCGAATCAACCTTCATCATTTGGTAGTGCTGAAAAGTTCCATTCCAGCAGCAGCTGCCCAGTTTCACAGATGAACAGGTCTCTGACAGGAGGTATATCATGTTTTTGTGGGTGACCAGAGATACCATTTTCACTATACCACTCTTACCACCTATGCAACAAAGGCCTCTGCTTTCTTAGACTCATTTTGGGAGTTGTAGGAATGCTGAGAACAGTGGCTCCATTTTTGGCCCTCCATCTTGTTCACAGACACACAGTGACCTCCCTTGGGGCCACAGGTTCCAGGCCTTGTAGAGGTTAATGTATGCCCTAAACCAAATGCAAGAAGGTTTGCTCTGATCTTCCCTGAAATGGTGCACAGAAGGCCCCACTGTAGCTAACTAGTAGAGAGCCTCTGGTGACCGACGGTGCCACTTTAGGTAACTACCCTATGACCTCACCATCATGCCCCTTGCTCTATGAAAGCTGGGGATTAAGGTCCAGAAAGGGCATAAGATGGGGGCAGAGAGTGCCTGCATACTGCCTAGATCATCTGCCTGCCTGACAACCCCCCCACCAGCCCATCAGTAAGTTACTCTGAATACAACTCAGTATAGAGTGGCTTGCTTCATTTTTCAGTCTTAAAGTGTTTATATATTATTGATCCTCCTCCACCTTCTAACCAGGAGTAAACTTTTGGATTCTGGGGGCTGCCGTTATCTATGCCTTCTCTAAATGCCACTTGCATCTTTGGTTAAGCCATTAAGAGGCTTATTGTTTTAAGTTGTCCTTAATAGATGCTACTCCTCCATGACCAGATGATAGATCCTTTAAATTGGCAACATTTAAAAGAAAAAGATTCTTTATAAAGAGTTCTCAATTGTCCTATCAGTATAACAGTTAGCCTCAGGGACTCCCTTGATAAGATGAAAGAACAAAAATTAGACTTAAAAATAAATGTCACATCCAATGTATATTCTTAAAACCTGGCCTCATCTGCCTGTTTTCCCTTTTCTTACAAGACTTACAGAGAGCACTCATGCCTAATCTCTAGGTTCAAAGTTTACAGGTTGATCATATAACTGCTGAAAGCCAGGAAATGAATTTAACAAAAGCATGTAAAACTGGCAATAAAGTTTACTTTGCTCCTACCTTTCAGGGATCGGTAATCCAGTTTTGCCAGCTTCAGGCATTGCTGTGCCCTGTGCTTTGCAGGACACCCCCTTCCCCGCCCCGCTTCCCCACCCCTCCTCCCACCCCTATACTGCAAAAGAATTCACGTTCCTGGACAGGAGCAGAGCTTTAAATTGTAAAAGTTCTTTTGCCTCTACTTTTAGAAGATGCTACCAAATTCAGAGAGGAATTAAACGATTAATGACTATTCACAGCCCCCACTTCACAAAAGAAATAGGACCAAAATTTCTCCTAACCCCTCCTACCAGTGATCTGTGAAAGCCCAATAGTCAGGGGCTAATAAAAGCCAATGTTGAACTGTGTACCCAGAAAGAGTGCTTTCATTAAAATGTCTTATACAGACTTTACAAAGACATAAATTTTTTGATTCCATTTTCATTAAAAACTTCCCTGATCGAAAGAAGCATTCAGGCTGTAATCTAGTTCTTTGGGGGAACTGGAAACCATTCTTTGTCTTACAAGTATCTACAAAACCAGAAATGCAACTCTAGAAGCAAGCCCACCTATCTTACTAGTCCCCAAACCTCGCTTATTCTTCTTAAAATGTTTGTAGAAATTATAACAGATCAGGATATTGGAACAAAATTGTCCTATGCTTGAGAAGAAAAAGTACATTTAAATAGCAATTACCCTGAAACACTGTAGGGGGGGAAAGTTTTTGCATTCTTCCTCTGTCCGTTAAAATTATAAAGCTTATGTCTTTAAAATATAAACACAGTGCACAATCACCTGAGAACGAAGGCAGGAAGAAGGGGAAAAAGATCTTTTTGAAACATAAGCTGCTAGAAAGGCTCTTGTGTCCAGACTCTTATACCTCTGATAACAAGGCAGACAATGCTCCAAATTTCCACCTTGGAGAAAACTTGAATACTTTCTCTGTGCCTCTGTGATGCAAATGTTCTATCATCTTCTCTAGGATCTAAGAGCCATTTTTTTTTTTTTTAAATACAAACTTTAGGAAGAAGTTTTTCATAAGAAAAAAGGAGGCATTTGGAAATTGGGTCTTTCATATCCTTTCCACAAGTATTTGTAAGAACAAAAGCTGTAAGACTGTGCATCTTGTCTGTGTATGTGTGGCCAATATGTTATAAAAGTGAGGTATTTTCTCTATCTCCAGATGGTATTGCTAAAATTAACATAAAAGAGTTCTATTCAGTAGGATTGAAGGCAAGTGTTTCTAAGGATTGGGCATTCCAAAACTCAGAAAGATAGAAACTAACCCAAATGTTTTTCAAGTTCACGTGATCTGGGAAAATATTCACTATTAAAGCTAATTTGAGATTGTTGGTTTAATTAAAATAACATGTCTTTAGAGTTACCAGCTTTTAATATAGAGGTAGATGGAGGGATGAGTGAAATAGGTGATGGGGATTTAAGAGTACACTTATCATGAGGAGCACTCAGTAATGTATAGAATTGCTGAATCACTATATTTATTGTACACCTGAAATTAATGTCACACTCTTATGTTAACTATACTGGAATTAAAATAAAAAACTTAATGAAAAACTTATTCTACCTGTATTTGCTAAAAGTCATGTAAGTTCATGTTACCTCTGTTGCAAAATTTACCAGAAAAAAAAACAACTTAGAATAATAGTTGACTTTGTCTAATGCCTCAAACAAAGTTTTGTGGGTAATCTAAACAAAATTGTTAAGAACAAGTAAATTAAATAGATGTAAATAAGATTAAAAGGTTCGTAGGTAAACCTTAAAATAGCTTCAAAATCTTTGGCAGCCTGAAACTTTAAAGTTTTACTACATTAAATGATGAGTTAAGTTAAATTTATTGAATATATAGATCATTTCCAAATAAGATAAAATAATGGAACAGTAAGTACTGAACATAGGTTTATCTACTTTTGTCTTGTTACAGAAAAACTGAAGATAAACTTGGTTCTTGCTTTATTGAAAGACTGTACTATGAAAAAACCCATTTCTAGAAATTATAAAATATATTCATAAATTTGCCAATCCAAAGAATATTGGTATAACAGTTCACAATTGCTTACTACTGAGTTTTCATTAAAAATTAGGTGTCTAATGGTTAAGAATTCTAATAAATATAATTAAAACAGGTCTTTCAGGTGCCTGGGTGGCTTAGTCAGTTAAGTATCTGCCTTCGCATTAGGTCATGATCCCAGGGTCTTGGGATGGAGCCCCGCCTTGGGCTCCCTGCTCCTCAGGGAGCCTGCTTCTCCCTCCCTCTCTCTCTCTCTCTCTCTCTTTTTCTGTCTGAGTAAATAAATAAAATCTTTAAAAAACCAAAAAACAAAAACAGGTCTTTCACTTCTTTGGTTAGGTTTATTACTAGTATCTTATTTTTGGTGCAATTGTAAATGGGGTTGTTTTCTTAATTTCTCTTTCTGCTACTTCATTATTGGTGTATAGAAATGCAGTGGATTTCTGTACACTGATTTTGTATCCTACAACTTTACTGAATTTATCAGTTCTAGTAGTTTTTTGGTGGAGTCTTTCTGGTTTTCTATATGTAGTATCACATCATCTGCAAATAATGGAAGTTTTACTTCTTCCTTACTGAGTTGGATTTCTTTTATTTCTTTTTGTTGTCTGACTGCTGTGGCTAGGACTTCCAGTGCTGTGTTGAATCAAAATGGTGAGAGCGGACATCCTTGTCTTGTTCCTGCCCTTAGGGGAAGACTTCTCAGTTTTTCTCCATTAATAGTGATGTTAACTGTGGATTTTTTACAGATGGCCTTTATTATATTGAGGCATGTTCCCTCTAAACCTACTTTTTTGAGGGTTTTTACCATGAATGGATGTTGTACTTTGTAAATTGCTTTTTCTGCATCTATTTGAATGATAATATGGTTCTTACTCTTTCTATTATGGATGTGATGTATCATGTTGATTGATTTGCAATTACTGAACCACCCTTGCATCCCAGAAATAAATCTCACTTGCATCCCAGGAAAAAAATCTCACATGATATTTTTAATGTATTGTTGGATTCTATTTGCTAGTATTTTGTTGAGGATTTTTGCATCTATGTTCATCAGAGAGATTGGTTTTCCCTTGTAAGTTACCATCTTCATTTGTCTTTGCTACTTTAAAATTTTTTTATCACTATTTTGCCAATTCAATTACAATATGTCTTGGTGTTGGTTTGCTTTGGTTGATTTTGATGGGAGTTCTCTGTGCCTCTTAGATCTGGATGTCTGTTTCCTTCTCCAGATTGGGGAAGTTTTCAGCTATTATTTCTTCAAATAAATTTTTTTGCCCCGTCTTCTCTCTCTTCTTCTGGGACTCCTATAATATGAATGTTATTATACTTGATGGAGTCATTGAGGTACTTAAGTCTATTCTCCTTTTGCATAAATCTTTTTTCTCTTTTGTTCAGCTTAATTACTTTCCATTACTGTCTTCTAGATCATGAATTCGTTCCTCTGCTTTTTCCATCTCGTTGTTCATTCCATCAAACGTATTTCTCATTTTGTTTTTTATACCCTTTATCTCTACTATGTTATTCCTTATCTTTGTGTTAAGGTTCTCATTCATGTCTTCCACTCTTTTCTCAAGCCCAGTGATTATGATCATTACTTTGATCATTACTTTAAATTCTCCATCAGGCACATTACTTATATCTGTTTCACTTAGATCTCTGGCCATGGCCTCATCCTGTTCTTTTATTTGGGATAAATCTCTTTGTCTTCTCATTTTGTCTAAGGCTCTGTGCCTGTCTCTGTGTGTTAGGAAAGTTAGCTACATCTCCTGTTCTTAAGGGTAACTGCCTTATGAAGAAGAGGTGCTATAGTGCCCTGCCATGTGGTGTCCCCTGTTCCCCAGGGCCTGGTGCTTCTGGGAGTGTCTCTAGTGTGTGCTGTGGGGGCTGTACTGTTGTGTCCTGGCCAATTTATCCTTCAGGCCAGTCATCTTTGAGGCTCTCTTTGCCTGTTGTGGGCAGAGTTTAGTCCCTGGCCTGAATATGGCACATTTTAACTAGGTGTGCTCTGGTCTGTTTGCAAAATGAGACCCGTCACCACTGTTGCCAGAACTGAGGCTCTACAAAACTCCCAGGTTGAGAGATGATGTTGGCGGGGGTTTGGGCTGCTCTTCTGGGGCAAGGAGCCTTCAGTGCTGGGACTGAGGCAAGTGTGAATGGGAAGTGCGGTTCCACTGGAGCTCAGGGGGGGCAGGGCTTGGTATAAGCAAGTTAGGTAGTGAGTGTGGCTGCAGTACTGGTTCCTGCAGGTGGCCCCATGCTTATACTAAGGGCCCTGGCCAGGGCCATTTCCTATGTTCCTGGAGGGGTCTCTCCATGAACGCTTTCTCTCTTGGACACACTCCAAGATGAGCAAATAACCTCCCCACTATGTGCCTCAGGTGCTCTTTAGATCACTGTTTCTGTGCCGTGTGTCTGTGGGTTGTTTGCCTGCCTTCTCTCTGAGAAGAGGCAATATGCTCTGGGCTCTATCCCAGCCAAGTACACTGACCTTTAAAACACTAGGCTTTAAGTCCTGCTAGTTGCCAAGAGTCACGAAATTCAGCCCTTCTCACTTTCCAACCCAAATGCTATGGGGAATCGTTTTCCGCATGTGCTCCCCTGTGTGCTAGTCTGTCAGTCGTCTTTCTCTGCAACTGTGGCTCTCTCCCCACCACATCAGCCACGATCTGTTTCTCTCCCAAGCCACATCTCCACACTCCCTACATTCTTTGATGTGGCCTCATCTCTACCTTTGGTTGTGGAGTTTGTTCTTCAAGTCTTCAGGTTAATTTCTGGGGCACTCTGGATGATTTGAGAGTTACCTAGTTGTATTTGTGGGATGATGCAAACCTAGTGTTCTCCTACTCTGTGGCCATCTTCCCATACTCTGTCATCTTTTGAGTACAATCTAACTTAGTTGCTCCATAGAGCTCCTGGAACATTTCAGATTCTGTGAGAAATTAAACTAATTAGACTTAGTTGCTACATTAAATTACATGAGAAGCACTGTCAAATAGATGGTACTAAACCCTGTTAGATTATATTTATGTAGATATGTTATTAAAATAAGTGTTCTAAAAATTATATAAAACGCCTAGATCTGATTTCCTGGTATGTTATTATCTTAAAGCATTGTATGTCACATAAATAACAAAATTTCCTCATCAACTGTATTGTAGTGAACTTTAATCAGCTCTTTGACAGTTATTGTTTTACTCTGATGCTATTGTCATCTTCGGTGTCATCTTCAGTGAGACTCAGAAAAAACTCTGAGTGCAAGTTTCTGATAAACTTAAAGTATAAAACTGAACTAGGTAAGAATTTCTGAACTAGTAAAAACTGGATTCAAGCAAGACAAAAATCAGTTAAGATGGGACCAAATGAACTGAGGAGAATAATTAGAATTTTTATGACTTTTTTGTTTGAAACATTGCTGACTCTTCAAAACATTTTATTTTTCCAAATTTAAGGAAACTTTTTCTCTTAAGCTGACTTACAGCAATTTGTTAAAATACACCTTTGTGAACAAACTGAAACATTTATCTTTTTCTCCCTATCTGATCCTGCCAAACTTCAGAAATTCAGTATTTTTTAATAAGACTCTATTTATTTATTTGAGAAAGAGAGATAGTGAGAGAGAGCACAAGCTGGGAGGAGAAGAAGCAGGATCCCCAGTGAACAGAGAGCCGATGCCGGGCTAGATTCCAGGACCCTGGGACCATGACCTGAGCAGAAGGTAGACGCTTAACTCACTGAGCCACCCACGCACCCCAATTCAGTGAATACTCTTACCTTTTCATGTTAATATATTTATTTGTATAAGTTCAATAAGAATCTGTTTTCCTTATGACATGACACAATTGGAAACATTGGTTATATTACACGATCTTGACTGGAATGTCATATCTGAGAAAGATATGCATAGACTCAGATATGACCAGACAGCTTTAAGGAACTAAGGTTGATTTTTATGGAACCAATAAAGCTCCTTGGAGATATCAACCTGATACCTTGCTTACAGAGTTCCCAGCAGCCTTACCAAGTGAGTAAAGAATGTCACTTTCTGGCAGGTGCAAGAACCTCAGGATATCCTGGGGACCTTGAAAAGAGAGGAATTAACACAAATCTATAGAATCTAGTATTTACTCAGTGTGTTAGTGAAAAATTTCTCTCTGTAGTCACCCACATTTCCAAAGATAGCCAGATTAAGACTAATCTGTTTGCAAAAGAAGTCTAGTTTCAAAAAGACTTGGTCTCATTATTTATATAAGTGCAGCAAGACTAGCAGTTCACCATATAGGCTCTTTAAAACCGCTTTGCTGGAACTCTTATAAGGAATCTCCAGATTGAACTTTTTTTTTTTTAAAGATTTTATTTATTTATTTGACAGAGAGAGAGAGATCACAAGTAGGCAGAGAGGCAGGCAGAGAGATAGGGGGAAGCAGGCTCCCCGCTGAGCAGAGAGCCCGATGTGGGGCTCGATCCCAGGACCCTGAGATCATAACCTGAGCCAAAGGCAGAGGCTTTAACCCACTGAGCCACCCAGGTACCCCTCCAGACTGAACTTCTAATAGCCTTTCAAGGCCGAAAGCCAAGCCAAACAGCTGCCATCAGACTTGGCCTGCAATACCTGTTCATTATAAATTGGACTAGATCCTGAATTCTTCTGGTTTCCTCCAGTGTCTGGCTATAACTCTCCAAACTAATGTTGTTGATTTTTCTCCCTTCTTTCTGAGTTGGATTCATTTGAGAACTAAAACTTCCCTTTGCCCAAAGCCTGCAAACTAAATATGAATGACTTGAAATAAACTTCAGAGAAATCATCACAACAGCTCATGTGTAGACAATCTTCATGTCTGTTCTATGAGCCACTTAAAGATCACTAGGGACACTTAAACTACAAACCAGAAAGTTCTGTCAGACTGCCACTGCTTGCTCTCATTCTATCTGAAGATGCTTGGAGCTTAACATCTAGAACTCTTCTCCACTAGCTATCCTCAGAACTCAAAAACTGGTTTATAATTTGATCCAATCATTAACCATTGCTTTTCTTTTGTTTCCTTAAACAACAGGCATTTCTTTCTCTCTTTTTTTTTTTTTAAGATTCTTTATTTTAAAGTCATCTCTACACCCAAGGTGAGGCTTGCACGCATGACCCCAAGATCAAAGGGTCGCATTGCTCCACCGACTGAGCCAGCCAGGCACCCCAAACAACAGGCATTTCTTCTTTTTTTTTTTTTTAAAGATTTATTTATTTGACAGAGAGAGATCACAAGTAGGCAGAGAAGCAGGCAGAGAGAGAAGGGGAAGCAGGCTCCTTGCTGAGCAGAGAGCCCGATGCGGGGCTCGATCCCAGGACCCTGAGATCATGACCCGAGCCGACGGCAGAGGCTTTAACCCACTGAGCTACCCAGGCGCCCCACAACAGGCATTTCTAATACTGGATTACTTGAACCATAGGCTTAACTTTGAGAACACAGCTGTATCACCACCTCCTGAAATGAGTTTAACTTACTTATTGCCAGGACTGGTTCAACAAGACAGAACAATCTACCTGCTCAACTTTCAATGTGTGAAACTTCAGAGAAGTTTCGGGGGAGAAAACTGTAGGGACCAAGGGCAGGCTGCCCCAAGATGGGTCACTTTGGCATGAACATTATTTTGAGTTACAAGCAAACAAACCCCAGAAGATTCAGGAAAAGCTCTTCACCTCCCCCTCAACTGTGTGCCTGTACCAGGAATAACTCTACTAACAGATTCCTCTTTACCTGAGAAACTTATCTGCACAACAGGGCAACCTTTGTTTTCCAGACCTCTTTGCTCATCTTCCTGCTAATGGTCTTTTTCCCCTTTGGATCCTCAGACCCCTACCCCTCTCCTTAGCTCATATAAACTTCATGTTGTCTCCTCGTCTTTGGAATTTCATTGTCTGTGTGGATTCCCCGTATGTATGCTACTAAGTCAGATTTTCTCTCGTTAATCCATCTCATGTCAATTAGATTCTTAGTCCAGCCAGAAGGACCTTGAAGTACAGAGGAAGGTCTTTCTTCCCAACCAAAACATAGGAATAATCTTTAGGACGCTGGATTAGACAGTGGTGTCTTAGATATGATACAAGAAGTATAAGCGACAAAAGAAAAAATAGATACGCTAGACTTCATCAAAATTAAAAACTTCTATGCTTCAAAGACATCAAGAAAGTGAAAAGACAACTCACAGAATAGGAAAAATATTTGCAAATCATATATCTAATAAGGTACTTGTATCCAGAATATACAAGTAATTGCTAATGGGTACAGGGTTTCTTTTGGGGGTGATAAAGACAGTCTAAAATTAGATTGTGGTGATAGTTACATAATGATGCGAATATGCTAAAAACCACTTACACTTTAAAAATGTGAACTTTATGACGTATGAGTTATATTTCACTAAAACTATTATTTTAAAAAAAATGAAGGTTTTCTTCCCTATCTTTCTAGCTGCCCAGAGCCAGTTTGTCAAAATACTTATGATCACCCCTTCTCAGAGATTCTAAGGTGAAGATGCAGATATCTTTATTTCCAAAATTCCTACAAAGGAACCTGTTCTTCTTCCCTTAACTGGTTGCTACTTAGACTGAAAAGATGCCAGATATCTTAAAGCTATGACATTTGTGCATCTAAAATTACAGAGTTGATATTGTTTTTTTCCCCTCCTTCAAAATTCAGTGCCAAAGGCAAGCATCTGTAGCATTTGTTTGCTCCACTTCTATGTCCCGGTGGCAGAAAGGTAGATGAGGATTGGCTGGGATTGGCTGTCCCATGACAGCTCCTTTCAAGGTGTCTCACAGAGTGCCTGGGCTGGGATCCAACACCACCCTCCCTACTCAAGTCACTCCCGGGGCTCTGTGAGGTCACTGGAACCCAGGGCAGAAGAGAAACAAACCAACCAAAAACATACACACAAAAACTGTAGTAGTTAAATTAATTGCGTATTCCAGAAATCTTTGTAATCGGCAAGTTTATAAAATATGGCATCTCCTCTTTCCTGTCAGAGTAATGGTTCAGAGAACAAAATTCAAAAGCCAACTTTTTCTTAGCTCTGTTTCCCGGTTCCCTAGCCTCACTCTGTGTTTATGGAATGATTTAAGTATTAGTCTAAAAATTCATCACCAAGCAGAGAATAATATACCTACTTCATAAATTCAGAGAGCTGGACAGATCAGGTCATTCTGCTTCTCCAAAGATTTGTTTTGATAAATGCAAATACCCAAAGGGGATAGACCTTACCTTTGCTGGATCAATTGCTGTTAATTCAAACTTTTGGGAAGAAAGCCTTGTGATGATTAGGTTCTCAATACCACAAGACCTGGAATAGCAACTTCTTGAAGATTCTTATTCCCCACAACCTGTAGGTAAGAAATAGAACGCTTAATATAACAGGATTGTTAAGTGTGAGCATTTTGATTAGGCAGACCTAGGTTTGAAACCTTGATCCACCACTTACTAGTTGATTAAAATTACTTAATCTCGTGTATAATCCCTAATTTACAAGGTTGTTCTAAGAATTGAAAATGACATGAACAGATGCACAACTTAACTACTCATCAAGGACTGGAAAGACAAGACTGCAAGGAGATTCCATTTTATACCCAGATGAATGTAAAAAATAGGAAACCTGACAATACCAAGTGTTGAAAAAGAGAGGAACAATGGATATCTTATGTAACATATCTCTCATACATTATATATTGGTCTAAAAACTTTGTTCGACTTTATGATATGTTTTATTATTTTATATTCTCAAACTCAGTGAACTAGAAATTCCACTCCTAGATGTATACCAAAAAAAATTTGCACGTGGTTGTCCAAAAATGTGTACAAAAATGTTTATTTAGCGGCACTGTTCAAAGCAAGAGCAAGAAACTTGAAATAACCCAAATGTCATTGACAGAAGAGTGGGTAAGCTAATTATGGTATATTCACACAATGGAATATCAAACAGAAGTGAAAATGATTGAACCACAGCTGTTTGCAACAATACGTTGGGTGAAAGTACAACATCCTATTACAAAGTTCATTGCAAGTCAGAAAGTTCTTCTATTTCCTCACTTCTTTATAAACACTTAGTATTTTTGACCGTTTTGGTTTTGTTTTGTTTTGGGAATAAAATGAGAATAAGGTGCATTGCTGTTTTACCTTGCATTTTGCTGATTATCAGAGTGGAACTTCTTTTTTACCCATTTGGAATTCTGTTTCTGTGACTTGCCTTTTCATGTAATGTGCCCATCTTTCTAGTTCCCCTTTTTCTTGCTTATTTGAATGATTTTCTTGTATATTGATATTAGTCATTTGACTCTAGTTTTTGATGTTCAAAAAGCTCCCATTAAGCCATTCACCTATTAATTTTATATGTAATGTCTTTCATCCCAAAAACGTCTTAGTGTTGATGTAAACAAATAACATCTGTCAACTAGACAATAATTAATTTTTTTTAAATTGAAATGCCCATTTACTAGAAGAAAATCATATGGAAAGTGTGTGATGTTGAGATTTGCAAAGGGAAGTTCAGCCCGTGTTTCCTTAAATCAATTTTGAGCTACTTTCAGGTTTCTGTGAAAATCAACCACCACGTCTAAATGCAAACACCACTCTAAAGCACAATGAGTGAAATAACCATATATTTAGGTCATATGACTATGACAAAAGAGCAGGATTCTGTTTAAGAATGATGTTAGGGGGCATCCGGGTGGCTCAGTCGGTTAAGTGTCTGCCTTCGGCTCAGGTAATGATCCCAGGGTCCTGGGATGGAGCCTCGCATCGCATCGGCTCCTTGCTCAGCAGGGAGCCTGCTTCTCCCTCTTCCTCTGCCACTCCTGCTTGTGCTCTCACTCTCTCTCTGTCAAATAAATAAATAAAAACTTAAGAAAAAGAGAGAATGATGTTAAGCTCTCTTTTATTTTGTTTTTTAAGTATGGCATAGAGGCCAACATGGGGCTTGAACTCGCAACCCTGAGGTCAAGACCTGAGCTGAGATCAAGAGTCAGATGCTTAACTGACTGAGCCACTCAGGTGCCCCAAGCTCTTTTAAAAACTTTTTATTAATTTGTACATGTTTAATTTGTATGTATATTTTATACACAATGTTTGATTCATATTATATAATAAAAATAGATGTGATGTTTTTGTAAGTATTTAATAGATCTTTATCAGATTGAAGAGTTCCTTTTTTGTCTCCATCTATTGTTTCCTGTGGATTTTTATTGTTATTATAATCTTAGGTTTCTCTTTATTTCCAGCAATGTTTTTGAGTTAAATTCCATTTTATATATTGATACTACTACCCAAGTTTTAATCTGATTAATATTAATCTGATGTTTATTTTACACCTTTATGTGTGGTTTTGGTTTAGTAGTTTCTTTTTATTTATTTTGTAAAAGATTTTATTTATTTATTCATGAGAGACAGAGAGAGAGAGAGAGAGAGAGGCAGAGGCAGAAGGAAAAGCAATATGGGGCTCGATCCCAGGACCCCAGTATCCCAACCTGAGCCGAAGGCAGACACTTAACCAACTGAGCCACCCAGGCACCACAAGGAGTTTCTTTTATAAATTAAAGGTAGCAGATTTTGGTTTTGTTTTTAATTTAATGTAATAGTCCTTGTCTTTTATAGGGTGAACTTAATTCTTTCAAATGTATTTTTATCATTTTGTGTCTGGACTTATCTTTTTATATTTTTTAGAGGTTATCCATCCACTTTTTAAAACATATATAAGTATAAAATTTTCTAAGTGAAAAGTTATTCAGTTTTATTTACCCTCCTTCCAAAGGCAAAGATTTTAGTGTGTTCTCACTATGCACTGGACAGCCCTGCCATCTTACTGTTGTTTTGAGATTTCATCTCACTCTTGTTCTAAAAAAAATTATTACTCTTTTCAGTCATTAATTAAACTTACTGACAGATTTTATCAATTTATTTGTTCATTGTTATTTCACACATCTTAAGCATTCCCCCTGCATTCTTGCCAAAGTATATGCTTTAATATTTCTTTCAGTAAGGGTCTGTGAGTCATAAATTCAGCCTTTGTAAATCTGAAAATATCTTTATTTTCCCTCACTTTTGAATAAGAATTTATACACACATAAATTTCTAGCTTGAATATATTACTCCACTGAATTCTTACAAGTATTGTTGCTAATGATAAGTCTTCTCTTTTTCTAATTGTTCTGTTATAGTGGTCTATTCTATTTCGTAGCTTTTAAGATATTTTCTCTTTATCCCTGCTGTTCTTCATTCCCACTACAATGTGTGTAAAGGTAGGTAAAATTTTAATTATCCTTCTCAGTCTCAAAGGGAACTTTGTTCTGCAGACTTAAGTTTCTCTTCAATTATGGAAAGATTTCATCAATATTTCCTTAAGTATTGCTGCTTCAACTCCACCCTTTTTTTTTCTGATGGAACTTGTATTATACCTGTATCATTCTCCATCTTTTTCCATTACTACTGTTCTTTTATTTTAGGTGTCAGTATCTGTGTGCTATATGCTGGATGAATTATTCAAGACTGCTTTCCAATTCACAGATGTGTCTAGATTTCATTTTATCTTATCTATTGAAGATCTTTCCTGTCCTATCTTTAATTCCGGTAACTTTATTTTTCATTCTAAGTTTTCTATTTGGTTCCTTTCCTATCTACCTACTCTTATTCTTTTAGGTCTGCTTTGTTTTATAATTTCCTGTTCACTTTATGAAAATTTTTTAACATATCATCTTAGGCATACTTATGAGCAAGTCTCTCATATGCTTTTCTATTAGTTGATCTTGTGTGAATTTGTGTTTTGATCGATGATTTTGTCAACTCTCTTAGCATACAAGACATTCACTTTCTTTGTAACTTTAGTTTGCAAGATCTTTTTGAGACTCTGAGAGGGAATCCTCTTTCTCTCTTCTTGCTGCTTTCCAATAGGTTTTTAGTACTTCTGCCTTTGGATAGAAAATTGGAATTATGTGGAGGTTCCAGGTCTCAGTCTTGCGATACTATCAGGAGTATCTCAGATCCACTCAGATCCAGCTTGTGGACATCTTGGCTCCATTCTGGTGTGAAGGCTGCCTATCTTCTCTCTTTTCACAGGCCCACCGATGAACTGCAGCCAATAAACCACAGCCCCAGGAGGCAGTGATGAACAGCAAACAGCTGACCTCTACAGCTGCCATTTGCCTTTTACTGCTTTTTCTCCTGCCTCTCTAGGCAAATAGAGGAGACAATACTTGGCACCAGTTTCTAAAGGTGGCTGAACTTTGTGCTCCCCCACTGCCTGGGTAATGTTTAGCATGTACAGCAGGGCTTCAGTAAAGACAGAGAAGCAGACAGTCCATCCGGATGGGGAACTTTAGGAGTCAGGCTTTCAAAGATCATGAGGGAAATTTCACTTGAAAATAAATCTGATTTTATGTTGGGTTATTTGGCCACAAATGACATAGAAAGATTTTAAGCATAACTGCTTTTCTTTGGGGGATTATATCAGGAACTCAATAAATGAACCTACTTTAAAGAATGCCAGAACATAAGAAAATGTCCCAAGGACCCCCGCCCCCAAAAAAGAGACCAGAGCAGAGGAAGTAGGGGGAAAGGGCACAGAGAGAAAGAGAGAGAATCTAGGAGAGGGAATCTAGAGAGAAGCATATAGGAAAACAGGGGAGAGAGAGAGAGATGGGGGGGGGGCAGAAAGAACCAAAGAGAGAAGGAAGAGAGAAATACAGTCAGTGAGAGAGACAAAGGTAGACATAAAAGGAAAAAGTCTGCAAAATATACACTGTAAATACATTAAAAGGGTTCAACTGTCTCGCTTTTAAAAAAGAAAACATGGCCACAACCATATGAGTACAAGTACCCTACTTGCTTGCGGAGTCTGTTGAGGGGATGAACCAGAAAAGAGGAAGTAGTAAAAATGACTAATCTTCCTATCAGCGGAATGACCCCTTCCAAGCCTGAGGCTGCTCTACGCTAGCTGTTGCCTGGCACAGACAAGGAGCACTCTTACCGCCTCTGGTCACTTCTTACAGCCAGGCTGATTCGATAGTCTCTTCAATAACCCATTCATCCACAGCCTTATATTAGTTTTCATCCTGAGTAACACTAATTGCCCTTCGGCTGAGAGCATGTGTGAGGCATTGATTGATGACATTTGTGCTGTTTTCCACTAAAGCAGCAACTGCGTGTGTCTTGCCTGACGCACACATCCCTCCCCACAGGGCAGGTGGAGTTATTCCAGGACCAGTGACCGCAGGGAAAGTGAGCCCTCATCAGCAAACTAGTAGCTGGGTTAATAGAATGAACCACAAGAGATTAACCCCATCCTAATGACTGATCTTCCCCACTTTGAAACAGCACGGTCAGCTATCAGCATGAGGCCAAATATTTGCTTTTTCTCTGGGAGTGCTCCCATTTATCCAAACCTGTCTTTATTTGGGTTTCCCCAGAAGCAGAATCTGAGAGAAGGATGTGAGAGCAAGTAGTTTATTTGCGAGGTGCAGATAACACTAGTAGAGAGTGGGGAAATGTGAAGAGCGAGAGGGAGAAGGCAACCAATAAGGGATGCAGTATTAAGCCAGCTTCCACTGTTGGCAACTAGAGCTTAATCCTACAGGGAAACTCTAAGACATGGTGTAAACCTATGCCTTAGATTGTTTAACTGAAGGAGCAAGGGAGCAGGGGTATTTACCCACTAACTCCTCTCAGACATTGCTCCTGCAAAGTATTCTTTTCCAGAAATTCTAGCCTGTCCTATAGATGAGCAGAGTGGCCTTCCCCTTTAAGAAATGTAGACATTGGCAGCTGAAAGTTAGCTGGAGTAGACTAACTGGTCAGGTTTGAGGGATGTGTGGGGCTCCTGTGACACTTCCCCCAAGCCTTAGTGGAGACACGGAGGCTTGCTTCATTTAATGAGTTCATCTGAGAAAAGCTTTCCATGTCTAAAGTTTCATAACATGGGCTCATTTATAAGTAGTTTAGCAGCCTTCATTTGCGGTTCACCCGAATTAATCCCAGCATTAGGTTCAGCTTCAACTCTTTACTTGCCATATAACTAACCAGGCAAAAACATTTAACCTCTCCAAATCTGTTTTGTTTTTCTTTCCAACTGTCAAGTGGAAATAATAATACCTGATTTCCCTCACAGGGATGAAATGAAACTCAACATCAAAATATATTAATATATGCCAGGAGTCAACAAACTTTCCCTATAAGGGTCAGACAGTAGACATCTTAGGCTTTAGGGATCTGTGGTAAGAAGAGATGTGGTCTCTTCCGTAACTACTCACCCCTGCTGTTGTAGCGGCAAAACAGTCTAGGCAATAAGTAAACAAATGATCGTGGCTAGATTCCTATAAAACATTATTTAGAAAAACAAGTGGTGGGCTAGATTTGACCCCTCAGTCCATGAGCTCTGGTTTGCCAACCTCTTACATATAAGAAAGGCTTTTGCACACTTACAGTATCATTTATTCCTCACTCAGTAAGTCACTCAAGTTCACCATCCCTGTCTTCCTGGAGGTGGAATTCATACTTTCCTTCTTCATGAAGCACAAGTTTACTGTGAGCACCTCTTCTGTGAAAGGCTTTATACTGGCCCTGGGGATTCAGTGCTAATAAGCAGACACTGACCATGCCCAACACCTGGAAAGGGGATCCTAAGCCTGTTCTCCCACCAATCTGCACCACCAGAGAGCCATTCCTTTTGAACAAGTGACAACTGTAGCTGAAACTCTCTTAATGCCTGTGAGTTGGGGACAGAGGCAGCATTACTAAAGAAGTTTAAGCTTCTGGGTGCCACACTTGCAATGGCTCCTTTCAAGGTCCCGGAAGGGGCCCGAGCAATGATTCATACTGACATATATATTCATCTAATTCACAAATGCAAGCTATTTGAATCATAATTGGTTAAAGCCACTGTTTTTCCACTCCGAGGTCCTCCATCACACTTCCCCTCTGTTAGGTGGTTTTTCTGATCTTCTCCTTTGCAAAAGCACAGTAAACTAATCAACAGCCATTTTAAGCTACTTTTTGTTTTTTAAAGATTTTATTTATTTATTTGACAGAGAGAAAGAGATCACAAGTAGGCAGAGAGGCAGGCAGAGGGAGAGGGGGAAGCAGGCTCCCTGCTGAGCAGAGAGCCCAACGTGGGGCTTGATCCCAGGACCCTGAGACCACGACCTGGGCCGGAGGCAGAGGCTTAACCCACTGAGCCACCCAGGTGCCCCCATTTTAAGCTACTTTTAATGAAAAACATTCACTGTTTGGACCTTGAAGTTAGGGCCTATTGCAACTTCTTTAAGAGTCCCTCTTTTAAGAGGCAATAATTAACAATAGATAAATAATTATTCAGTGTGGCTCTTTGGTGCCCCTAGGGCCAGAGCACTGTTGGGGAGAGCATGATCACTTCTGGTCCAAGAACTAGTGTGAAAATGTAAAATGACAAGAAACACTGTCAAATTCTTTAAGGCAGCAAACTACCTATGCTTAGGAAAACAGCTTGGGAAAATCCAAATAAAATTTTTCATCACTATGATTTAGAAATTTACATGGTCACTTTCAGCACCTGGGCTCTGTGATTCGATAGCATTTACCCATCTAAGTACCAGTATCTATGAAAAACCACATGTATGCAAGTGTTTATCTGTGGGTAGATAAGGACACACACGTATTTGAGTATATATGTACACATGCAACTACGTAAGTATATATGACATCTGTACAAAACTCTCCCAAAACAAAATTTAAATATTAGAACTAGGTAACACTGTGTTTCCAAATATACACTAATAATTAAAACGACTACCTTTTATTGAAAGCCATGTGCCCAGCACTACGCAAGCCCTCTAAATACACAAAACTCTACAGATTGTCTCCATTATAATGATGAAGGAACTAAAACATAAAATGTTAAGAAACTTCCCCAAGATCAACTTGGGGCAAGAACTTAAAATCAGCTATTTCTGAGTCTCGAACCTGATTTTTAATTACCACGTAGTTAGTGTATATGTAGGTGTAAATGCCCTGTCAAAAAGACAATGTCTTGGCAAAACTACCTAGAGCCTTGAGAATATAGCCGTTCACCAAGAGTCTGTAGGAAATTAGCATTTGTATGTCTGAGCTGGAACAAGGGTTCAGGTACAAATCACATTTTCTCGTGGTGTAAATGATAGGGAGGGATCCCAGGACTCAATCTTACCCTGCCTTTCCCTTACACTTTTTTTCCCTTTATGTGGTGATCTATTTGTCCTTCTCCAGCTTCTGTGAGCCTCAGCTCTGAAAACAATGTCTATGCTTTCAGACCCATTAAAGGCTGGCACCTAACACTTCTTCCTTGGGCATCTTGAGAATAGACACATAGGCTATTCAAGGTTTCTATATGAGGTAGACAAGTTTTGTTTGTTTCTGTTTCTAGTAGCAAAGAGATCAGGCTAAAAATAATTGAGATGCAACAAATCTCATTAAATGGCACTAATTTGGGGCGCCTGGGTGGCTCAGTCGTTAAGCATCTGCCTTCGGCTCAGGCCATGATCCCAGGGTCCTGGGATTGAGCCCTGCATCAGGCTCCCTGCTCAGCGGGAAGCCTGCTTCTCCCTCTCCCACTCCCTCTGCTTGTATTCCCTCTCACGCTGTGTCTCTCTCTGTCAAATCAATAAATAAAATCTTTAAAAATAAATAAATAAAAATAAATGGCACTAATTTGACTTTGGGTACTGACTTAATATGCAGATAATACACAAGATGTGATTTTTCTTGGTATTTGTGTTGTCTTAGCAATTCCACTCAATTCCTTTTTTTTTTTATTAAAGATTTTATTTATTTATTTGACAGAGAGAGAGAGAGAGAGCACAAGCAGGGGGAGAGGCAGAGGGAGAGGGAGAAGCAGGCTCCCTGCAGAGCAGGGGAAGCCCGATATGGGACTCAATCCCAGGACTCCGGGATCATGACCTGAGCCAAAGGCAGTGGCTTAACCAACTGAGCCACCCAGGTGCCCCACTCAATTTCTTTATACTTCTGTTAGGATCCATCAGCTAAAGACCACTAGGAACATACCTACAGTCAAACAAAGTTGGCTTTATTGACATACCACAATGAGAGTGAGTGTACATGATGAGGAACCATAGGGCATCTCAATACGAGGGTGTTAAAAAGGATTTATTATAGTATTTGGTTGTAGTAGGTGATTTGGAAGAAAGTTCAGGAGGTAGGACTTTATTCTGGGTTAGATGCTGTCAGGAACTGGGGATAATTCTATGATTGAGTATCTTAACAAATCTTATCTAAAGGAGGGAAGATTAGCATTAGGCCAAAGCTATAACTGATAAAGCAGTAGCAGTCACTTATATGAGCCAAGATAAGTGGATATTTGGTCATTTTTGTGGCTTGAGCAATATTCATGGTTTTTTGTCTGTGTTCAGACATGATTAAAGAGTGGTTTTGGTTTTTCTCTTGATCCATCATGGTCACATAGTGGACTTGTTTTGTGATATTGCTAATTTTCACAAGGAAAGCACTATGGCCTGCCTAGCTGTGAGTGACAGGCCAGCTCCTAGTGACACCAAGGATTAGCCGACAGTTCTAAGCCAACTTCTGGCCATCAGGGGTGCTTTACTCTTTCTCAGTGTTCCTATCTTTAAGTTAATATTTCTGAGTTTCACATTTTGGATGTGTAAGTCTCCATGCCCACTTCCCCTGCATGTAGACCACATAGGGAAAGAAAATATCTCAAACATGCTAACAATGGATCTTAGGCCTCCTAAAAGACCTTTCCACATAGCAGCAGAAAACAGAGATACCACATTTGCCTTTCCTTAGTTTCCTATTTCCTCATAACATGGAAATAATTCCATCTGTAGTTGTACCTAGAACAAACCAAAAGATGATGCACCAGGGCCTATGGTCTAATTAAAGTAGATTAAGGAATGGGAAGTAAGCATAAGTATAAGCTGAATCCTGAAATGTAACAGTTCAAAGGTCACACAATGGCACACGCTAACAGTGATCAATAAGGAAAGGGTAGGTTAATCTGTGTCATAGGGGTGATTGTAACTAAGTGTTAAGAGAGGCTACAGAAGACTACTTAAATCTGTTCTCAGAACTCTGGCTTTGGAAGCCCTTTCTAACTTGCCTCTCCCTTGGATAGAAAAGGGGACCCTCCTCCTTCCTTTTATCTTGAGCTCTGCCTCCTCTCCAGCCCTTTCATCCTCTTGACTGTCACCTCTTGCCTATACTTTTATTTCCCCAGTAGTCACACTAACTGGTTTCCTCTGAGTCATAAGCTTCCAAATGACCTGTGCTGGAGAATAAAGCATCTGACAAAGACACACAGGGTTTATGTTTTCTGGGCTATTAATAATAATCGTTGGCATCTTGATACTCTCAAATAGAAACTGAAGCTGCCTGCCAGTAGGACTTAGGTTTGTGTTTCAGACAATACAGTTTTTCTCCTTGCATTGTTTGTATTCTCTGTAGTGTTTTCCCTGCATGAAAAATATTCACTAGAACTGTAAGTTGTTTGCTTCTTCTGATTTCTACTACCCTATATTAATATCCAAGTTCTACAACTTCATATAAATGAAATGATGCAGTACAATATGTGCTCTTTGTGTTTGGTATCTTTCACTTAGGTTTATGAGACTCATTCATGTTATTACTTGCATCAGAAGTTTATTACTATTTTTTTATTGCTGAGTAGTATTCTATTGTATTAATTTACCACAATTTGCATATTTAGTCTGTTGACAGATATTTGAGTCATTTTTAATTTGGACCTATTATAGATAAAGTTGTTATAAACATACTTGTACAAGGCTTTTTATGGACATCTGTTCTCAGTTCTCTTAAGTAAATACCTAGAAGTAGAAATTTGGGGTCATAGGGTGGGTGAATGTTTAACTTTATAAGAAACTGACAACTGGATTTCCAAAGTGATTTTATTTTACAGTCCCACCAGCAATGAGATTTCTAGTTGTCTATATCCTCACCAACAGTTTATGTTGTTAAGTCTTTTAAATTTTAGCCATTTTACTGGGTTTTATAGCACTTTAAAGTTTTCTGATTATCCACATCAATAAGAATGCTGGATTCAATTCTTATAGATTTTTTGCTTCTATTTTTCAATTCTTATATTTTGTGAGTGAAGCTAGAAAGGTTCAAATTTTTTTCTTTAAAATGGTACAAAACACACAACTATAAAAGAAAAGATTGATAAATTGGACTTGAGTAAAATTAATAAGTTCTATTTATCAAAAGACACCTTTAAGATAATAAAAAGGCAAGCCACAGGTAGAGCAAAAATTTCGCATAAACAAAAACATTAATCATGCCCAGAATACATAAAGAGCACCTACAAATCAATACAAAAAGATATACGACTAAATTTAGAAATGGGCAAAATATTTGAACAGACATTTTACAAAGAAAATATTCAAATGGTCCATTAGCACATGAAAGGATGCACAATTTCTTTAATCCTTAGGAAAAGAGAAACTTAAACTACAATAAGATATTACTATACACTAAATAGAATGGCTGAAATTAATAAGTCTGATAATACCAAGTGTTGACAAGGATGTAGAACACTTGAACTTTTAATACACATTACTGGTGGGAATGTAAACTGGTAAAGCCACTTTGAAACACAGACAGTATCTACTTAAGCTAAACATGCATCTACTATATAAGCCAGCAATTCAACTCCTAGGTATAGTACAAGAAAAATGAATGCATATGTGTTCCAAAAGTGTGCAAACTTGTTCATAGCAGCTTTATTCATAATAAAGTCCAAACTGAAAAGAACTTAAATGCCTATCAATAGGAGAAAAAATATATGTTGTGGTATATTCATATAATAGAATATTATACAACAGTAAAAAGAAAATGAACTACAACATGCAATGACACAGATGGCCCTCATAGACTTAATGATGAGTGAAAGAAGCCAGACCCAAAATAGCATATACTGTATAATTTCCTTCATAGGAATTGTAGGCACAGGCAAAGCTCACTGCTACTAATGGCTGGCAGAATACGGATTATCTCTGGGGAGAGAATATTGACTGGGAAGGAGCATAAGGCACACTTCCAGGTGCTGGGAATGTTCTATATCTGGATCTGGGTCATAAAATTCACCAAGTTGTATACTTGTGATTGGTGAACTTTACTGAATCTATGTTATACTTCAATATTTTTTAAAAATCCAGCAAATATTACAATAGACATATTTGACAACTAAAAATCAAATAGTAAGGAATTAGTCCCTTAGAAATACCTAACTTTTGGAATGCTTGTGTTATCATTCCCTCTCAAAATACCAATTATTTGTTTGTTTCCTAAGTTGAGATGGAAAATATCCTGAATGGAAGCTAGCTAGTTTGTAAACCATTGCCCAGAGATCTGGTTCTTTGGATCTTTTCAAGATAGCCTATTAGCTCTAATATGTCATGACCTCATTTGGAAGGATTAGAAGCCCTTAAATGCCATTAACATCCCAATATTAGATTATAGCCCCCCAAATTAACTCATATTTCTCTGGCCACTTGGTTTCACCAATATAAATTTGGAGCAAATTACATTATAAACCATGCTTATGAGCTGTAACCACAATATTGAGATGCCAAACCGGAGAGAAAATGGCAACCTGCTCAAGCATCCTGGTTTGCAGCAGCATGATTTGATGGTCATCTAGGTTTACAAGTCTGTTTATGTGTGTGTGTGTGTGAAAGAGGGAGTGTGTTTCTATAGTCTGGCCTGAGGCAGTATGCTTTCCTTTTATAATCAGTATTTTTAAAAAATACTTTAGTTTCTGTTGTCTGAGGTCAAATAGGAGCAAAATCAATCTTCAAAACTTTACTCAGTTTTCTTTTTAGATATCACTGCCTGCACTTACCCTACATTACATTAATATTAATATAAAAGATACACATACTGATTTGGTGGTGGGGCAATAAGGGGAAGAGGCGGAACAAAATCTTACTAGAGTAGCAAAAAGACCTTTGGAGAGACTAAAATGCGAACGAGAGGATTATGACTTATAAATTTCAGTAATACTCATATTTAGACACTCAACCATAGTATCGACATGAGACTGTGAATAAGTTTTATTTTTCCATAGAGGAAAGGCTACAGGTAAGATAAATTCCACATGCATAATGAAATTTCAAAATCACTTTTTGAAAATGTAAATTTTCCTTCTCTTGTCACTAAGGCAGCTAATTCTGCTCAGATTAGAGCGTTCACTTAGGTTTGACCATGTAAATTCTTCCTCTGGAGTAAATGTGGTACTAAGCAAAGCAGCTTCCACACATAATCAATAAGCTCCTATTTGTGCAGAATAACATAAAGTCTAGTGATGAAATACTAACTAGCTAGGAACAAATCTTCCATCTGAGAAATATGTTCCTCTTTGACTTCTGGCAGCACTTTCTTTCTTGGGATGCCTGACCAGAGAACACAGTATTGGTGTGATTGGTTGGGGTGCAAAAGTTAAAAAGTGAATTTTCTCCCATCGGAATCACGGGCTTTCCAAACTGAATAGCCAACCATGCACAGAAGATCTCAATTCTGGTGACTCTGCTATGGACATGCGAAATGAGCCCTCTTTATATCTGATATAATGCATAGAAGAAAGGCTACCATTAAGCAAGAGAGAAAAGTGGATTTCATTAACTTCTGACTATAAAAGCTGGACTAAACATTTTTTTTTTTTACAAAAATGTCCAAAGGTGGAGGATTTTGTGGGGGAAAAAAAAATCTGTATCACAGTACCCCTGATAACATCCCTCAAAGCCACAAAAGAAACATGTCAACTAATTAGGAAGACTCCTCCTTGGCTGGCCATCACCACTTACTTTGAAATGGGTAAGTCTGATTTTTATTACATATTTTGCTTTTAGTAGATTTTAGATTTTTAAATTCATTGCTTTGGTGATTTGGTGATGGGTTTTGAAGTGAACCTTGAGGATCTGGAGTATAGTGACACTGTTAAGCATACAAGTGCAGGAATTCATAGTAACCATCTGAGCTACCCAAAGGGAACAACAGAACAGCCAGGAAGCAGTCTATAGATCCAAGCTGTTCCAAGATCCTTGGGTTCTTTTTCTCATCCCATTTCCCAACCCCAGGGAAATTAATTTCCAGCCCAGGAGGGAGGAAAATATCTCTTTCTTCTGCTTTTCTGAAACTCTGACTACACCTAAAAACTCACAGTAACTCCTTTTTACCTTATCTGTTAGCCCTCTAGGAGAGCCTGAGGATATCGTAGAGACCCGAGGGGCTCAAGCTCTTGGAGCATTAAAGTCAGAAAAGTATATGGGCTACTTCTTTCCATATACATCCATCAAAAAAATGAACACACAGCTGCCTATTTGATTGAATAGGGAGAAAAAAATAGGAATTAAAAAGAAAAAATTCATAAGTTAATATGTAGAAATATCGTTCATCCAAAATTACATGGATTTTTTTTTCTTATGCAATTGCAAGCATCAAGAGCGTAGGAAACATGTCACATCTTTCATACTTTTTATCCACAGAGTTATCTGTACCTAGGATATAACAGAGAGTTAATGAATAAGTGAAAGGATCAATAAATGGGGACACTTGGGTAGCTCAGTTGGTTTAGCGTCCACCTTTGGCTCAGGCCATGATCCCAGGGTCCTGGGATCGAGTTCCACATTGGGCTCCTTGCTCAGCGAGGAGCTTGCTTCTCCCTCTGCCTGCTCTGCCTGCCACTCCCCCTGCTTTTGCTCTCTCACTCTCTCTCTCTGACAAATAAATAAAGTCTTAAGAAAAAAAAGGATTAACAAATTAATGAATGAACGAAGAAATAAATAATGTTTCAAAAGCTCAATTTCCTAGTTACCCTGTCTTGTACCACAGGGCAAGTTTACTCCATCATCTCTGCTGTTCTGTGACCTTATCCTAAACCTTATAGGAGTCTTCTAACTATTACCAAATTTAGCTTTTTGTAACCAGGATTTGTGAGTGTCAGAAAAGAAACTACTACCTTCCTTGTTGCCCCCAAAGAGCCTCTTATCTAGTTAGAGACAGGACTTACATCTATATACCATTAGAAAGCAGTACAAGGCAAGGATGAAAAAAGTATTCTGCTATGGGAACATCAGACATGAGGAGATCACTTACAGACTACAGTAGATGGCAGACACTACAAGGAAACAAGAGGTTCTGAGATGGACCACAAATGTCTTTGGCAGGTGGAAAGGAAAAGAGAGAAACAGCATGAATAAAGATGCAAAGGGGATAAGGCACGGCATATTTGGGAGCAAGGAGTCTAGGCTGTCTTGAGAAAAAGATGGGCCAAAAGCAAAAGGATATGGTAGACTAGCTTAAGTAGAAGAAGGATATATTTGAATGTGATGGAAGAACTATAGCAGAACTTTGGACATTTGATCAGTGGATGCCCATAACTACCACAGTGGGAGGTGCTGTGAAATCTAAGTTCCACAGTTTTGAGAGCTAAAAGGAGAACTTTGGATTAAAAAAAATATTTCTAATTTCCCTTGCTATATCTGAGCTCCATAACAGGTTCTACCCCCAAACTGAGAAGATACTCAATAATACCTTGTTAACTGATTGATTAAGGCATAAAGGTTTTCAAATCTGGAATGAGGAAACATGGACTCCAGTTGCAGCTCTGCCACTAACTGGCTGTGACTCCGCCAAGTCACTTAGCTTTTCTTGGCCTCAGTTTTCTCAACCATAAAATGAGGAGACTAGATTTAAAAATACTCGATTCTCTTTGGGCTCCAAAAGCATGTAAGTGATTATCAGTCCAACTAAAGAACCAAGTTGCAAAAGTTTTTCTGGAAGAAATTCAGCCTGAGAGGATTTTAAAAGGAAAATAAATATCAACAAACAAAGATGAAAAAGGATCAATGAATCTTCATTTAATTACAAGAGTAACACACTAATGAAATTACATTGTAAGCTAGAATTTCTATTTTAACCAGAAGTAGGGAAATGTAAAAACATGTTGAATCCTTACTGAAGATAAGACTTTTGTTCATTGAGGTATTCTCCATTCTCACTCCAGAGTAAATATGTTCTCAGTGATCTGGATTTTCTGCTGTGACTTCCTTTTTTTTTTTTTTTTAAAGAGTTTGTTGGGGCGCCTGGGTGGCTCAGTGGGTTAAAGCCTCTGCCTTCGGCTCAGGTCATGATCTCGGGGTCCTGGGATCGAGCCCCACATCGGGCTCTCTGCTCAGCAGGGAGCCTACCTCCCCCCCCCCCCCCGCCTATTTGTGATCTCTCTCTCTCTCTGTCAAATAAATAAAATCTTTAAAAAAAAAAAAAAGAGTTTATTTATTTGACAGAGAGAAACACAGAGAGGGAAATTAAGCAGGGAAAGTGGGAGAGGGAGAAGCAGGCTTCCCACTGAGCAGGGAGCCTGATGTGGGGCTCAATCCCAGAATCCTGGGATCACAAACCGAGCCAAAGGCCAACACTTAATGACTAAACCACCCAGGCACCCCACCTTTTTTTTTTTTTAATATTTTTATTTATTTATCTGAGAGAGAGAGAGAGCATGCATGAGGAAGGAGGAGGGGCAGAGGATGAGGGAGAAACAGACTTCCTGCTGAGCAGGGAGCCCAATGCAGGACTTGATTCCAGGACCCTGGGATCATGACCTGAGCCAAAGGCAGATGCCTAACCGACTGAGCCACCCAGGTGCCCCTGCGACTTCCATTTTAAGTTGGGAAGTCAACAGGAATTTTTCAAAAATTTCAATTCTGCTGAAATCAATTGGAAAGTTTAAAATCAACTGAAAGTTTTGATTGCTGAAATCAATTGAAACCTTCTCACAAGAGATAATTCAGATAATTCTCTGCCCAATATACTTCTGGTGGTGGGGTGAGGGGAGGGTGAGAATGTCACAGTTTCCAAAATTCATCAATAGAACAAATCACTCAAGACATTGAGCCAATTTTTCTTTCTACCTTCCTTCCTTCCTCCCTCCCTCCCTTCTTTCTTTCTTTCTCTCTCTCTCTCTTTCTTTCTTTTCTTCTTTCTTTCATGTTACATTAGTCACCATACAGTATCTCATTAGTTTTTGATGTAGTGTTCCATGATTCATTGTTTGCATATAACACCCAGTGCTCATTGAAATACGTGCCCTCCTTACTACCCATCACCGGGCTAACCCATCCCCTGACTCCTGAGCCAATTTTTCTTGTTCAGATTCCTATCTTACTATAGAGTCTAGGGCACAGATAATATATTTGTACTTCTTCCTAGATTATTTTTTTAATCTCATTGCGCACTATTTTTTCTTTTATCCATAAGAAAAGAGAAGAAAGCTAAGACGGAAGTGGAAGCATTTTGGATCCACCAGAGATAATCCTTGGATTTGTTCCTCCACATATAAGGTGTTCAAAACACCAGAGGATTGATATACAATCACTTACAGTGAGACTGTCTTGACCTTCTATACCTTGAAAATATGATCTGGAACCATACAATTGCCTTTCTCAGGAATTTACACTAGGAGATATGGAATGCATCAATTGTTGAAAGGATGCAAGTACGAAATGTCAGAAAGTAGGATCCAAGTCATGAGGGACTATGGCAAACTAAATAGTGAGAAAAAGGGAACTGAGTAAAAGATATACGTTGAGGGAAAGACAGAAGGAGACAGAAAGAGGAGAATTGAGTAGACTCTCAGAGCAATGTAAAAATGCCATGACAAAGGCTCCTCAGAGAGTGTAAAAGGAGTGAATTTTCAGAATCACCTGTCACCTCCCATTTCAGTTCAGACCACCTGAGTCCTAACTACAAATGATCACTTTCCTTGCAGTAACCTGAGGAAGACCCTACTCCTTGAAGCCAAAAAGCTTAACCAACACAATAAAAAATATTTAATGCCCTATACTTACATCCAACAAATCAATCCAGAAGTAGGATATACTTATATTAACATCTTGTGAACACAAATGGCAATTCAGTTCAACTCCTACATTTTACAAATGAGAAAACTAAGGGCCAAACAGCAAAATAAGTAGTCATTGTCACACTGCTAGTTACTGTCACTTAACTGAAATCTAAGTCTCCCATGATAGCAGCTTCTAAAATGGTTCCCCAATGATCTTCACCTCGTGGCACTCATGTCCTTATGTGATCCCTTCTCCTTGAGCATGGGCTGAACCTAGTGATTAGTTCCTAATAAATAGAATGTGGCAAAAGTGATGCAATGTCACTTCAGTGATTAAATTATACAAGACTGTGACTACCATCTTGTTTGCACTCTCTCTTTGGCTCTTCTTCCTCGCTTGCTTTGATGAAGCCAGTTGCCATGTTGTAAGCTGCCCTGTGGAGAGGTCCACATGGCAAGAACATGAGAGCTGCCTCTGGTCAATAGCCATGGAGGAACTTGAAGCCCTCAGGCCAACAGCCCATGAAGAATTGAATCCCACCAACAACTATGTGAGTAAATTTAGATGCCATCAAGCCTTGAGATGACTACAGTCTCAGTCAATACTTTGTTTTTGACCTTGTGAGTGATTCTGAACAAGAAGACCCAGCTTAACCATGCATATTCCTGACTCACAGAAATTTTAAGGTAATAAATATTTGTTTTATTTGCTTAGTTTGGAGGTAATTTGTTAGGCAGCAATAGATAGATGATATACTCCCAATTCCCAGAAATTTTTGCTCTTCAGCAGATGCCTGCAGAGTCAACAGTAGTCACGTTTGCCTCCACCTGAATGAAAGGTCTACCTGTAACTAATCTTTGAGCCCCAAATCAAGTGATTTTCACTGCTCACCTTGGCAAGAAAACAATATTAAAATGACATTGGTGCAAGTAAAGCTCAGCTGTGAGATTAAAACAAACAGAAACAAAATAGAGTTGCTGTTTCTAGAGTGACTGCAGATTTCTGTGATCTGGAAGCACAAACTCAAATTATCTACAGCTGCCCCTTAAACATTTCATCAGTAAATGCACAGCAACAATCTTGTTCCTGGTGATGTTCACAGTGAAAACAAACACTCCTGATTGATTTTTCCCTCCAATAGAATGAATTATCCATGTTCTCTGTCAATGTGGGCAAACATGAGTGCTTGTTTGTATGGGGAAAGTGCACATCTTTATCACTTGTGCAGTAGAGAGAGGTATGGAAAACTAAGATTTGGATCCCATATTCAAAGACTTCGGTAGCTAGCAACACCACAATATAAATTAAGGAAATGGAAACTGCTCAGGGAAAATAACTGTATTATTCTTTATTCATCCATTTATTTACTCATTTATTCCCTCACTTATTTAATAAATACTTATTATGCATCTACTATATATCGGGTGATGTTCAAGGTCCAGCAGATCAAACAATGAAAAAGATAAATTCCCTGACATCAAAAAAATTGTGGTTCAGAGGAGAATGTAGATAAGAAACAGGTTCTTGGGGCACCTGGGTGGCTCAGATGGTTAAGCCTCTGCCTTCAGCTCAGGTCATGATCCCAGGGTACTGGGATTGAGCCCTGTGTCAGGCTCTCTGCTCAGCGGGGAGTCTGCTTCTCCCTCTCCCTCTACTGCTCCCCCTGCTTGTGCTCTCTCTGCCTCTCTCTCTCAAACATGAATAAATAAAATCTTTAAAAAAAGAAAAGAAAAGAAACAGGTTCTTCCTGTTACAAGCCTGAAAACATGACCCAATGACCATTGATTCTTTGGACTGCTGTCACTTTCCTGAAATCTAAACTAGCTCATTGAAATTTCACAAAACATTAGTTCTTGTCTTTCTAGATGAAATTCTAGATCATATTGTGTAAGATAAGCCTAGCCATTCTGTCGAAACTTCCATAAAGCTTGGTGATTTGAGCTTGAGATCTGCGGTAAGTCTACCTTATACTAACTCTGATCTGGGGTAAGTTATTTGAAACCTCCATGCCTCTATTTCCTCATCGGCAAAATGGTAATGATTATATCCACTTCTGAGGGATGTTATGGGGATTAAACACAATAATATATATTTTAAAAACCACAATGCATATTTCAAATACTTGACTAAACTACTTATTAATAAAAACTCTGCTAGTCCCTGACACTATCATCTAGGACAGGATTTCAAAACCTTGTCATTGTTGGTATTCGGGGCCAGGCAATTCTGTGTCATGGGGGGCTATCCTGTGTACTGTGAGAAGTTAACTAGCATCTCTGGCCTCCATTTACTAGATGCTATAGCATCCCCTCTCCTCACCCTCACAGTTGAGACAACTAAAAATGCCTCTACATATTGCCAAGTTTCCCCTGGGGGTCAAAATCACCCCCAGTTAAGAACCACTGAACTCAAGTTCTTGGGGCCAAGGAAAAAGGAAACCAATTTTCCAGAAGTGTTTTTAAAGTTTCACATTAATAAAACTCATCAATGGGGCACCTGGGTATCTCAGTCGTTAAACGGCTCCCTTCGGCTCAGGTCATGATCACAGGGTTCCTGGATCAAGCTCCACATCGGGTGCCCACTGCTCAGTGAGGAGTCTGCTTCTCCCCCTCCCTCTGCCACTCCCCCTGGCTCATGCTCTCTCCCACTCTCTCTCTCTGTCAAATACATAAATAAAATCTTAGAAAAAAAAAATTACCAAGAAAAAATAGGTTTAGTGCTTGGGATCTCTTAATTCAACTATGTCCATATTACTCTTCTATGGTATTAAAAATATAGAAAGGTTCAGATTTTATAGGATAAATAAACCTTTAAGCAAATTTAGACTTGGTTGTGACTTCCAGAATGTAAAAATTCTGAAACGTTGGGACGCCTGGGTGGCTTAGTCGGTTAGACGTCTGCCTTCGGCTCAGGTCATGATCCCAGGGTCCTGGGATCGAGTCCCGCATCGGGCTCCTTGCTCGGTGGGGAGCCTCCTTCTCTCTCTGTCTCTGCCTGCTTGTGCTCTCTCTCTCTCTGACAAATAAATAAAAAATCTAAAAAAAAAAAAAAAAAAAATTCTGAAACGTTATCCCAAAGCCGTATACCTTTCTCGGTCTTAAACTTTCCCATGTCAACCTCAGCTTGCTCAGTTTACTGCACTAGAAAAACCTTAACGATCTATAAATGCACATGTTCTTCTGTTATTTGTCTCCTTTTGCTTTATGAAAAATGACCTTTTTGGTAGCAAACTTCCAAGTATTTCTGAAGAGTCGATGCATTATTTGATTATCTAATATGGAGATTTATCTTCAGAGGTACACTCATGAGCTTTTAATATTAAGTTTCTTTCTATTTTGATCTTAACCTATGTCAGTGATAACTTTTTTTTCCTTTAATACCTCTATTCTGGGAGTTCTTAGTCTTGGCTTTGTAGGTGCCCAGTTGCATGCATTAGTTGCAAAAAAGGCAAAAAAGACCCTGAGTAGTCAGTGGGGATACAAAGATGAGAAGATAAACCACTGAGTTAGATGTAAATGTGGCAAAAGAGAAAACAAATGACCTAAAAAAGCATCCCAGTGAATTTGACACACCCTTCCTTCCACACTTGAGCTTTTTGGTATTAGGCATCTGGGCTTCCAGCTAAAACCAAGCCTGGGTAGCTGGTTTTGTATGATGTCTTGATATAATCTCAAGAAGCTTCAAAACTTGTAAGAAGCTAGAAATATCTTCCTTGGATCACATACTCATTAGCAAAGTTATTTCGTCTTTAAATTCAGAAGTCCTAAGTATATCTATTTGCTCATTAATTTGTACCCTGAAAATCCCTGCTGCTAAGCTATTAAATTTTTTAAAATTTAAATTCTATTAATTTTAATAAGAATGATAATGCCTTACATCCCAATCTAAGATACCCAAATACAATTTCACAGATGGAAATATTTATGAGTTGAATAACAAAAACTTTATACAAATAACAATTTAAAAGTAAAAATATGGTTTGTATATAAAATGTTGTAAAATGAAGATTTATTCAAATCTGTTCTTAGTGAAATTTTCTCACTATAAAAACTATAGTGTCAAATAAAATTAATGAGTGCATTTCAGTCTGAAATTATAATGCTGAAATTTACTTCTAATGTACTTTTTATTTATTGTTTTTTGGGGGGGGTTTTAAAATGTCATTCTGGGGAAAAAAAGAAATTGTCTGAATGGTAGTATAACTGAAGAAAGGCCATTATGGTGTAAACTGAACAGTCATTTATGTGCTGTAAGCCTGCACATAATTTTCTCCATTTATGATCACATAGGTGCTACTCAGTACCTCCAGGATGTAATGTAAGAGGACCCAAATCTTTGGCTCATGGGCAGCCATCCATGGGGGAAGGGGTTGCATCTGCACTGTGATGCCTGAGATGCATTTGACCTTGCCCTCCACACTTTATCTGATTATCAGCTGCTTAATAACAACCAAACTACTCAAAAGGTTAACACCATAACTATATTTGGCCTCCTGTCAAGTGGTCACAGGTATGGTTATTAAATCATCATAGGTAATTCTTTCATCCAGTAAATCAAGATAATTCCAATTCATGCCTCTGATAATTTTTTAGCAGAAATTCAGACGCTAGATAAAAAGTGATCAATTTTGAGTTGTAAACGTCAAAGTAACTTGAAAATCAACTTGAGGGATAGCTTCCTTCTCTAATAGATATTGCTATTACCTAATACAGATTTTGTAACCACAATTGTTCCTCCTCTTCTCTCTTCATCA
Source organism: Potos flavus (assembly GCA_028534135.1). Lineage (NCBI taxonomy): Eukaryota > Metazoa > Chordata > Mammalia > Carnivora > Procyonidae > Potos > Potos flavus. The sequence goes on along the minus strand of CM052901.1, from coordinate 93,052,852 downwards.
ACACCCTTCCATTAACTGAGTGCATTCTATTAATGGACATAGTGCAAAGATAGGACCTGGATTTTCCCAGCCTTTGCTATTGGATCTGTCATCGATTATAAAGTGCATCATTACTTATGTAACACTAAGAAAGAAAAAAAAATGGTTCAAATTAAATTATGATATAATGCTTCCTAATTACTTAGAAATTTTATTGTATAATTTTTGAAAGAACATTTTAGACTTAGATTTTAAACATAAATTTTAATCATGATTCACTATTATGTATATATCAAAAGAGAAAGGTGAATGAAATAAATTGATTTAATTCCTAGAACTTTTTCAAGTTCCTTGTCCAATTCTTTTGAATTAATTTTCAACACAAAATTTCCATGTCTGTGTTTTGTTCTTATATCTGTGTTATTCTGTAGGTTACATATGATCTTGTCCTCTGTGCCATTGAAAGCTTCAGTAGGTAATACAGCATTTCTTAAGATGGTGCTCCGCTATTATCCTTGAGATTTTCTTTCAAGTTGCCAGTACCCATTCTGCAAATGCTGATATAGGTACAGTTTTGCTTGGTGAGATACAGGCAAAGCTTTTTGCATAAATATGAAAAACAAAATGTAACTGAGTTTCATCTACCTATGATTACCTTCCTTTCCTAGATGCCATAAAGCACTTGGTCATTGCATTGAAAAAAAAATGAAACTGTTATTATTTCTTCAATGACAGCTATTTGTTTCACTAATGTTGGGGAGGAAGAATTTCCTCTGTCCTTCAAGATCCTTCTAGCTGGACTAAGAATCAAATTGATATGAGACAGATTAACAGAAAATAAAATTTAGTTTTATACATATAGGGAATCCACAAAGACATGAAATCCCACAGACAGGCAACATGAGGCTGATATGACATCCTGAGCTAAGGAAAGGGGTAAGGATCTAGGGATACCAAGGGGAGAAAGACCATTCGCTAGAAGATGAGAAGCGATGTCTGGAAAACAAAGGTTGCCATGTTATACAGATAAGTTTCCTAGGTAAAGAGGAATCTCTGTTAGTAGCTCTCTTCTTGGTTCAGGCTCTCCTTTCCAAAGTAAATTTAAGCAGTGAGGGGGAGGTAAAGAGTTTTTCCTAAATCTGGTGAGTTTTAATTGCTTTTAACTCAAAATAATGTTCATATGAAAGTGGCCCATCTTGAGGTGGCCTGCCCTTGGGCTCTATAACTAAGATCAAATTTAAACCCTGATGCTGTTTCTATGTCACTCTGCATTCACAAAATCTTGATGTTTCAGTACCAAATCATGGAATGATGCATGAAATATATTTCAACTGCCAGTTAAATTTAACATGTGTGGTAATAACAGTATAAATCGGTCAGTTGAAATGACAACATAAGCACAATGATCAAGCTGGTATGCATACGTGCAATAACTACATAACAATGACCACCTGGTTGCCAATGATTGTAAGACACCACCAAACATTAGAAACATTTTGACTTCAGAAATTTTAAAATGGGAAGGGGGAAAGTACACCTTGGCATTGATGAAATATGTGGATTACAAATGAAATCAAGAATGAATTTAGATATTTCACTTAAAACTCAGCTCCAGTTTCCCCTTCCCTCTGTGTGGGAACATAAGCAGTTGCAAAATGAGACTGAGGAGGAAATCTAGGGGTTCTACCCACATTCTACATAAAACTATTCAGTGTAGCGGGGCGCCTGAGTGGCTCAGTTGTTAAGCAGCTGCCTTCGGCTCAGGTCATGATCCCAGGGTGCTGGGATAGAGCCCCACATCAGGCTCCTTGCTCCGCGGGAAGCCTGCTTCTCCCTCTCCCATTCCCCCTGCTTGTGTTCTCTCTCTGGCTGTGTCTCTCTCTGTCAAATAAATAAAATCTTTAAAAAAAACAAAACAAAACTATTCAGTGTAGCTGTGCTTGCTAAGAACTGCTGCCTCTGTAAAGGAGAGGTTTTAAACTTGTAAAGGTTTTAATCCAACTTCATCCCAACTTCGTCCCAAGTGTGGGTGAGGCAGCTTGATTTGAAAAGAAATATCTCATTTCAGAACTCTTTTCTCCTGGTTCTGTTTCTTTATTAGAAAAGCACATTGAGGGAGTCTTTCTCTCAGGGAAAACCCCTGAAATATTAGCTAATAAACATCTTAAATGATTCAAAATGATGCTTTAGGATTATGTGCATTTTAATAGGGAATTCTGAAATAATGAAGCCTTCAGCACTCAGAAGAATTAATCTCCCAGAAAGGATATGTACAGGGTGATATTTTTGTTGAGAGAGATTTCCTAGCATATCTTCCCCTTCTGCCTACTCTTGACGATGGCTCAGCTTCCTAACAAACATGAGTATGTAAGCTACAGACGCCCTCAGTGAGTTGTCTCACCAGGGTCAGAGTCCCTTGGACTAGAGATTTACTGAAGTACTTCTTACTCTGAGACTTAAAATAACAAGCAATCCCCTCTGGGATGTTTACTGGAAGGCCAAGAATACTAGTCATTCCAGGTTCCCAAATTTCTCTGGTATTGGTTTCTTGTCTTTAAAACAATATGGCTAGATAGAGTGATCTCTGATACCTCTTCCTGCTGTCCCATTTCTGACTCTGTGGCATGATACAGTAGAAAGAGAACTGGGAGAGAAGAAAAGGTTATTAAGTCCTGGTCCCAAATCGGCTACCTCCTAGTTATGTAACTTAGGGCAGGTCACTTCACTTTCAATCTCAACTGCAAAAGGATAAAGTTGGAGAAAAGTTATCTAAAATTCTATTTAGGTCTACATTCTGTTTGTAACCTTCATTTATAAGTGACCATATCATTTCTACCCTTTGAAAACCTTGTTCAGAGGCACATATCAAAAGTTACTCCACTTCAGAGAAAGAGAAGTCAGAAAAAGAGTAAATGAATAAATGGAAACCAATTTTAGATGAGTATTAGAGTAAAGAAAGGGGAAACTTTAAAAGTCTAAAAGAGAGAGAGATTATGGACCTAAAATAATATGAACATAATGTACAATTTTACTGTGAAAGCATTTTAATGACATCCTTGGAAGAAAAACGAATGATCATTCCACTGACAAAGGGAGGTTAATAGTGTGTTTAATTAAAAAAAAACAAACAAACATGAAAACTAACTCGAAACCCTGTGTGGCAGAGCGGTGATGAGCGGGAAGAAGTAGCAGGAACAGTGGCAGCTGTACAAGGCCTAAGGTGACTGCACTTATGGAACAGCTCATTTTGAGTGTGAGATCTCAGGGCAGACATAGAGCTGATAATAAGCTCTTCAAACATAGCTCCAGTTACAAATTAGGGGGCGGCTCTACTGTATACACCATGAGAAGCAGGGCTAAACTCTTCAGAACACCAAGAGCAATGACCAGCAATTGTGGCCAAACCAACAAACATGTCTGAAATATCATGCCAAAATTTCTACCAGGTACTCTGTCTGGAAAGGGATCTGTATGTTTATATTAAATCTATTTATATTTATAAAATAATAAATACATTTAAAATATCATTCAGAAAATAATTTCAATTGACTGAAGAATGTGTTAGTGCCTGCTGATGGTTCTTTGTGGTATAATGAAAGTAATATCAACATAGCAATTAATGCAAGATAGGGCAGAGTTCTTCAATGTTAGTCAGTTATATATGAGGGTGTGATGTGTTCTCTGACCCCAAACAGGAGAAGAAGATTGGAACATAAAATTAACTTATGATAGTTGCAGCCCTACAAGCAGAGGCTATGTTTTGATTATCTGTTTTCTCTCTTCATCCATAAATTCACCCTTTGAGCAATAGCTTGCTCACATACAAGGCAATCTTCTTCTGATTAGTTTTCACCTTGTTCCCCCAAAGCCACATCAAAAAGGTACCAATTTAGATGATGAAGCCAGACCTAATGGCCTAGCTGCATCATATAAAGGTTCCACACTGAATGAGCTATATGGTTTCAAAAAGCTAAAAAACCAATTTCTGGGTTTAGGTTTTCCATTAAGATTTTTTTTCCTTTTAAAACTCAGACTCAAAATGAAGATTCTTCATGATGTTATTCCTGTCCTGATATATACTTGAAATGGTGACTGGATTTGTAGCCCATTAGATAACACCTGGGCTAAACCTTCAGAGAAATCAGAAAATGGCCCCAAACTTTGAGTAACAATTCATTTAAAAATATATATTGAGCTCATCTTATACTCTAGGCACTGGCACAAGGGATATAGAGGAACACAAAATGTAGTAGTCAGGGTTTTTTGTTTTTGTTTTTCTGTATAACCAATAGCTTCAAAAATCTCAGCAGCTTGCTACAATGAACATTTACTTAATACTCTAGCATTTATAAATTGGCTGCCAGCTCCACATAGGGCTCATGTCTACTCTACATTGTAAGATTCAGTCTGAAAAAGCAATGCTTTTTTGGGCCATGCTGTTCTCATGGAGGGTAGCAATTCAAAAGAGCTAGTAGAAACTTGCAATGCTTGCCAGTTATCAATTTATTGCCTCTCAACTCCAACTTTACCATTTAGTACCTGCTTTGCAATAGTAGACTGGACTTCTTAATCATCTGTCTTTTACAGTGATCATGTTCTGTACGGTAAGCCTTGTCAGTGGAGAGACATTTCAAGAGGGGCTTCTTTTCCTAGTTCCAGTGTGCTGAGTTTTTCTTTTTCTTGCTTCTGTTGCATTGTGTATGTGTGTAGGAATATATAGTGGTGCTCTGTCCCAGCTATGTGCTGAAAGTACACCATCACTGAGTGATCTCACAGCCTGGCACAGGCCTAGTGACCTACATGGCATGACCCTCCTGATGTGGACACTGGTGTACTCTAGACCTAACGCTAGCATTGGTTCCCCAGGTCTCTTTGTATACCCACCCATGAGCCTTGGCTCACTTGTGCCCCAGAGGCTGTTTCCTGCAGCCTTCCCAGCACAGATACCACGAATCACAGGTTGTATACCATCTTGTTCCAGATACCTTGACTTCCTCTGCACTCTTGTCCCTCAGCCTCAGTTCACCTATACCCCCAAAGGGTTGTTTCCTGATACCTGGTGACTGTGGACCAGCTCTGGCCAGGGCAAGCCAGCAAACTTCTCCACTAAACACTGTGCTGCACCCATACCCTCTCCAATGAGATTTCACTGGGTAGGCAGCTACCTTCCAAGTTTGTCCTTCCTTGAGTACTCTCTCTCTCATCCCTAGGGTATTCTTTAGAGTTCCCTTTATGTCTATGTCTATCATAGGTTAATACAGTCATTCATTATACTAAACTTTCTCTATTCAAAATACTGTGTGGTTTGTGTCCTGATTAAAGATTTTATTTCTTTATCTGACAGAGAGAGAGAGAGATCACAAGCAGGCAGAGAGGCAGGCAGAGAGAGGGGGAAAGCAGGCTCCCTGCTGAGCAGAGAGCCCGATGCGGGGCTCGATCCCAGGGCGCTGAGATCATGACCTGAGCCGAAGGCAGAGGCTTTAACCCACTGAGCCACCCAGGCACCCCTAGAATGTAATGAGATTTTGATGAATCACTAAATTCTACTCCTGAAACCAATATCACACTACATGTTAACTAACTAGAATTTAAATAAAAACGTAAAAAAAAGAATGTAATAAGATTTTAAAATTCCAGTATTAAATTATTTTTCACAACAGTTGAAGCATATATTTGAGCAAGATATTATGTTATAACTAACCCCACAACTAACACCTTTTTATATCAGTTGGGTTATTTGAAACTATGAGTAATAGAAAACTAAATCCAAAATGGCTCAAATACCAAAGTGAATTTATTGGCTTATATGACTGCATAGTCTAGAGTTAGATCAAGTGGCCCCATGATATCAGTAAGGACTGAGTATCCTTTTGTTAGTCCATCCAACTATATCTTAAGGCTTGTCATGATTGTGGTCATGGAAAGATTACTAACAGCTCCTACTTCCATTTCCATCCAAATTATGTCAAGGCTTAATTTTATATCACATAAAAATCGTGAGAGGGAGTGTCATTTATAAATGCTATATTTAAAAATAATTAAAAATAAAAAATAAATTGCTGTATTTATTTCCTAAACTCAAAGAATTTGTAAAAGAAAGTTTTCTGGGATTTAATTGTTTTAACTAGCCATTAACATTAGCTGATATTAATAAATTAATTTCCCAATATATTATACTTTTGGGTATAACTTTGGCTTGTCTATAGGAGAAACACATTCTTTTCCAGGAGTTTGTTTAGATAGAAATGATACAATCTATGACAATAATGTCCAAACCAGATTTAATAAAGATGTCTGGGCAGAGACCAAAGCCTATTTGGCTGAGTGATTCACTGACATCCTGACCATATTGCAATGCTTCATCATGTGTGAGCTAGTCATTCGATGGAGCTAGGTCTGAAAGAAATATCAATCATAGATAGTGAGATATTATTGTATTACTAGAGTAAATGTATACATTTTGTGAAATATTAATTTGAAGTACAAAGCAGGTAGTAGGAAGAAAAGCAAGAATAGGCTATGATAGGTGGTTAACTCTAGTGGCTACTTTAATCAATATAATGAAAAACCAAAAGGAAATGTCTACATCTTTGCTGAGATTTCCCATCATTTAATTAATTGTGATTATTTTTCTTTACCTTGTTGAGATTGATTATAAAGCTATATTCAAATTATATATATTCAAATTCTCAAATTCTCTGATAATTCCAACATCTCAATTATCACAGGATTGGCATCTATTGATTGCCTTTTCATTTAAGAATGAGTCACATTCGACACCCAAAAGCAAATAACCAGGTTAAGAAATGGGCAGAAGACTCATGAATAGACACTTTTCCAAAAAAGACATCCAGAGGGTTAACAGGCACATGAAAAGATGATCAACATCACTCATTATCAAGGAAATAAAAGTCAAAACCACAATGAGATACCACCTTGCACCTGTCAGTATGGCTAAAATTAACAATACAAGAAACAACAGGCATTGGCAAGGATACAGAGAAAGGGGAACTCTCTTACTTGTTGGTAGGAATGCAAACTGGTGCAGCCACCCTGGAGAACAGTATGGAGGTTCCTCAAAATGTTAAAAATAGAGGGGCACCTGGGTGGCTCAGTAGGTTGGGCCTCTGCCTTCAGCTCAGGTCATGATCTCAGGGTCCTGGGATCGAGCCCCACATCGGGCTCTCTGCTCAGCAGGGAGTCTGCTTCCCCCTCTCCCTCTGCCTGCCTCTCTGCCTACTGGTGATCTCTTTCTCTCTCTGTCAAATAAATAAATAAAATCTTTTAAAAAAATGTTAAAAATAGAACTACCCTACGATACAGCAGTTGCACTACTAGGCATTTACTGAAAGAATGCAAAAATACAGATTCAAGGGATGCATGTACCCCAATGTTTATAACAGCATTATCATCAATAGCCAAACTATGGAGAGAATCTAAATGTCCATCAACTGACGAATAGATAAAAATAATGTAGTATACACACACACACACACACACACACACTGGAATATTACTCAGCCATCAAAAAGAATGAAATCTTGCCATCTGCAATGACATGGATGGAGCTGGAGTATATTATGCTAAGTGAAATAAGTCAGAGAAAGACAAATACCACATGATCTCACTCATGTGGAATTTAAGAAAGAAAACAGATGAACATATGGGAAGGGGGAAAAGAAAAAAAGGAGAGAGGGAAACAAGCCATAAGAGACTTAACAACAAAGAACAAACAGGGTTGATGGAGGGAGGTACGTGGGGAATGGGCTAGATGGGTGATGGGGATTAAGATGGGCACTTGTTATGATGAACACTGGGTGTTATATGTAAGTGATGAATCACTGAATTCTACTCTGGAAACCATTATTGCACTGTATGTTAACTACCTAAAATTTAAATACTAAAAAAAAGGAATGAGTCATATTTTCCTAACATTTTGTATATTGAGTGATTTTTGGATAATAATTGAAGGTTATGTTCTAGAGACTCTGAATTTTGTTAAATTCCTCCAAATAGCATGGGTGATTTTCTTTTTTTGAACATTTAATTGAAAATTCTGTTCTGTGGTAAACTCTTATCTCAGTTCAGTTTCATTAACCTTAGCTGCAAGCTTCTTCAAGTCTTCACCATGTGTCTGATGTATGGAGTCAGATTGTGAATAGGGTATAAATGTAGAATTTGAAGTTCACCTGCCCTGGCCGTCTCCTTTCTGGGCCTCCCTGCACTTTCTAGCAGCCCTGTTCTCCTTGAGTTCTGTCCTTGGGTTGCCCAGGCCTAAAAAAAAGCAGGTAAAGACAGCACCATGCTGTGATCACAGCCTGCCAGAGTGCCAAAGCTGCAAAAACTGGTAAGTTACATTGTGAAGTCATTTCTTCCAAATTTGAACTTCCCTGCAAAATATGCCTATTTTGGCTTATTCTCTAGAATGTCTATGTAGTTGTTTTTAATAATTTGACCGAATTTTTAGTTGTTATCCATAAGAAATTATGTCTGTTAGGAGTTTATGCCAACATACAGGAAGTGAAACTCCAGCAATAGATATTCAAGTATGAATTTTAAAAATCATCACTTGCCTCAAAGAGTTCGAAACCTAAAAGAGGAAGCCTACATATAAACAAATAATTTATAACACAAGATTATAAAATTCAACATTGGACATATAATCGAGGTATAGGGCTGACCAAAAAAAAAAAAAATTTTAAGAAAGTTTTGGAGGGAAGACATGTGATCTGAATGGGAGTCAAGAAGACCCATGGCGAATAGCAAAGTTGTGTGCAAGTCAGAGTAAAGCAGGTAGGAATGGGAGAGGCTGTAGGGATCCAAACCATGACCTGACATCTGTATAATATTTCCCACGTTTCAAATTATAATCATATCTATCATCTCAGTTGATTTTTAATGAACCCAGGAAAGTCAAACTATTGTGCCAATGCACAAAAATATTTTCCATTTTCTTAAAATGAATCTAAGCTTAGATTATTTCTACTCAATGTAGAGCAAGAGTTTAAAATTGACTTTATCTGAGAAAAAGAATGTATATATTAGCCCCGAGTGGGAATTAAGAAGAATAATATTCTATCCATTCAAATTGTTTCTAAACATAAATCAAATGTGACATTGGCTCCCAAGAGATTATGAGCAGCATCATATCATACTAGTTTCTAACAGAGAAATGTTATTGTTTTAAAATCATGCCAAGACTCCTCAGAGAATAATATTTCCTTTACTTTGCATTTTTGTTTCTCATTCTGGAAGAAAGTTATAGTAACATTGTCTTACAGTCTTGTTTATACACACAAACACACACACACACACACACACACACAAACACACTGCCCTCTTTCTGCAAAAACGGAACCCATATTTTAAGGTTCAATTCAAGACCTACTCCTCTGGCCATTACATCCTCTTCTTGGAAGTCTTACTTCTTATACCCTGCAGTGACTTCCAAAGCTGGATGTGAGCTATGATTATCTGGAGGGCTCCTTAAAAATAAAATATTTTTCTGGGCCCCACTTGAAATTTACTATCTCTGGGGCTGGGTCTGCATTTTGAAGTTCTCCAGATGATTTTAATGTGTCCCAGCACCCATCAACTGGGAACCATTAATTAGTAAGCATCACACAAATAATACTTAATTGTTGTCTCACTGATTTATGTAGTATGTTGACCTGTGTTCTATGTCAGGACATCTCAACCTTTAAAGTGCACATGAATCACCTAAACGTCTTGTTAAAATGAGGATTCTGACTCAGCAGATCTGAGGTGAGGCCTCAGAGTTTGCATTTCTTTTTTTTTTTTTTTTAAGATTTTATTTATTTATTTGACAGAGAGAGACAGAGTGACAAAGGGAACACAAGCAGGGAGAGTGGGAGAGGGAGAAGCAGGCTTTGCACTGAGTGGGGAGCCCGATGCAGGGCTCGATCCCAGGACCCTGGCATCATGACCTGAGCTGAAGGCAGACGCTTAATGACTGAGCCATCCAGGCGCCCCAGAGTCTGCATTTCTAACAAGTTCAGAGCTGATGCTGATGCTGCTGGTCCTTGCACCATACCTTACACAACTAGCTTATAAGCTTTGAGCACTCTGATATCAGGGTCTCTGCTTTCAGATTTCTTTCAATTTAAGGCTGTTATTTTAAATTATATACATTTTATCATCAGTTCAATTCAGTCCTTGTAATTAGTTCTTGTTCTGATGGCTCTTGGGTTAGTAGTGTCATGAAGCCATCTGCTTCTTGACTAAAGAGTTCTGGAATCTTGACTTAGTCTCGTGGTATGTTCTCGAAGTTGTCTAAATGATACTAGCAGAAGCCTATATCCAAGAATCTTTCTTTCAAAGTCTCAGTAATTTGAATTACCTGTCATAGTCCTTTTTCACAAGGCTCTGAGATGGTCCTTTTTATTGAAGACACAAACACAACCTGTAGCTTATAGAAAGCCTTCAGGCAAGAATTAGAGTAAAACAAAAACTATCTGCGGAGCAAAGAGACTTGCACTGAAAACAAAGGTTTACTGAACGTTTTCATATGTAAAAGGTCTGATGAGAGTTCATAATAATAATGCAACTGACAAGGAAATTAGATTGTTTCTGGGCCATGAAAAACAAAGATAATAAAGTCATTTGAAAAATGTACACAAAATGTCTTAAGCACAATGATTATGCCTATTTTCAACAAAGTTGATGAATGTTACATTTGATGAATAGAAATGAATGCAAAAAAATGAATGAACATAATTATTCAAAGGAAAATGTCTTGAAATATATAATACTCCTGAAACATAATATGGATAATATACCAGGAATATTATAATACATACTAAGAATATATGAAGGATATCAAGTTAAAGAGATTCAGTAAGTCTAAAGTAGGTGCTTGATATCTGTATTTTTATAAAACTCTACACATAAATCTGATGTGAATCTCCAACTGAAATTCACTGGACTAGAAGATGCTAGATTCAAATTAAAGAAGTAAGGCTGTGACCTAGATGTGTAACTGAAAATTATGACTGAAATAACTGAAATTATGACTGATAACACTATACTGTTGTAATACTGTCAGACAATACCAGACAAAGCACCACCGAGACTTTGAGAGGGGCGCCTGGGTGGCTCAGTCGGTTAAGCGTCTGCCTTTAGCTCAGGTCATGGTCTCAGGGTCCTGGGATGCAGCCCCATGTCTGGCTCCCTGCTCAGCGGGGAATCTGCTTCTGCCTCTCCCTCTGCCCCTCCCACCCCAGCTCTTGGTTGCTCTCTCATGCTCTCTCTCTCTCTCTCAAATAAATAAAATCTTAAAAAAGAAGAAAAAAAAAAAAAGACTGAGAAATAGCAACATACCAGGGACAGTGAGGGCATTCAGGAATCCCCAGCAACCTCCCATAAACCTCACAATTTTCAAAATACTTGTATTAATGAGTGACATTTACTTACACAAATTTAACTTCAGGAAAGCTGAGTATCTCTTCTTATTTGACTACTTTTCCTATGTGACTCATCAATAGTAACTAATAAATAAACTTACCATTTCACTTTGTGGAAGGTGAAAGAACACAACTTTGTGATTTCCCAGAAGCCCTCTAAGAAATTACAAAGATAGTTTTTGGTGAAAATATATTCTGAAAGATTTACTGAACTTTCTTAATATTTAGGATCTGACTTAGAGAAGGCAAAATCAAAGAAGTTGTCACAGGAGATGTGAACACTTGATTAAGATAAGACTATGGGTGCCAAACAAAGGATATGAAAGCAAAAATAAACTATTGGGACTACATGAAACTAAAAACCTTTTGTATGATGAAGGAAATCATCAACAAAATGAAAAGGCAACCTGCTCAGTGGGAGAAGATATTTGCAAATGAAATATACCATAAGGGGTTATTACCCAAAATATACAAAGAACTTATACAACACATCACCAAAAAAACTCCAAATTATTTGATTAAAAATGGGCAGAGGACCTGAATACACATTTTTTCCAAAGAAGACATACAGATGGTCAATAAGTACATGAAAAGATACTCAACACCACTAATCATCAGGGAAATGTAAATCAAAACTCCAGTGAGGTATCACCTCACACCAGTCAGAATGGCTAAAATGAAAAACACAAGAAACAACAAGTGTTGGCAAGGATGTAGAGAAAAAGGAACCCTTACACACTATTGGTGGGAATGCAAACTGGTATAACCACTGTGAAAAACAGTATGGAGGTTCTTTAAAAAATTAAAAATAGAAATATTGCGGGGCACCTGGGTAGCTCAGTCCTTAACCGTCTGCCTTTGGCTTAGGTCATGATCCCAGAGCCCTGGGATTGAGCCCTGCATCTGGCTCCCTGCTCAGTGGGAAACCTGCTTCTCCCTCTCCCACTTCCCCTGCTTGTGTTCCAGCTCTTGTTGTCTCTCTTTGTGTCAAATAAATAAATAAAACCTTTAAAAAATAAAAATAGAAATATCATATGATCTAGTAATGCCACTAATAAGTATTTACGTAAAGAAAACAAAAACACTAATTTGAAAAGATATATGCACTCCTATGTTTATTGCAGTATCATTTACAAGAGCCAAGATATGAAAGCAACCCAATTGCCTATCCATAGCTGAATGGATAAAGAAGATGTGGTATATACATACAATGGAATGTTACTCAGTCATAGAAAAGAATAAGATCTCGCCATTTGCAACAACATGGCTGGACATAGGGGGTATAATGCTAATTGAAATAAGTCAGAGAAAGATAAATGCCATATGATTTCATTTATATGTGAAATCTAAAAAACAAAGCAAAGAAACAATCAAAACCAGACTCCTAAATACAGAGAACAAATTGGTGGTTGTCAGAAGGAAGGTGGATGGGGCCATGGGTGAAACAGATAAAGAGGATTAAGAGGTATAAGCTTGCAATTATAAAATAAGTAAGTCACGGAGATGAAAAGTACATGATAGGGAATATAGTCAATAGTATTGTAATAACTTTTTTGGTTGACAGAGAGTGACTACACTTATGGTGAGCAGTGAGTAATGTACAGAATTGTGGAATCATTATATTGTACACCTGAAACTAATATAACACTGTTCAATTATATGTCAATAAAAAAAGGAAAAAAAAGATTATTGGTGCCTGAGAACATTTGGTTATATATGTAATCAAAGTGTAAATAAACATTTTAAAATTTTAAAAAAGAGGTAACATGATTGTAAAGAATCTCAGTTCTTTTTTCTTTTCTTTTTTTTTTTTTTAAAGATTTTATTTATTTATTTGACAGAGAGAGATATCACAAGCAGGCAGAGAGGCAGGCAGAGAGAGAGGGGGAAGCAGGCTCCCTGCTGAGCAGAGAGCCCGATGTGGGGCTCGATCCCAGGACCCTGAGATCATGACCTGAGCCGAAGGCAGAGGCTTAACCCACTGAGCCACCCAGGCGCCTCTCTCAGTTCTTTTTCAAGTGAGGAATGAGAAACCTTTTTTTTCCTTAGTCAAGAACATAATAAAATCAACATAAAGCATAGGAAATTATTCTGATTAGACACAGAATCTCTGCTATCAAGAAAGTAAAATATAATCCTTTATATTGTAGGCAAAGGCAATAAGCAGTAAACCAAGGAAATCATGCCATCAAAATTGAGCACTTTGCTAGGATTTTCACACACGTTATAACTTTTTTCAAACTAAGTATTATAAACCAAGACAAATAAAATTCACTTTCCAAATTTTGTCCTTATTAGCTTTTTCATATTCCAGAACAAAGTGACACTTCAAGACAGATCTCAGGGGCTCTGCAAGATCAGCAATAATTTCATCACAATATTAAGATATTATTAATATACAATATGTTCATCATTGCTATCTTTAAATGAGTCAACAAATAAGTGTCCTAAAATTTCCTCATTTTTATGTATTTATTTATTTTTACATTTTTATTTATTTATTTGACAGAAAGAGAGAGAGCACAAGCAGGCAGAGGGGAGAGGGAGAAGCAGGCTGCCCGCTGAGCAGGAAGCCTAATGTGGGGCTCGATCCCAGGACCCTGAAATCACGACCTGAGCCGAAGGCAGATGCTTAACTGACTGAGCCACCCAGGCGCCCCCTCCTCGTTTTTATTTCTAATGCAGTAAGTAATAGTTAATCCACACAGATAAGAGTCCTTTGGCATCCTCAATAAAGCCCTAAGAATATAACGGGGTTCAGACACCAACAAAGAAAGAGACTGAATACTACAACATCAAAACAAAAATGCCCCTTTTTTTCTTGAAAAACAAAGGCACGCACACAACTGTGTTTTTCTATCACTATTTCTCCCAATGTAGTTTCAACTACTTTTTAAATTTTAACCTTAAAAAAAAGTAACTAACTTTTATTTCATGAAGAAAAGAGGGATGAAGTAGATAATTGAGACCTTTTGTCTTGCACAAACATTTTAGCAGACAGGCAAAACTCATATACAACTTTCTACACACACTTCCTTTTTATTCCTTCTCAAAGAGGCAAAAATGAACACATTCATTGACATGGTCCAAGGATAGAGCCTCTCTGTGGCATATATATAGTAAGAGTAGATCTTTGTAAACATAAAATTACGCTTGGTAATTATATGACCTAGGTATCCAATGGTGAGTCATTAATGAATTCAATCTAATATCAATACAAAATTTCAAGCTACTTTAAGATCTTGGAAATTATTTTTAAGCTGACATACTTCAAAACATAATTGTTGCTGAAATAAAAATGTTTTCAGAATAATAACTCAATTTAGTTAACACAAATTTATATTTTTCAAAATATCAGATGTTAAGTAGGAGTAATGTTAGCTTACTTGATCTGGATACATTTAGGAAAAACATACAAGTAGAAATAAAAATGTATTTAACACTGATAAATCAGAGAAGACATAGATGTTTTCATTGAACCAAAATTATTAAACTAGTGTCATTTGCCAAAATTATGTGAAGTTAGATTCTCAAACATTTTTTAGTTTTTCTAAAAACTTATTAGCACACTTGGGACGCCTGGGTGGCTCAGTTGGTTAAGCGGCTGCCTTCGGCTCAGGTCATGATCCCAGGGTCCTGGGATCGAGTCCCACATCGGGCTCCTTGCTCGGCAGGGAGCCTGCTTCTCCCTCTGCCTCTGCCTGCCTCTCTGCCTACTTGTGATCTCTCTCTCACTCTCTCTCTGACAAATAAATAAATTCTTAAAAAAAGAAAAAAAAAAAAACTTATTAGCACACTTAAAGTATTAGAAGTTCAATTTCCTTATTTTCTGAAATTTAGGGAATATTAAATTTTCATATGTACTTATTTATATCTATAAGCCAATGTAGATTGAAAACTCAAGGAGCTGAAAATAGAACTCTTAATTTGGAGATACTTTATAATCTAATTGATTAGCATTCTCCAAGATAGGAAAACATTGAACACTCAAACAAACAAAAAAAACCTTCCTGAAGTCTAGACACATAGACAGGCAGACACATAGAGAGCTTATAGCTTCAATTCTAAAACTGTAGCCATGAATCAAGGGTAAGTACAGAAATACAAAACTTCACTGGTCTAGATATCAAAGAGCTATTCTTTTCAAAGGGCATGAAATTCTTAGTTTTTAAAAATATATACTTACCTATTTTAGAAAGAGAGAGAGAATGTGTTTGAGTGGGGGGAGGGGCAGAGGGAGATGCTCTTCAAGCAGATTCCCCATAGAGCTGAGAGCCTGATGTGGGACTCGATCCCATGACCCATGAGATCATGACCTGAGCCCAAATCAAGAGTCAGACACAACTGATTGAGCCACCCAGGGACCCAGAAATTCTTAACTGATTTGATCTCAATATAGGCAAATGGAAAAAACAAACAAAAACTATACCCTGATGTCTCTTGTCAACATAGACTAGATTTGTACCATCCAAAGTTCCCTTTACAGAAATCACCAAAGGGTGAGGTCATAGAACAAAATTTCTAACCATTGTAGCATAGCAGTGTTTAAGAATCGTGGGCTCTGGGGGCGCCTGGGTGGCACAGTCATTTGGGCATCTGCCTTGGGTTTGGATTGTGATCCCGGGGGTCCTGGGACGATCAAGCCCTGCATCAGGCTTCTTGCTCAGTGGAGGTCCTGCTTCTCTCTCTCCCTCTGCTCCTCCCCACCACTCATGCTCTCTCTCTTTCTCTCACAAATAAATAAAATCTAAAAAAAAAAAAAAAAAGCACCATGGGCTCTGGATCCAAGCTATCCAGGAATAGAATCCCAGCTATGCCATTTACTAGCTATGTGGCCTTGGGCAGGTCACATTTCCTTGTTTTAGAAGTATGAGGATAATAATAGTACATATCTTTTGCATTGTTGTGAAGGTTAACATAATATTAAGAATAGTGAGTGTCACATTGTAAGCCCTATTCTTATGTTAATTCTTATTAATAAACACCAGTTTTCAAACATTAAAGCCTATGTCTATGTCATAAAGCCTAAATCTATGTCTTCAAATACAGTGGGGCTCTCCATGACGCTCAGAAAATACCTTTATGATTCTTCAAGTTTCTTCCTATTTCAGTTCCCCAAATGGAGTGCCCAAGGTCCAATACATTAACTTTTTCTACCTTTCCTCTTGTTAGCTGTCAGTTCCTCCTACTTAGTGGGAGGCATCAAAATGAGGGCATCAAGTGGATTCAATCAGCTTTTAATCCACACCAGCCGCCTTCCCCAACACCACTCTCATTCTCTTTCTTACTGTGTCAGAAGAAATGAATCTCCTTTTCCTATAGAAGGACAATTCTCTGTTTATATGCTGGATCCTATACATTTCCATATTCTCAAAGATTATCACCCAAAATTTGCCTCTTTTTCTGTTGCTATCAACAACTTCCTCTTTATCAAGCACATGTGGTAAAAAGACCCCAAACTATAAAAAACAAAACCTTTAGGGTGGCTGGGTGGTTCAGTCAGTTAGGAGTCTGCCTTTGGCTCAGGTCATGATCCTAGAGTCCCAGGACTGAGTCCTGCATTGTGCTCCCTGCTCAGTGGGGTGTCTGCTTCTCCTTCTGCCCATCACCTGACTCTCTCTCTCTCTCTCAAATAAATAAATAAAATCTTAAAAAAAAAAAAACCCCACAAAACCTTAATCCATCCTTGCCACTGTCTGTCTTTCCCTCCGTTAAGAGCTATATTTCTTGAGAGGAGCAAGATGGCAGAGTAAGAGGCTGAGATAGTGTCTGATCCCAGAAGTTCACCTAGATAGTTATCAAACCACTCTAAACAACTAGAAACTTAGCAGGAAATAGAAGAGAAGACAAACAGCACCTCTAGGAACAGAAAATCGACCACTTTCCGGAAGGTAGGACCTGCAGAAAAGTGAATCCAAAGCGACGGGAAGATAGACCGCGGGGGGAGGGGCCGGCTGCCGGCAGCCGCAGAGCAGCAGAGCACAAAATCGGAACTTTTAGAGTCTGCTCCACTTAGGGACGTCGCTCCAGAGGCTAAGCGGGGGGTGGAGCCCTCGTGGGGACAGCGTGGTTTCAGGACCCGAGGGGTCACAGAAAGACTGGAGGTGTCTGAGGGTGGCAGAGCTCCC
>CM052901.1:92987897-93034822 GCA_028534135.1 Potos flavus | reverse complement strand
CACCAGTCAGAATGGCTAAAATTAGCAAGTCAGGAAATGACAGATGTTGGCGAGGATGCTGAGAAAGGGGAACCCTCCTACACTGTTGGTGGGAATGCAAGCTGGTACAGCCACTCTGGAAAACAGTATGGAGGTTCCTCGAAAAGTTGAAAAAAGAGCTACCCTACGACCCAGCAATCACACTACTGGGTATTTACCCTAAAGATACAAATGTAGTGATCCGAAGGGGCACATGTACCTGAATGTTTATAGCAGCAATTTCCACGATAGCCAAACTATGGAAAGAACCTAGATGTTCTTCAACGGATGAATGGATAAAGAAGAGGTGGTATATATGTACAATGGAATACTATGCAGCCATCAACAGAAATGAAATCTTGCCATTTGCAATGACGTGGATAGAACTAGAGGGTATTATGCGAAGCGAAATAAGTCAATCAGAGAAAGACAACTATCCTATGATCTCTCTGATATGAAGAATTTGAGAGGCAGGGCAGGGGGTGGGGGGGTGGGGGAAGGAAATGAAACAAGACAGGATCAGGAAGGAGACAAACCATAAGAGACTCCTAAACTCACGAAACAAACTGAGGGTGGCTGGGGGGTAGCGGCGGGTCGGGATAGGGTGGCTGGGTTATGGACATTGGGGAGGGTATGTGCTATGGTAAGTGCTGTGAAATGTATAAGCCTGATGATTCACAGACATGTACCCTGGGGCAAATAATACATTGTGTGTTAATTTAAATAAATAAATAAATAAAATAAAAAGTCAACTTATTTTACATGTTAATTTTATATAGAAATATTGCTAAATTTACTTACAAATTCTAATAACTTATTTGTATATTCTTTTGGATTAGCTATGCCACAATCATATCATTTACAAATGATTATATCATCTACAAAACAGTTCTGTTTCTCCTTTTTAAAACCTCATACTAGGGTGTCTGGGTGGCTTAGTGGGTTAAGCAACCGCCTTTGGCTCAGGTCATGATCCTGGGGTCCTGGGATCGAGCCCTGAATCAGGCTCTCTGCTCAGTGGGGAGCCTGCTTCTCCCTCTCCCTCAGCCTGCCGTTCCCCCTGGTTGTGCTCTCTCTCTCTCTGTCAAATAAATAAATATAATCTTTTTTTTTTTGAGATTTTATTTATTCATTTGACAGAGAGACACAGCGAGAGAGGGAACACAAGCAGGGGGAGTGGGAGAGGGAGAAGCAGGCTTCCCGAGCCCCATTCAGGGCTCGATCCCAGGACCCTGGGATCATGACCTGAGCCAAAGGCAGATGCCCAACGACTGAGCCACCCAGGAGCCCTTAAATAAATAAAATCTTTTAAAAATAAAAAATAAATAAAACCTCATCCCTTTTATTTCTTATTTTGTCTCACTGCACTGTACAATGTTAAAGAAATGGTGATAGCTGGCATACTGGTCTTTTTTTCTCCAATCACAATGAAAAAGCTCCCCCCCTCATTTTATTGAGAAATAATTCACATGAAAAAGCTTTTGTTTCACCATTAAGTGTTGCTTGCTGTTTTCTTTCCTTTTTTCCCCCCTTAAATGTCATTTCACTTGGGAATATTTCCCTTATGCATCCAGTCTAAGTTAGATTCTCCTCTGCCTATGCATTCCACTAACACAGTACTTATTCACACTCTCTTCTAAGTGATAGTTTTTCGGACTTTTCCTTTAGCCAAACAATCCCTTGGAACTAGCAAAGTACTTAGAACTTAGAAGGAAATCAATAAATATCTGTTGAATGAGTGATTAAAGTGGTACATTATGGTTTTCTTTTTTTCTGAATGGCTTTTAAATTATTGCTACATTCTTGTAGTCAATATTTTCATTAGTGGGGAGAAAAATCTACGAAATAGAATGAACATAATTCATTATAAATGTTATATACACCAAGGAGAAAAACTAATTTTTTAAAAATTTTTATTTATTTATTTGACAGAGAGCAACACAGCTAGAGAGGGAACACAAGCAGGGGGAGTGGGAGAGGGAGAAGAAGGCCTCCTGCCAAGCAAGGAGCTCGATGTGGTGCTCAATCCCAAGACCGAGCAGAAGACAGACACTTAAAAACTGAGCCACCCAGGCGCCCCGAGAAAAGCTAATTGCGGTTGACTGTATTTGGTTTCCCTCCCTCCAGTGCCCCTCTTAGTGGGAGGAATTATACATCTCCACTCTAGTGATTTCAGAGAGGTCATAAGGCTTGTGTTGGCCCACAAAACATGAGTGGAAATTACATGAGTCACATCCAAGCAGAAGCTTTTTTTTTTTTTTTTTTTTAATTTTATTAAGCAGAAGCTTTAAAAGAAAGCATATGATGTACCATAACTTTTCTTTTTGGTACCAGTAGTCATCACTAACAGCAATTTTCCTATGAATAACTTCTTCATCAGGTTGGCTTCCAAAGTGAAGACAGCATGGAGCAGAGCCAGAGATAACATATAATGGACATGTAGCATGGATGAGAACTAACCCTTGTAGATATGAGCCACTGCAACTTGGGAGTTCACTTACTACTACAGCATGACACAGTCTAACCTGACTACCATACTAACATACTTGAATTCAGCTTCTCAGCACTTTCGTAGTACACTATAGTTAATACAGTTCATATTATCATGTCTTATATTAACACACACCCCTAAATTTTACATAATGATACTTTTATCTATTCCTCCAATTGAAGAAATGGACACTCCTCAGTCTTCTAAAATTCATTTCAAAGTGTATAGGTGAGGCAGACATAGTTAGCTGTCTATTCAATATATGTTCACCTTTGTCCTTATATAGAGCTTCCAATTATTTAAGGAGACAATGTACCTAGCTAACATTACGACTTCCACAGATTCCTTTGTTGTTAAGGGTGGCTATGAAATTCCATTCTGTCTACAAAGAGAAAAGGTAGCAATATGCTACCAAGAGGAAATTCTAGGAAAGCTATTGTCTTCTTGACAAAATAGGACAAACTCTTGATGAGTTGTGTCTTTTGTCTTTTGGTCTTCTTTCTTATTCTTTTTTTTTTTTTTTTTTAAAGATTTTATTTATTTATTTGACACAGAGAGAGAGATCACAAGTAGGCAGAGAGGCAGGCAGAGAGAGAGGGGGAAGCAGGCTCCCTGCTGAGTAGAAAGCCGGATGTGGGGCTCGATCCCAGGACCCTGAGATCATGACCTGAGCCGAAGGCAGAGGCTTTAACCCACTGAGCCACCCAGGCACCCCTTCTTTCTTATTCTTTATGTTGAGGTTCTATAGCTACCTTGTGTTCATGACAACCAAATGTGCAGAGTCCAAGCTATGGGATCAAAAACCAAAGAGTAAATCAGTGAAATAGTTGGTATAATAGAAAGAAGAAACACCACCATTCCACTCCTTGATTCCTGGACTTGGACTATTGTTACGCTTCTGAGAGAAAAAGTATTACAGAATTATTGCAGATCTGAAGCATGTACCACTAAGGTATAATCCCAGTCTCTCAGGATTTTGTCTCCCAATTGGTGCCATAACAGTCTTCAGTAGGATATTCTACTTTTCTAACAGGTCACTACTTGTGGGTGATGGGATCTTACCAGTGTATGCCATAGGTATAAACTCAATGCTGCACTTCTTTTTACTGTGAAATGAGTTCCTTGGCCACTGAATACCTTGATAGTGGATAAAGTCTTAAGTCCACTGACTATTGAACTGGTAGGCAGGAAAGGCAAACCCATATCGAGAAGATATATCTATTCCAATAAGAACAAACCATGTCCCTTTATGATGGAAGGAAAGCAAAGTAATCAACCTGAAGGACAATTGGTGCCCTAGAAAATGATGTCATATTCGAGATTCAGGATTGGCCTCTAGCTTAGGAGCTAGCACAGAGTTTACAATTTGTTGGAAAATTTTCATCTCTAATCTACTTGTTCTTTTTGTTCCCCCTGGGAATGTCATAAAACTCAAACAAAAATTATGCTTAGTAAAGAAAAATTGTGTGTGGCATACATACAATACATACCAATATTAACTGTAAGGCTTTTATAGTTCCCAATAAAGTTAGTGTTTTCCAAAATTTTAATAATGGGCATAAGTTATTTTCATAATAAGAAAAATAATTTTTTAAAAAAGAAAACTGATCATAATTAGTTCAAATTTAGGTTGTGCATGATCTCATCTCCCCCACTAACACCAATGAAGAGAATTACTTAGCTGCCTTCCTTGTTTCTCCCCATGGTAATTATTTGCTGCACTGAAGAGTTAATTTTGCCTTTATATTTAAAGATTTAGCCATGCAGGGGCACCTGGGTGGCTTAGTTGGTTAAGCATCCATCTCCTGATTTCAGCTTAGGTCATGACCTCATCGTATAATGCACAGGACAGTTCCCCAAAGCAAAGAATTATCTGGCCCCAATCTCAGAGGTCCAAGGTTGAGAAACTCTGGGATATTCCAGTATGAGAATCATTCATGATTCTAAGAAAAACTGGTTCAGCAGAATGTTGGAGAAGGAAGCCTCACTGAAGATGGTTGAGGAAAGCATGCTAGCTGAAGAAGTGGAGGCAACTCTTTCAAGGAGTTTTGCACTCAATAAGAGAGATGAATGGATTGCTAATAAGGATTATAGCATCCAGAGAGGTTCTCATTTTAAAGATCAGAAATACATCTATAAATTTATATGCTGATGGGAACGAACGAGCAAGAGGAAAAAGAAATGGGGACACCTGAGAGGCTCTGTCGGTTAAGCATTTGCCTTTGGCTCAGGTCATGATCTCAGGGTCCTGGGATCCAGCCCTGCATCTGGCTCCCTGCTCAGCGGCAAGTCTGCTTTTCCCTCTTCCTCTCCCTCTGTGATCTAAAAAGAAATGCTATAAGAGAAGGAGGAGGAGAATTTTGGCAGAGAAGGCAAGAAGGCATGGGATGCAGTGCACATGGATAGTTTGGTCTCAGACAGGCTCAAGGAGGTTTATTGATTGTGGGGTGAAGGAAAGAAGGCAAGTTTGTAGGTGCAGAAAAGGTACACATAAAGACATGGTGGTGGGAAATTGAGCAGTTATCTGTGCTTCTACAATAGAAGTCCAGTCGGTACATTTCTAAATTCAATCTCTATAGTGGTCATTGAAGTATTGTTCCCACTTTACAGATGCAGAAGAGTGGTCACCCAATATTATAATTAGTAAGTTTTAGATTCGGGGCTAGAAAGATTGTGGGCATTCTAATTCCCAGCCTGGGCTAGTTAGTTCTACTACATGCTACCCATTTAAAGAGTATCACTCCAGACTCATGTGTCTACATTGTCACTATTGTAAATTCTGTACCTGTTAAATGTACACTAACATGACATTCACTAAGATAAATATCCATTAAATTTGTAATAAAATTACATCAAAAAAATCTAAAACAAAACTGTCTTTCCCTTAAAAAAATAAACTATTGCCCTATATAAGTGCTTGAATACCAGCTTTTTTTAAAGTTAGTTGGCCCAAAACAATCCAGAAAAGTTTGGGCCAGAGAAAAAAGAATAAGTATGTTTTAGTCTCAGTTAAATTTTAGCAGCCATTTACTGGCTAATTATAGTAATAGTGCCTTGTTATGAAAATGTCCTAATAGAGTTAATGATATAAAGTACTTAAGTAACTAGATAGATTATTTTCTCAGAACGTCTCGAAATCCTCCAGTAAAGAAACTAAAATAGTAAGAAATGTGGAGTTCTTGCTGGGAAATAGCATCAACAGGCATTCTTACCCAATTCTCAATTATCTACCTGGTTATCTGCTTTGTGAGTTCCCTGAGGGTGAAGAACTGCACTGTTTATTTGTGTATATCAACAGCAGGCTTGGCACTTACAAAGTGCTCAATATATATTTTAATCTATTAATTGTTTAGTGATTTTTAATCACATTTTATTAACTTCCTCACATGATACTTCCCTAGAAACATGTTTTATAGAGTGGCAGAGGAAGAATATAAAATTAGCATTGAGAAGAGGCATGTGAGAGGAAGGAGATGCAAAACAGTTTTATTGCTGCTCTTTATGGGAACCATGATACAAGCTTTTTAAAGAAAGAGACTATTAGAAATATTATTTAAAGGTATAATAACAGATATAACCAATGAAACAAAAATACCAATTGTGCTAAATACCAAAAGAAATATGACAGCAAATAAAATGACATATAAGTAATAAATCTATCGATATAAAACCAGAATGTATTAATACCCAAATGGGAAATTGAAAAACAAATATATCTGTCATATAAATACACATAAATGGGCTTAATTCACCTTTTAAGGAAAAAAATAAAAACACCCTTAGATCAGGTGACAACTGTATTCAAGATAATGTTCCATTCAAGATAATCCAAGACAGAGAAAGATGACCAAAACTCAAACCAAGTGTCTTAGATCAGGCTGTTATAACAAGAATGTCATAGACTAGATGGCTTATAAACAAAAGAAAATTTTTTTCACAGGCTGGAAGTCTAAGATCAGGGTACCGGCATGGTTGGGTTCTGGTAAGAATCCTCTTTCAGGTCACAGACTGCCAACTTCTTGTTGTATCCTCACGTGATGGAGAGCAGAAAGAGCCTGCTTGGTTCTCTTTTGTAAAGGTGCTAAT
The DNA here is from genome assembly GCA_028534135.1 of Potos flavus. Classification (NCBI taxonomy): domain Eukaryota; kingdom Metazoa; phylum Chordata; class Mammalia; order Carnivora; family Procyonidae; genus Potos; species Potos flavus. Next base: position 93,028,227 of record CM052901.1, on the reverse strand, counting down.
CCCATTCCTGAGGGCACTGTCCTCATGACCTAATCACCTACCAAGGGCCCCATCTCCAAATATGATCACATTGTAGGTTAGAATTTCAGCGTATGAATTTTGGGGGAACATAAACATTCAGTTTATAGCACCAAGTAATGCTATAAGCAACCCAAACTATGTAATACGATATATATGAAAATATATTAAATTGTGCACACTGAAAATAGAGAATATATATCTTCCTTTGAGTATCCAAGGAATTGTTGGAGAATTGACTAATATTAGGCCACCAGAAAAATTCAGTATCTTCCAAAAGACAGAACTGGTACAGAAAACATTTTCGGAACACATTGCTATAAAACTTGAAGTTAATAAATATTTTTTGAAAAAGCCTTTGCAGGGGTGCCTGGGTGGCTCAGACAGTTAAGTGTCTGCCTTTGGCTCAGGTCCTAATCTCAGGGTCCTGGGATCAAGCCCCTCATCAGGCTCCTTGCTCAGCAGGGAGCCTGCTTCTCCCTCTCCCTCTGCTGCTGCTCTCCCTGCTTGTGCTCTCTCTCTCTCCCTCTGTCAAATAAATTTTAAAAATCTTTAAAAAATAAAAATAAAAAATAAATAAAAAGGCCTTTTCACTTGGGAAAAAAAAACCCTCATTCTATTTTTTTCCATTTTTAAAAAATTATTAACATATAATGTATTATTTATTCAGGGGTACAGGTCCTGTGACTCATCAAACTCCTCATTCTTAAAAACAAATTTTGAAGACTTTCTAGCAAACAAAAGTGATAAAGAAAACACTACATACCAGCATCTATATGCTAGAGTTAAATCAGTGCTCAGAGTAAAATTCATAAATAATATTATAAAAATAATAAAATTTAATTAAGCATCCAACTAAATAAAAGGAAGTGATAGAGAAAATTTTTTAAATAAATCCAGAACCAAAAGAAAACTAGTATTATTAACAAAGAAATTGCCCAAGTGTGCCTGGGTGGCTCAGTCAGTTAAGCATCTGTCTTCAGCTCAGGTCATGATCCCAGGGTCCTGAGATCGAGCCCCACATTGGGCTCCTTGATCAGCAGGAAGCCTGCTTCTCCCTCTCTCTCATTCTCCCTGTTTGTGTTCCCTCTCTCGCTGTATCTTTCTGTCAAATAAATAAACAAAATCTTAAAAAATAATAATTTGCCCAAAAATATTTTTATTAAAAAATAGAATAAAATGAGTGAAGAAGCTAACCTAATTAAGACAAATCAGAAAGAAATCACAAATCCATAAAATAAGAACTGACAAATTATAAACAACCAAACAAGGATTAGGAAAAAGAAAGAGATTAAGAGATTGCTTTGCCAAACATCTTGCAAATAAATTTGAAAACTGAAAAAAAACCCTAATATTTTACAAAAATTTAATTTACCAAAAACTGACCCCAGAAGAGACAGGAAGTTTAAATAGATTGATTTTCCTAGATCAACTAAAGTTATCCATGATTTTCAAAGTCCACTAGTTTCACAGGGGATTTCTACAAACACTTCAAAGAACAGACTATTCCACTGATGTTTGTACCAATCCAAAGCTTAGAAAGAGAAAATTTCTCTTTTTTTTTAATGAAGGAATTATAACATCAGCACCAAATATCTGAACAGGCTTATAATATAATCAGACTTCCTGAGTTTGAATTTTGCCTTTGCTACTTTCTGGATTTGTTATCAGAGATAAAGGACTAATGTCTCTGTGCCTCAGTTTCCTTACCTGTAAGAAACTTTCTAAGTCACAGACCACTGCTTGATACTATGAGGGCACTTACCAGGCTCTGGCCTGGACTATCACCTAGCAAAGCAGCAGAGTGCCCAGTGGGAGTGGACATGTGACATGCCTCCAGGGATTTCAAAATACTTTTGGAACAGGGAGGCTTTGCCTGGAAGTGCTATATTACAAAGGTAGAAGCGATGAGCAAATAAATTATGGGTTGTCATGACTTCATTTGTGTAGGTACAGATTAGTGAAGCTGATGGTTATTCACGTTAAATTTGAATATGCAAAGATATTCCCATATATACTCGGGTTCAGAGAGAGAAACAGAGCTGAGACTGTGGAGTCTGAAAAGGTTCAACACAGTGGAGTAGGAAGGGTGTGGCTCACCTTGGTAACTTCTCTAAGTACCTCACCAAGTGGGTCACTTCACATCTCAGAGCCTGTTTCTTCTTCTTCAAAGCCAGGCTGGTTAAACTATTTATCTGAAGGGCTGTTATTAGCGTCAGATGTGGATGTTCTTTGTCTTTCCGTTCGTTAGCTGCCAGTGGTCATCCCACTGCTGGCCTCCCTTCCTTCCCTACGTAACCTAGACCAGTACCTCAGGCTTCCTCATATACCCCTCCTATAATTATTCCTATCCAGAAATTTTTAAAAACTTCGGGATTAATACTATAATTTGTATTTTCTGTTTATATACTCAGAAGAAGAACACTATTGGTAGAAATCACACAACCATAGCTAGGCACTACTACCTACTCACAAGTTCAATCTCAGTTAGGTCCACAGTGCTATCCCTTAAACATTTCATTGTTCTTTCTTGCATTCCTCTCATATTCCCCTCAATAAACATCATAAATCTTCATCATTCTCCTCAAGCAATTGCTCACTTTCGGCAGATAACAAAGCTGCTTTCTTTGTGGAGACTGATTGAGGCCATCAGACATGACTTCCTTTAACTTTCAGCTCAGCTTCCCTGTAAACACACCCTTAGTCATGGCCATCCTTAACCTCTATCCTCCAGGGTCAGAAAGTGCTGCTTTCCATCAACAAATGAATGGATAAAAATGATGGGGTGCATATACACAATGGACTATTATGCAGCCATAAGAAAGGAAAACATCCTCCCATTTACAACAATATGGTTGGACCTTGAGCACATTATGTTAAGCAAAATAAATCAGACAAAGACAAGTACTATATGATATCACTTATATAAACCTGTAAGAGATAGTGAGTTTACCACTGGTGATGGTGGTTACCAGAGGATGGGTGGGGTGGTGTTAAGACTGATGGCGTTTAAGAATACAAACTTGTGGGGCACCTGGGTGGCTCAGTGGGTTAAAACCTCTGCCTTCAGCTCAGGTCGTGATCTCAGGGTCCTGAGATCGAGCCCCACATCAGGCTCTCTGCTCAGCGGGGAGCCTGCTTCCCCCTCTCTCTCTGCCTGCCTCTCTGCCTACTTCTGATCTCTCTCTCTCTGTCAAATAAATAAATAAAATCTTAAAAAAAAAAAAAGAATACAAACTTGTAATGAGTAGTAAATAAGCCATAGAGATCTGATACACAGAATAATGAATATAGATAATAATATTGTACTGTAATTATATAACATGATAAATATTGATACATCAGGAATCTTATTACAATATATAAATGTATCAAAGTAACATGCTGTATACTTTAAACTTACACAATGTTCCACATCAAATTTATTCAATACAAAAAAAAAAGTGCTGCTTCCCTTCTTTTGTTACAACCATCCAATGCTCCTACTTTAGTGTCCTCTACATGCCCTCCATCTCCTCCCTTTCCCCAGGTTTTTTTGCCCTCAGTTATAACTTCTCTTGAAAGCCTTTGCCTTTCTGCTGGCTCCTTCTTCTATCCTAAAGTCTCTCTCTTCCTAAAATCCCTTTCTGAATATTTGTCCCTTCTATTTATCATCCAGCCTCTCTCACTTCTGCCTCTCATCTTTTCCACTGGCTATTTACATGACTTACTTCCCATACAGGGGCCAACGACAGGCCATCCCAAGATGGGCCACTTTGGCTTGAGCATTATTTTGAGTTAAAGGCAATCAAAACCCAGGAGAGTCAGAAAAACTCTTCACCTCCCACTCAAATGCCTGGGTGTACCAGGAATAGAGCTATTAACAGAAATTCCTCTTTACCTAAGAAATGTAGTTGCATAATAGGGCAACCTTTGTTTGACAAGCATTTTCTCTCATCTTCCCCTTAATGGTCTTTTCCCCCTTTTTATCCTTCGACCCCTACCCCTTGCCTGAGCTCATATAAGTTTCATGTGTACCTCACTGTCTTTGAAATTTCATGTCTGTGTGGAAACTAAATTTGATTTTCTCCTGTTAACCTGTGTCATGTCAATTTCAGTCTTAGTCCAGCTGGAAGGACCTTAAAGGACAGAGGAAATTCTTCCTCCCCAACACCATTCATGTCTCAAATCCCAGCAATCTGGCTCCTGTCTCTACAAAACTACATTATATAAAGTGACCAAGGATCTCCTAATAGCCAAATAAATTGGACACTTTCCATCCTTTATTTCACTAGAACACTCAGCTTCTTCTATTTTTCAATGGGTTAGAAGACAATCAGCTAAGAATGAGACTAGAAATAGTGGCTTCTGAAAGAAACAGGTTTCTGAATCCATTTTTCAAGAGTGCATCATATCCAAGTAGGTCTTCTACTAAGTCAGAAATGCAAATAGCAACAGAAGCCATGAAGCACACATTAAATGGACTAAAACGATGCCATCAATTTAATGATTGTTTCTTTGAGTGATTTAAGTATCAAAACTACCAGTTAGCTACTTATTTCTACCAATAAACAAGAATTAAATGATGGACGGCACCTGGGTGGTTCAGTGGGTTAAAGCCTCTGCCTTTGGCTCAGTTCATGATCCCAGGGTCCTGGGATCAAGCCCCGCATCAGGCTCTCTGCCCAGCAAGGAGCCTGCTTCCCCATCTCTCTCTGCCTGCCTCTCTGCCTACTTGTGATCTCTCTCTCTCTCTCTGTCAAATAAATAAATAAAATCTTTAAAAAAAAAAAAAGAATTAAATGATGGAAAATGTATTTAATAGTCCCTGTGTTTTCAATGTCATTGAAGCCACAATAATCTCTCCAAAAATTTTTATTTAAATAATGGGAGCCTAAAAAAAATTTTTTTTAAATAAGTAAATAATGGGAACCTTTTTCAGAAAGCCAGAACAAGGAAGTGTTAGTAACTGATGAAGAAGGATAGACAGCATTGTTCTTTGTTACCAACGTTATAGAATTCACTAAATATCTTACAAACCTGAAACATAAATTTCTACAGCTATAAGAAAAATCACATGAAATTGGAAATGACAACCTCTAGAACAACATGGAAGTACAAACTAGCAATACGTCCAAGGATCTGTCCATGTTGTATAAAAAATGAAAGTCGGTAATTGGATCTACTTGAGGAAAAGTCAGTAACAAATGCAATTAAGGGAGAATGCAATCAAAGAAAAGGTTGTTTGGGGAAAATAAAAAATAAGAGCATCATTCTTAGATGAGCAGTTTAGATGTCCAGAGTAAGAGAACTATTTGATTTCCATGTGTTTCCCTACCATGATCTCCAACATAAAATCCTAGAGAATAATCACACAAATGAAAAGAGGGTATTAGCAACTCATGGAATTAAGGGAGGCAGAAGTGCCAGGTAATTGTATTCTAAAAGGATAGTTGAGGCTATAAACTGGATAGACTGATATTCTATAGCTTATTTATAATGTCAAGTGGATACAGACCAGACATGATAGATGCCAAGATAACAAATAGATTATGCCACATCTCAGAATTCTTGAGGATGTTTCAGGGAAAGGTGTCTACGGCTTCTGGAAGTGTTTAGGAAAAAACATGCAAGAGGGTAGTAAATGTGAGTCTACAGGCAATAGTGTATCCCATAGGGTAAAGAGTGTGAGGACACATCACACAGGAAGAAAGAGGGAGATGCCTGAAAAAAACATCTTTGGGTTGAGCCCTAGCAGGATCCAAACTCTCACTTTTAAGGATTTTCAAGACCAAGTCTCTGTATCCAATGATGGAAATTGTATTCGTTTCCTATAGCTGCTATAACAAATTACCACAGACTTAGTGGCTTAAAACAACATAAATTTATTATCTTACAGCTCTGGAAGTCAAAAGTTTGAAATGCATCTCATTGGGTTAAGATCAAGGTGTCAGCAGGGTTGCATTTCTTTTTGTAGGCTCTAAGGAAGAATCTATTTCCTTGTACTTTCTAGCTTCTAGAGGCTGCCTACATTCCTTGGTTTGTGGCCCTCTTCCTTTACCCTCAAAGCCAGCAAGAGCAGGTTGAGTTCTTTTTTTTTTTTTTTTTTTTTTTGAGCAGATTGCGTTCTTAACTACCACATCACTCTAATGTTCTTTTCTGCCTTCCTCTTCCAACTTAAAGAACCTTGTCATTACACTAGTCCCATCCGGATAACTCAAGATAATCTCCCTATTTTAAGATGGACTGTGTTACAACTTGAATTCTATTAACATAATATATGTTATAGGATTGAAACATAGACATCTTTGGGGGGTCATTATTCAACCTACAACAGAGAAAAAGGCAAATTTCTGGAATAAGGACTTGGAATGAGGACAAAGGCAGAAGTCCAGTTCGATAAAATAGAACACATAGTGAAAACCCTACAGTTTGGAAATTTGGGTTAATATACATTTCAAAAAAGAAAAAACATGGAGAAAATAACTGATGTGTGGTTCAGGAAACATCTCGGAGGCAGATAAGTTATCCCTGGATGACCCTGATATTAAAGTTCCATTGCCCCAGTTGGGCAGTATAGGGGGTTGGCGGAACTAAGCCTATGAAAGTACTTGCCATTAACAGGATCCAAAATTACAAACTGGTCTGAAACCCTGAAAGGGAGAAGAATTTGTTATCCCAAAATATGCCTCTTTGGCATAAGGATTAATTTAGGCTGATTATTTTTAAGAAATAGCAAACACAGGATAAGCTCTGAAAACTGGAATAGAACTACTTTTTTGTAAAAGACATTAACATGTGTAAGGGAAATCTTCATTTGTAAGTGTGTCTCCCCCTCTGTACCAGAAATGGAAGAATAACTCTGTAGAGTTATTCTATAAATCTGTAGAAACACTTATCAATGGAGAAGGCATCGACTCAAATCTGCATAAAAACCTTACCCTTGTTTCCTGTGTCTTTCCTGGAAACCTCCCACAACTGACTCTCCATCCCCAATATCTTCTTTTGTCTTTAGCTGGAGATGGTATTTAAGGTGGTGGCTTGGGCCATTTTGAGGAGTTACTCAGTTTTCCTGAGTCTTTCCCATGTATATAGGAGGTATAAATGTTTTAAACTTCTGTTTGTTTTTCTCCTTAATCTGTCTTTTATTTCAGGGGAGTCTCAGCAGAGAATTTAGAAGCATAGAAGGAAAAGAATTTTTCCTCCCCTGCAACCCCGCTAGGAAGGGAACAGAATGGCTGTGCTTAGTTTGCCAGCAAGATGAATGGGAAAGTTATTGTGATAGTTATTTTGAGATAGTAGCCTATGTTCTTTATCCTTCAGCTGTTTCCCCTTTCTCACTCTCATTTACACTCTTGACTTCATTGAGGGAGATAGCCTGTCTCTGCTCATTCTCAGGAAAGAGGTGAGGTAAGGAAGAATTTTTTTTTAAATCTACAAATTTCTTCCTGGATTTTCTGTTTCAAAAGCATACACTCTCAAGACATAAAAATAAAAGTATTTGAAAACATAATTAGTGAGAACTGGAGATTTAAGGGGAATGAGACTTCCAGCAGAGACTTAAAAGGATTCCTCTACATTGTGGGAAAGAGAGGCAGAAGAGAGGTATAAGAGTGTAGGCGTTGGTGTATGCTGACGAATCCAATCCTGGTGTGGGCAGAAAATGCATTCATGGTGAGTCCAGGCAGGGATTGCCCCAACAACCTCACGGGAGAGATGCCATGTCTATGTCCCAGTGGAGTGAGAATGGAGCAAAATAATTCCCATGTCCTAAACAGTGAGCCACAAGTAACAGATCTGCTGAATGAGAAAGTCAAGATGGAGACATTACAGGATCAGATTTTTCCCATTTCTAACTCCTTGGTAATATTTAAGAACCTTAAAAAAAAAAAATATTTAAGAACCTTCAGTCTTAAAAAGTGTGCTTTGGAGGAAACTCTTGAATTGACTGAGATTAGATTCCTGTCACTCTCATAGAATGGAATCTGGGGGGGGGGGGACAGATTCCTCAAGACAATGAAAAACTATTCTAGGTGAAATTAGGATAATAGCTCTAACAGGGAAACTCTTGAATGGGGACTAGAAATAATAGGTATGCATCTAAATATATTCTCTTAATTTCAGTTTTCTTTACTAGAGAGATCAATGCAGACAAAATTAGACATTAACATATTATTGCATACTGCATATGGTTGATTACATTGCAGCTTGAAATCTGCAGAAAATGCAATTGAAAACAGTTAGATGATGTTTAAGGCCCTCTAGAGAGGGGCAGTATTCTTTTCTACTGCTCAGAAAGGGATGGTGGTGTTCCCTGCTGCTTGCATTCAGGGAGATTTTATTCATTTTACTTTGGCAATCATCAGAAGTGAGTAATCAAATAAACATTCTTTTCATATCAAATAAACATTCTCTTCATATCAAATAAACATTCTTTTCATATCAAATAAACATTCTTCTCAAGCAGGTATAGCACTGATACTTAATAAATAAACAATAATTTACATTTACCCAAGGTAACCCTAGATGCACCTGACGAGGTTCAATATGTTTTCTCTCACAGCTTTAAAATATCTGTGAGAATCCTAAGAGCTGTAAGCACCTTCTATGCTGTAGGCTAGTCAGTCTGATGTGGAAAGGTAAGCAAGCAGCCATGCTACAGAGGAGAGGGGTAAGAGGCATCTCTAATATGCCTGTCACTTCTGTATGCACCATTCAAGCTGTGTATCTCCCAAAAATCAGTTTTTTGGGCTTCCAAACTTATTTATGCCATTTTTACTTGTTGTTGTTTTTTTTTATTCTGTGATTGAACTAAATATTACATAAACCAATGGAGTTAGTATAAAAAGAACATTACTGTTATGATAACTTGAATCCATTTGGAAAGACTCAATACATGCAAATTGCTTTAAAAATTGCTGCCAAATTAGACATGGGTGGAAGAAAAGTAAAAGATAAAGTGGGTGGAGTAAAACAATCTCAAAGGGTGCTTTAGTGAGATTGCTTCCCTGGAGTCTAAGGTCTCACTTAAGGGGAAAAAAAAAAAACCACCACAGGAAATAATAGACTATGCATTTAGGGAATAGATTATTCAAGCACGATTTTTTTTTCTTAAATGAAAATTTCAACAGGTCAGATACAAATGTGAAATAGTTTTCATTTTGGAGTAACTGCCACCAACCTTGCTCTAGCAACCTCCTCAGGAGTCTCATTTTTATGGTAAAATGTCTTAATCACGTTTAGCTCTTAGAACTATCTCATTTCAGGGGCACCTGGGTGGCTCAGTGGGTTAAAGCCTCTGCCTTCGGCTCAGGTCATGATCTCAGGGTCCTGGAATCGAGTCCCGCATTGGGCTTTCTGCTCAGCGGGGAGCCTGCTTCCCCCTCTTTCTCTGCCTGCCTCTCTGCCTACTTGTGATCTCTCTCTCTGTCAAATAAATTAAAAAAATCTTTAAAAAAAAAACAAAAAACTGTCTTCTTCATTCTCTTGTGGCTCTCAGATTCCCCCGCTTCTCTCCCCAGTTTTCTCTCTGGCATGAGAATGGAAAGGAGAGGAATAATAGACATTGGCTCTTTACCCATTGTGCTTTTCACCTTGGTTGGTCACAATTACTGATGTAACTGAGTCTTTAAAGGCTGAACATGAACAGATATGGACGAGTGAGGATCTCAAAAGATCTTACTAAACAGTGTAGGGGAGGAAAAATAACTTTCCCTCTAACCTTCTAAATTCTCAGCTGAGGCTCCCCCGGAATAAAAGACAGATTAACAGGAGAAAAACAAACAGAAGTTAAGAACATGTATACCTCCTGTACACATAAGAGAGACCCAGGAAAACTAAGTAACTCCCCAAAATGGCCCAAGCCAAGAGCTTCTAGAGACTTGGTCATCCTCTTCCTGGCACATAGAGGAATACACCCTTACAAAGGGAGATTTCCCTTATAAATGTATATGTCTCTTACAAAAGGGTAACTTCTATCTGGGTTTCCAGAGCTTTTCCTGTGTTTGCCATTTCTTAAAAATCATCAGCCTAAAATAATCCTTATCCCAAAGAGGCATATTGTGTGGTGGCAAATTCTCCTCTCCTTCAGTGGGATCTCAATCCAGACAGCTCCTTTACGAATAGCCAAAATCCATCACCCAACCTTCATGGGGAACTCAACAGGGTGGCCCTTATGATCATTTCCTAATGCTCCTTCTCTCACTTAGTTATCAGCAAGGCAGGTCAGTAAGCTGAACAGACATCCAACTCAGGAACGTGACGTTGGCTTTTCTTTCCTGTAAACATTCTCCAATTGTTCAGGGCATGGCCTCCCCTCACAGGGAGAAGAGGAATGTACCTCTCTTCTTGAATACTGTTCTTCCCCCAAAGTTCACCTCTCTCCTTCCAAGTCTTCCACTTATGTGGAATGGGGTAGAGGAATAAGTAAATAAAAGCTAGTTCTGGGGGTGCCTGGGTGGCTCAGTGGGTTAAGCCTCTGCGTCATTTTGCTCAGATAGCACAAGTCAGTAGACATCTAGCCAATGGAATACTATGAAAAAAATGCTCTGTCCTGGTCCTTTACATGTTTTATTTTATTTGGTCTCTGATGCTTATTTTATGCCTGATAGAAGAAGGATGAGGGGTTTTACTCTAGCCATTGGCCGCCTCTGATTTTTCAAGATTGTATCATCTCTTCTTCTGGCAAATTTACTTCCTTTTACTTTTAGCAATATAACATCAAAACAAGGACTTTTTGTGTCGAAGTTCCTAAAACAATAAAGGTAGAACTATTGAGAACTGTAAGGAAAGGAGAGATCTTTAACATATATATAAAGTATTACTGGTACTTTGACTTCATATTTTCTTAACAATGAAGAAAATTTTCTAATGTTAGAATTTAAACATTATTTTAAGAATACAAAGAAGGGGGTGCCTGAATGGCTCAGTTGGTTAAAGAACCGACTCTTGATTTCAGCTCATCATGATCTCAGGGTCATGAGATCCAGCCCTACATTGGGCTCTGAGCTGGGTGTGGAGCCTACTTAAGACTCTCTTCTTTCCTCTCCCTCTGCCCCTCCCTGTCCCCCCCTAACACACACACACACACACACACACACACACACACACACACACACGGCTTACTTTTTTGGTTATCACAAATGTAAGATGAAAATATATATCCCCTTTTTGTTAAATGAAATGCAAAAGATAATTAAATAACCTTCAGTTAATGACACTATTTAAACAGAAACGATTCCCAAACACATAAATAAAGTGAAGACTCAAATTTCCCTCTTGCAAAACAAATATATGAAGAAGAATAAAATTAATGGGAAAATTTATATTTTGCTAAAATAAATATACATGCAAAAATGTTCAGTATTTTTAGCTTGAATACTGTAGTGCTATCTCACACTGCCTCCTTCAGCAATGTTCTTTGCTTTCTAAGGCTCCATTTCACAGGATTACAAGCATAGCTTAAGCTTGAACCTATTGGCCATTCACACCAAGGTGCTATCATTGGACTCACACCCAGGTAAAATAGTTTCCAGAGAATAGGAGTTTGAGTTTGGGTAAAAGGAAGGAGAAGAAATTTTGCAACCTGCTTTTGCAACCAATGAAGCTACTTTGATTCTGAGGGTAGAGTGTCAAAGTAACATGGGAGGAGGTGGAGAATAAGGAATATGTCTGCCATTTTGCTCAAAGCCCTAGTAGTAGTGAGGAAAAACTATCTCTATATTGTTTTTAGACATTTTTAGTAAGATAGCATTTTCAGGTTATTGATACATAATTTTCTCTTGGCCTCCATGAAACACACTCTTCTGGTTTTCCTCCTACTTTACTGGCTTCCCTTTCTCAGTCTCCCTTGCTAGCTCCTTCTCTAATCTAAAAATTAGATATCTCATGATTCAGTCTCTGACTTCTTTTCTTCTTCCACTTTTTCCTTAGTTAGGCTCATCCAAAACCCTGGCTTCAAAAACCATCTAAAAGCCAATGCCCTCCTTCGCTAAGTGTCCAATTCCAGATTCTTACCTTAAATTCTAACTCCTATTCCAAATGCCCGCTGGATATCCTCACAATAAATAACTGAAAAGTATCTCAAACTTTAAAAACTTGTCCAAAATAGAACCACTCCTTTTCTCCCTCAACTCTGTCTCCTTCCTATTCTTTCCCGTGTCAGTTAATGACCCCACCATCCACTCAGGTGCTCAAGACACAAACATCTAATCCATTGGCATTTCCTATTGGTTCTACCTCCAAAATATGTCTCAAGTCCCTCTCCTTCCTTGACCATGTCCTAGTCTATGCCACTGTCTGCCACATGAACAACTGCAATAGTCCCCCTAAATGGCCTGTCCTCTTCTGACTCCCCTTCAACATTGTATTCATAGCACAACAAGAAGTTTCTTTAAAAATATACATCAAGGGGCATCTGGCTGGCTTAGTTGATGGGGCATGCAACTCCTGATCTCGGGGTTGTGGGTTCAGGCCCCATGTTGGGTGTAGAGATTACTTAAAAATAAAATCTTTAAAAATATATATACATACATCAAGTCAAGTCACCTCCTTTGATCATATTCTTCAATGACTACCCAAAGCGCTTATAAAAATGTCTGAACTCCTTTCCTAACATAGCTTTCTTGGTCTTACTCCTACCTCTATCTCCAACCTCTTCTCATTCCACAGTTGCTCTATAAACAGATTCCAGACACAATGGCCTCAGACATGCCAATCTGTTCTCTTTTCATTGCCTGCTCTCTTCCTAGAATGCTTTTTTCCTAGATTTTTGCATGACTAGCTGGTTCTCACTCTTCAAAACTTAACACAAACATGACCATAAAGAAGCTCCCCTGACCTTCTTCTCCCTATAATAGTGGCTCCTACCACATCACATAGTTATTCTTGATACACTATCCTGTTTGTTTCCTGTATAATCGAAAATTGAAACCATCTTTACTTGTTTTACTTTTTCTTTTCTGGTTTCTTCACAGAATGTGAGCTCCTTGAAGGCACATACTTCATAAAGTAAGAAACATTTTGCAAGCCAAATTACCCCATATAAATGTTTTGAGAAATAATTAGGTCATGGTAGCAAATGTTTTCTATTGCTCACCACTGTGTCCGATACACCTATCACAGTTTCTGACATAAGTTTGGCATTCAGTGAATATTTTTTCAGTAAATGAATGACTTAATGAATAGAAAAATGGAAAAATGGAAGGAAGAAAACAGCCTTCACTCCTTAGATTCTGGTCCTGGAAAATCTAGTCTCCTATAATTCGGCCCAGTGTCCCTTTTCTTAACCCTACCAGTATCCCTCCAATCTTGGTAGAAAAAAGAAAGAAACACTAAGGATAAAGAAGAAGGTGGAAGAATTAATACTGTCTTCCATGGAGGGAAAGTCAACCCCTTTACATTATCACAGGACCATCTGCCCTTTGTCTCCTCCCTCTGCATCATAAAAGAGCCCCCTGGAATCCCTTTATCAAAAACACCCTCTAGAACTTGCCCTGCAGGAAAGCTAGAGATCCCCTTTAGTTAGTACAAGTGTTTTTTACAAAGTAGAAAGAATATTACCACAGTTTGTTCTGCCTCCTTTTGAATAACATTTTCAAGTAACTGAACTATTTATTTTACAATGAAAAATATAACTTATGAAGTTTATTCTTTATTAAATTTTTTAAATAAATATAGGTGAATTATCCAGTTCATCTCTAATTAAATAGAATAATAAGGTCTCCAAAGGATCACTTGTAACAAAGTGTTATAGTCAAGAGCTGAAAATATTGCATAATCCACCACAGAAATAGGATATCAGTTCACTGATAATATTCTTGGATGAATTTCATTGTTATTATTCCCTTTGAACAATTCAAAAGCATACCTGTATCTCAAAACCAAAACTAGAAATGGCAATACAATTTAAATTAGCTAATTTGAAAAACAATGGGAAAACATACTTAATAAAGAAATTCACGGGGCACCTGGGTGGTTCAGTCGGTTTAGCATTGGACTCTTCGTTTTGGCTCAGGTCATGATCTCAGGGTCATGAGATTGAGCTCTGAGTTGGGTTCCACACTCAGGGAAGAGTCTGCTTCCCCTCTCCCTCTCCCTCTGCCTCTCACCCCACTCACACACTCTGTCTCCAAAATAAATAAATAAATAAACAAAAAAAAAGAGGGGCGCCTGGGTGGGTCAGTGGGTTAAAGCCTCTGCCTTTCGGCTCAGGTCATGACCTCAGGGTCCTGGGATTGAGCCCCGCATCAGGCTCTCTGCTCAGCAGGGAGCCTGCTTCCCCCTCTCTCTGCCTGCCTCTCTGCCTACTCGTGATCTCTCTCTCTCTCTCTCTCTGTTACGGAACCTGGACTGGATCCTGGTAGAAGAACCAAGCGGCACTTGGGAGATTTTGGAGGATCGGAGGTTTATTTAACACCAGTGGGCTCAGAGACCCTTCTCCAAAGGTCTGAGCCCCAAGCACAAGCAGGGAGGGTAATTTATACCCTTCTACTTCTGCATACTTGGTATTTTGGTACATGTGGGAAACGGGGTAGGAAAGGAGAACCCAGAAGGGCTTTGAGACAGAGACTGGAATTCCCTTGCTGGTTTGGTCAGCCATCTTAAAGTACAGTTTTTTCCTTATCGTGTCAAATAAATAAGTAAAATCTTTAAAAAAAAAAAAAAAAAAAGACTTTCTCTCCCTCTGCCCCTTCCACTCCCCAATGTGCCCTCTCTCTTTCTCTCAAATAAATAAATCTTTAAAATAAAAAAAGAATTTAAAAAAATAATAACTACTCCAAAGGGTTCATGAACCCATATGCACGTGAAACATTTTATGCAGAATGGCTAAATAATATCTCAAACATTTTGAACCACTGTCTTTCAGATGTATTAAAAATGTTTTATTAATTAAATACACATTATTTTCAAGTAATTTTTTACATCATCTTAACTTTGTGATTTATTTAATCAACAGACAATTGAAATACAACTACTATCCATGTGGAGAAGAGTTCACAAAATTTTTTTACTGTTAAAAAATACCTTCTATGAAAAAATTCTGGAAACCGCCATCCATAGGCTTCCTGAATTGCAAACCTAAACATGTCAAAAATGATTCATTTTCTACATCCCCATACCCTTAGGAATATCATTTATCTCCATGTTACTGGATAAAGACCTATCTTTTGCTATCAGTCTACCTATTTAAAATTTCATACCCATAGATAAAAGCTGTCATGATCTTAGAAAGAAGTCCATTTTTATTCCAACACATTGAAAGGAAATCCATTTTGTTTCTGAGAATAATAAATTGAATCCTAAAAGGATTTCTTTTTCTCTTTTGGTTCCTTAAAGTCAAATTTTTTCTGTTAACTAATGGCAAGCCATCTTTCATTTTTTAATAGCATTACCCTAAGAATGTTGGTTTAATTTTTTTTTTCAATTTAAATGGTGGAGGCACAGTGTAATGATTATTTTATTATACTATTAGGAATTCAGAATACCAAAAATTAGCCAAGATGGTAAAACTATTAGTGCTCTGTCACAGCCAAAATGATTCATTTGCTTAAATTAGTCATAATTCCACTATATAGTCAATAGAATGAAAAGAGAAAATTTAGTAAGCATACACTTAACAACATGTTTTTGTTTTATTTATTAACATTTTTTAAAGATTTTATTTATTTGGCAGAGAAACAGTGAGAGAGGGAACACAAGCAGGGGGGGTGAGAGAGGGAGAAGCAGGCTTCCCACCGAGCAGGGAGCCCGATGAGGAACTCGATCCCAGGACCCTGGGATCATGACCCGAGCTGAAGGTAGATGCTTAACGACTGAGCCACCCAGATGAACCAACATGTTTTCTATTTATAAAAAGGTTCAAGTGTCTCTTGATATGAGATCTAAGATTAACAAAAAATTCAAATAAATGCTCATATTCTTCTGCACATAACATGACCATAGTTGCCATTTATTTGTAGGTTCAAGATCAAGAGAAGTGATTTAAATTGAGTACGTGTTGTTTTGAATAAGCAGGCTTAAGGATGTAAAGATAGAACATTTTTCCCTTCTTCCCTTTTAGGTTCTTTAACTGGTCTAATAATTCAATTGCTATAAAACAGATTAACAGGAAAAAAAATAAAGTTAATTTTGTATGTACAGGAGCTCCATAAAAACATGAGACCCAAGGCAGCCACATAATTGAGGCTTAAATAACATTTTGAGCTAAAAAGAGGGGTAGGGGTTTGGGGATACACAAGGGAGGAGGGCCATTCAGAGGAAGTGAGAGAAGTTTGGAAAACAAAGGTTGCCCTGTTATGCAGATAAGTTTCTTAGGTAAAAAGGTATCTCTGGTAATAGCTATCTTTTTAGAACAGACCCCCTTTCAAATGCAAATTTAGGCACTTGAGGGGGAAATAGAAGAACTTTTCATAAATCTTCTGGGTTTTGATTGTCTTTAGCTCAAAATAATCCTTAGACCAAAGTGATATATTTTGGAGTGGTAAACTCTTCTCTCCTTCAAGGGCCATGTCCTTACTGATATAAGGCAAACTAAAAGACATCTTCCTACACTCTTGTTTATTTGATAAATTTCTCAAATATCCACTTGATAAGGAAAATGAAAGTAAATGTCTCTATTTTTAATTGGCAATTCAGCATTAGCTATAAAATACAAGTGTGGACAGCTGAAAAATCCAATATTTAAGTCTTCGATCAATATTTACTGAATACCTTGTATGCTCCCAACATGAGGCTAGGACTGGGCAGGGAAGAGTGAATGATACTTGATGCCCCTGCCTTCAAGTAGTTTGAAATCTACTGGGGATTCAGAATGGAATAAACCTTTAAAAATTAGTGTCAAAGGCACTAAAAATGAGTTAATCCAGGATGCTTTGTAATCACAGGAAAGGTTCTCAATCCAGTGATAAAGAACCAAGGAAGAGGGGGCTTGGGTGGCTCAGATGGTTAAGCATCTGCCTTCGGCTCAGGTCATGATCCCAGGGTCCTGTGATCGAGTTCCGCATCGGCTCCCTGCTCAGTGGTGAGCCTGCTTCTCCCTCTGCCTCTGCCTCTCTGTCTCTTTGTCTCTCATGAATAAATAAATAAAATCTTTAAAAAAAATTTTTTTTAAATATAAAAAAAAGAACCAAGGAAGACTTTTCAAGGGAAGTTAGCCCAGCAAATGGTGGAGTGATGGGTGGGGATGAAGTAGAAAAGTGTTCCAAAGAGACAGAATAACACGTATGAAAGTCTCCAGGAGACAGAGCATGGGTGGAATCAGGAAACTGCATGTAATGGTTCAGCCTATTGCTATTGCAGGGGCTAAGGGTAGGCCACCCCAAGATGCCCCACTCTGACATGAAGATTATTTTCAGCTGAAAGCAATCAGGACGTGATGGGCTCAAAGGAAACATCTGCTCCTCCCTTAACTACAGAGAAGAATGTAAATTGAGGGTCTTTCCTAGAATAAGCATTATTACCAGAGATAAATTTTATCTGAGTGACCCATCTGTATTGCAGGGCAAACATCTGCCCTTCTTATTGTCCCATGAATTGCATTCCTTCCCTTGGATGTCCCAGAATCCTACCTCCTTCCCCTTGGTTCAGGATGACATATATACCTCATTTTAATTGACTGTCTGGAATTTCCATATCTGTCTGGATTCTCTGTATATATGCTATTAAATTTGATTTTCTCCTGTTAACCTGTCTCATGTCAATTTGACTATAAGTTCAGCTAGATGGACACTGAAAGGGACAGGAATTCCTGCTTCCTGTCACTGTTAAGTGAAATAGAAAATAAAATCCCCAAAGGACTTTACTGGCTTTTGTGATCACCTCTATTTCAGAAAAAAAAAAAGTCAATGTGGTATTTTACATCCTCCAGAGACTTTAAAGTGAGTGATAACTTCTGGTAAAATAGGGGTGAACAGTGTGGCAAACTCTGAATACATGAATACCTTTAAAGGACAACACATATACTGTGTTGGATTACGAGCCTGAGAGACTGACATGCCCTTCTGCCAGCTGCAGGAAAACATTCTTTACTGGAATGCTGAGATGCCTCTGTAGATTTTTCTTTTTACATTTTCTGCTATATATTTTTTTGTGTACATGTACTTCACTCAGTAATAAAATATGATCCAGACTACAAATATTTTTTAACACAACAAATTTTCTTAAGTCATCTAGGGCCTAAAATGAGATTAGACTGTGGTCAGGGAACTCAATCTAATATTAGAAGATCCATAAATGATCCATAAATATTAGAAGATCCATGTTATCATTTAAGATAACATGTCAACTTGTCCAGATATCTAGTTGATTGACATTCTTGTGGAGATTCCAAATTTCTTCTTTTCCCATCAGAGTTCCCACTTCTGTCATTACATAGATTTTAAATTGAACACTGAGCCAGAAACAGGACACCTACCAACAGTCTCCTGGCATGTTATTTCAATTCCTATTTGTCAATTCCAACACAAATGTATGCAAAGCAAGTATTACATTACCAAGCCCTAGACAGTCTAGTGCTGAGGGGCTTGAGGAGGAGAAATTAAGCTATGGGTTGTCAGCAGATCATGCAGTTGTCCATAATGATCATTTCAAAATCCCATATTCTCACACCTGGGTGGCTCAGTCAGTTAAGCATCTGCCTTCAGCCCAGGTCATGATCTCAGGGTCCTGGGATGGAGCCCTGCATCGGGCTCCCTGCTTAGTGGGAAGCTTGCTTCTCCCTCTCCCTTTGCCCCTCCCCCTGGCTTGTGCTCTCTCTCTCTCTTTCTCTCTGTTTCTCTTGCTCTCTCAAAATGAATAAATCAAATCTTTAAAGAAAAAAAAAGAATCTCATATTCTCTGCTTCAAAGTATTAACACTAAGAAGAATAATTCTTCAACATATAAAGCATAAACATTAAAAATGCTAGAGCTATTTGATACTGTTGGGGAACATCACCTAAAAGATATGATTGCTGATTGACCGGTGAGCTGGACCCCAGCACTTGGAGGCTCTTCATATCCTCCCCTGTCCTTGGAATGTGGGTTCCCCTTGCCTTTCCAGCTCCCAGAGGCTGCTCCAAGGACATAGCACTGACATGATGATGTGGTGTTGAAAACACCTGCACAGTACAGGTAACTGAACCAGCCCAGTTAGAGCCTCTTTATAAATTTTTAAGATTTGGTAGGTGGATGCAGGGATCCATTCATATAGCTTCCACCCAAGACAAGCTGTGCATGTGAAGTTCCCTTTGCTTATTAAAACTGCCGCCTACCAACCTGGGGTGGCCTGCCTCTTTCTTTGGTCTCTCCCTGCCCTCTGACCATAGGGGCTGGTTTCAGACCACACCTGGGAAGCTCCTGAGAGGGTTGTGAAGTGACAGAAACATCTGTTAGGGTTATACCTAATTTATAATAAAAGTGTTGAATCAAGATATATCTTCCTAAAATTCAAATTTAGGATGCCATTTGCATAAACTATGATGTAAACTGTATCCCCAGGAGTTTTGAAGTGGGGTCATCCTATTAAGAAGAATATTTAGATAATTTATGCCCATTTGCAAAGTAACTCTAAGAGTTAATTGGTTTTGGTGGTGGTACTTGTTTTTTCTTTTTTTGACTATGGTGGTAATTTATGATTACCCCTAGAAGAGGAGGGGGGAAATCAGTGAAGAGATGAAGGGATAATCTATTTCCCTATCCCTTTCTCTCCATTCTCTCCTACCTAGCCAGATGGGTTACTTTTAAGCCTCACTGGAGAGGGGAACTGGGCACATAAACCAAAAGAGTTGTGTTGATGAAAGGTTTTATGACTGGGTTGTTCCTGAGCCCAGTTCAATGAAGAGAGATGGAGGAGTCATTCACTTCACTTCACCACAGGGACCCAACAGCAGCAAACAAGAGATCATGCAATAGCAGTTATGCCCAGCTAAGAAGCCACTGAGGTATGTAAGGACTAGAACAGCTACAACAGGCATAGATAGCTGTGACTGGGCCAAAGCCAATGAGGGTCAGCTTTGTAAAATGATACCCCAGGAACTCATCCACATAACTTGGAGAGCTTTTCAAAAAGAACAAAGGGTCTTGGGGCAAGAGAAAACAAATTGTATCTTACTATTAACGTGACTGTATACTTCCTCACAGATTGGAGCAGCCTGGAATATTTGGGTTTAAAAAATGTAACTTTGGGCACCTGGGTGGCTCAGTTGGTTAAGTGCATATGACTTTAGCTCACGTCATGACCTCATGGTCCTGGGATTGAGCCCAATGTCAGGCTCCATGTCAGCAGGGAGACTGCTCTCTCTCTCTCTCTCTCAAATAAATAAATAAAATCTTTTTGAAAAATGTAACTCTAATTTAAAAAGCAACCATATGTGGGTGCATCAGATGGCTCAGTCAGTTACATGTCCGACTCTTGGTTTTGGCTCAGGTCATGATCTCATGGGCCCGCCTCTACACTCAGCAGGGAGTCTGCTTGAGATTCCCTTCCTCTGCCTCTCCCCCTACTCATGCACGCGCACGCACTATATCTCAAATAAAGAAAGAAATCTTTAAAAAAAATAAAAATAGGGGCGCCTGGGTGGCTCAGTCGTTAAGCATCTGCCTTCGGCTCAGGTCATGATTCCAGGGTCCTGGGATCAAGCCCCACATCAGGTTTCCTGCTCGGCTGGAAGCCTGCTTCTCCCTCTCCCACTCCTGCTGCTTCTGTTCCCTCTCTTGCTGTTTCTCTCTGTCAAATAAATAAATAAAATCTTTAAAAAAAATAAATTAAAAAAATGAATTAAAATAAAAATAAACCATATAAACTTAAAGCCTGTTGCTTTCTAACATACGAAAATAAATACTGGTTGAAAAATGAATGAAAAGGCAAAAATGAAGTTTAATGTTATTTAATAATTATTGCAAGTGATCTTTAAAACCCATTGCATCCTTATTACCATAAATTTAAAAACACTAGGTTGCAGCTGGCGAGGAGAAGAGAGTGGAAACAGAAAAAGAGATGAAGAGACCCTGGATGGACGAGAAAAGTGAGGCAGAGATCCAGCCTCTGCCTCTTAGGGCTGCCATACATGCCTTGGTTACTCCTCCCCAAATAACCCTTCCTAAAATGCCTTTAACACCCATCTCCATTTGTCTCAGAGACAAGCCCTGCAAAACTGGCCTAAATAGCTGTATTGATTGATCTTTACTTCTGTAGGTATTTGCTCAGGTCATCAGCAGCTTTTCTTAGCCTCCAATACAGCTCAGGCACTCAAGAATAATCCATGTGTGAGATGATATTGCAATGTGATGAGTAATTCTGCTAGCTAAACTGAACCCCTTGGATAGCAAGTATTTATTCAGCTTCTCTTGCTGGGTGGAACTGAGCCTGGAGGTTAGAGCTGAGGGTTTCTTCTTTGTACCAAAGCTATAACACCCAGCTGGGATGTGATTAAAAATTCTTCCACTAAGCAAAAAATAAACAAGCTAAAGCAAGGATGAGATGCATGGCTCAGAAAATGGTTTGAAAATAATGATGGAGCTCAGAGCAGGCCACTCTAAAATATGCCGAAAGTGGCATATTGATTGTTTTGAGTTAAAATTACTTCAGAAACAGCCAGTGCAAGAAGGATGCCCTGTCCCTCCTCTCTGTCCTAATGAAAGCAGGAAATAAATCTCTAGCATGAAAGTTACTTTCTCTGCACCAGGAGGTACACATCCTTATCACCCAATGTAGAGAATTCAGAGCCAAGAAGCCTGTGTAAACAAACTTTGCTTAGTTTCTTCACTAATTAGTACCCAAACCCAAGTTTGTCTTCTTGGTTCTTCACAAATCTATTGCTTCTTTGACTAAGAAGTATATAATAAACAGCCTGCTTTAGTCATTCCATAGGTCCCACATCTATGAGGTCTCCGTACATATAAAATTGAATTTATTTTTTTTCTCCTGTTAATGTCTTCTGTCAGTTTAATTATTAGACTAACCAAGAAACCCAAAAGGGGTAAGGGAAAATTTTCACCTCCCCAACAATAGGACCTCTCTTGTTGGCATTCTTTCAGTGGCCAACCCTTTCTGTGCTTGTTTTAACCCATTCTCCATCTAGATTATAGGATTTCTCAACCTCGACACTACTATTTTGTGCTGGGTAAGTCTTTATTGTAGTGGCTGTCCTATGCACTGTAGGATTACTTTAGCTTGGTGGCTAAATAACCCATGGCTGAGAATCAATGATCTAAAATTAAATGTCTCTCAGAAAAAAGTAAATTAAATTAAATGTCTCCATAACTGATAGCCAATGCTACATCAACAACAGCACACACAAAAACAAAAACAAAAACAAAAACCCTGCCAATGAAAATGATTTACAGGATTTTTTTTAACAAAAAGGCCAAATGCTAGCTTACTGTGTTTTTCTTCCCTGTTAACAAGATTTTTCATGGTGTAAGAGGAGTTTTAAGGGCTTGGGCTTTGATGGTGGGTGAAATGAGAAACTGCCAAAAGTGTGGAGTCCAGGGATGACTTAGCATCTTACTAATTCACAGATACTACATGAAAAAGAAATTGGATCTATGTAGAAGTAAAACCAAAGCAGAAACTGTCATTGAGAGGCTACCCCAAGGATCTAGGTAAGGCCTGCTATGGGCTGAGACCCAAGTAGACACGCCAGAAGTAGTTGGATTCTAGATATATTTTCAGTCAAGAAAATGGGATTCCAGAGGTATCCGTTATGCAGGGCATAAGAGAGAAAAAGAAGAGTCAAAAATGACTGTAAGGTTTTTTGGTCTGAGAATATTGCTCTAAATTATAACTTCAGTAACTGCGTAACTTATAACACTTTATAAAGTATGCTCATTATGTGGGCCGTGTCTTTTTTTTTTTTTAAGATTTATTTATTTTAGAGAAAGAGCATACACAAGCAGGAGAAACCGGCAGAGGGAGGAAAGAATCTCAAGCAGACTCCCTGCCGAGCGCAGAGCCCGAAGTGAGGCTCAATCCCACAACCCTGAGGTCATGACCAGAGCCGAAATCAAGAGTCAGACACTTAACTGACTGAGCCACCAAGGCACCCCTGGCAGTTTCAAAATAAAAGAGAAATAATCAGACTAACCATAAAGTCATCTTTGTTTGAATATAAGTTTGATAACTAGAAAGCAATAGTGTAAGTTCAAACAAATAAAAAATATCCAACCCCATGGAAATTAAAAATAATTCATTTAAAAAAATGGATCAAAAGAAAAGCGGTTTAGTAGAAAATTCAAAACCAAAATCATCAAAATCTATAGGGTGAGATGAGTCTTGAAAGATGAGAGAGTTCATGAAGAGAAGAAGAGGCACAGAAAATTCCGGGCAGCTGGAATACCCCATGTCAATGCAAGACTAGTGAGAGAACATGGCAGTCTTAAGGAACATTAAATGTTCAATGCAGCTAGAACCTTCAGTGTAAGGAGGAAAAAGTGAAGGATAAGTAGGGCTCCATAATCCACTGTATTATATGCCATGCCAAACAGTCACATTTTATCCTGAATGTAATGTGGGAACACTATAGGATTTAACACTGGTCAGGCCTCGTTAGTACTTGGATGGAAGAAACATCTAAGCAACAATGAGTACTGGCTTTTCATGAAAAAATCTTTATTTAGTATGTAGTTTTGAGGGTTTTTTGCCCTCAGGTTATTAAAAAAACAAAAAGTCTTATTCTTACTTACAAAGCTATGTAAGAAAATATAAAATTCGGGGTGCCTGGGTGGCTCAGTCAGTTGGGCGTATGCCTTCAGCTTGGGTAGTGATCCTAGGGTCCTGGGATTGAGTCCCATGTCGGGCTCCCCGCTCAGTGAGGAGTCTGCTTCTCCCTCTCCATCTGCCCTTCCCACACGCTTGTGCCCTCTCTTACTCTCTCTCTCAAATAAGTAAATAAAATCATTAAAAAAAAAAAGAAAAAGATATAAAATTCAAAAGTAAATCACATCTACATTGTTTTCCAGGATTTCCCCTAATTTTATTCAAACTTGGTTTCATTCTAACTCACTTTTATAATTAGTGTAAACAACTTCAAATTAAATGTAATCATTGTTGCATTATTTTGGTCATTTACACATCTCATCTATTCTTCCATTAAGGTTGAATTAGTCTGAGGACAAGAACCCAATTTTCAAGATATATTTGTTATCAAAGAGAAATAACATTTCCCACAAAGCCCCCATGTGGGTGTTACTCAATAAACTGCACTGAGAATCTCTATTATTATGATTATTTTCACTGATATTTTATTTACTTGTTAAGGATACACTATGATTTCCCAGGAAATTTTTATGAGAGAAGACTTCCTCAATCAATTTTGAGTATGCCAAACATTCATTAAATATCTCTCCTACTTTAAAGCGTTAATTAAGCTTCTCTCAATATATTATCCCCATTCACACAAGTAGCCTCTTAAAATGAGTATTATTAAATTTTTTATTTACCTATCTCTGGGATCCCTGGTTCATCATACTACATTATCCTTTGCCTGCAGTGACTATATTCTTTTTTTTTTTTTTTTTGCAGTGACTATATTCTAACATTACGGTAACATGTTCCTTTTTGAATTCAGAGCCATGTATGTATGTACATAATTACGTACTCAGCTGTGTATGCAAATTAAGCACTTTATGTACCAACCACAATTAGTTTATTTTTTTTTTCAGCTCAGCTACAGAGTTTAGTAAAAAATGTTCAAGTTTGTCTTTTGATGATTGTTTTATACCTCAACTAGCTCTCCTTATTTTCGATATATAAAAATATATTGAATTACATAACTCCCCAGTTAACTCCAAAATTGGCAAAGCCAGACAAGCCAGTAAAGACATGTCCTTAATTTGCTTTATTATTATCTTGGAAAGAGGCAAGACAACAGAGCAAGACCTTGTTCCTTCCTGAAGGAAGTTGTGGGATTCTATATAGATTCCCTGTACAATCGGGGGTCTCAACCGATTCCCAGACCTTACATAAGATGGACACTTCTCCACAGTTACATTTTGGGTACTGGTGAGGCAGGAGGGAAAGGAGACTAGGGAGACAAATTGACCAAAGTAAAGCCATTTTGGTTTTAGACTGACCCTTCACCTAAAAGTGAGCGTGATGTGGTTTTGGAATATAGGCCAGGTTCGGTGGGGTGAAGTCCAGAGCCAAAGACCAAGAAAGAATTCTTGAGATGTCTTAGTGCAAAAGAGGTGGTTCATTAAAGCACGAGGACAGGACTCTGCTGCACTGGGGTTGTGAGAAGTGGCTGGTTATATACTATGGGGTTGGGGAAGGTAAGGAAAAAGGGAGGTTTTCAAAAGAACAATCATATGCTAAAGAGGACCTACAAGATAACAGAGGCCT
This sequence comes from Potos flavus, assembly GCA_028534135.1. NCBI lineage: Eukaryota > Metazoa > Chordata > Mammalia > Carnivora > Procyonidae > Potos > Potos flavus. The sequence continues at coordinate 93,002,913 of CM052901.1, read as the reverse complement.
TGCCATTGTCAAGTTAAGGTTGTTTTTCCCCTCTAGCAAGGCATTAACATTTAAGACAGTTGGGAGCTTCCTGGATGAATGCTGTACAGGTCTTACCCAGGAGTGTGGTGAGGGGAGGTTGCAGGGTGTCACCTTGTGCTTTGTCTTCAGCTAGCCTTCTGTCCCCTCATCAAGATCTGACTCATGGAAGACCAAAAGACCCCACTCCCTCTGTCAGTAAAAGCCACAAAGGCCAGACATTCTGAAAATTGCTCCCTGTGGGTAATTCCACAACCCTAAGACAATGGAGAAACTAATTGCCCAATATAAATGATAAACCCAAAGTTATAAAGAGTAAGGTCTCCCTATACAGTTAGCTAATTAAAAAAAAAAACAAAACAAAACCAAAAACCCTTCCGTAGAGGCCAAGAGGATCCTCTTCTCATCTGGGAAAGAGACCCTTACTTTGTGAAGTAGCTCCTTTCTTACTTCCATACTTAATAAATCTTTGTCTCTTTTTCTAAATGAGATGCACTTGAATTCTCTCTTGTGCAAAGCCAACAACACTCATGATGATGGACCTGAAGTTCTCCCTCTTGGGGCTTCAGCCCTTGTGGCAACACTGGGACTTGGAAGTACTGTCTTCAGGCTCTATCTGCTTTACCAACTCCACTTTGAAACTTTCTACTTCATTTGTCCCAACAGAATTTGCTGGAAGTAGGAAAATGACATTTCTCCTTTTATAAGAACTATACTGGAGGAAAAATAATTTTTGCCCTACAGCCCCCATAATATAAGACAGATTAACGGGGGGGAAAAAAGCAGATGTTTACTAACATGTATATCTGCTATATACACAGAAGAAACCCAGGAAAACTGAGTAACATACCAAAATGGTCTAGGCCATCACCTTTAGTACCATCTCTAGCTAAAGACAAAAGATGCTCCAGGAGTGGGGGAGGGAGGAGGAACTAAGCCAGTTATGGGAGGTAATCAGGCAAAATACAGTAAACAAGGGTAAGGTTGGAATGGAGATTTAAGTCCCTGCCTTTTCCATTGATAAGAGTGTCTAGACATTTAAAGTCACCTCCCTCTTCCCGGTATGGAGAGAAAGACACCCTTACAAATGGAGAGATTTCCCTTACAAATGTTAATTTCTACAACAGAAGGTACCAACTACTCACTTTTTAGAGCTTTCCCTGTGTCCACTGTTAAAAATAACCAGCTCAAGATAGGCCTTATGCCAAAGAGGTATATTTTGAGGTGGCATATTTTGCTTCCCCTCAGAACCTAGGACTGCCCCTTAGCAAATCAAATCCCCATGGGCCATTCACTCCAATTATGTTCGGGAATGCTTCATGGGAAAACACAGTAAATTTTTACCATTTATCCTCTAATAATGCAATGTAGACTTTTTTTGAAAGATACTGCTAGAAAGGATTATGAATATAGCACCAAGCTCTTTCTCAATTCTCTGGAACAATGATAGTCTTTGTTCCTTCTCTGGGTGCATTAGATCTTACTTTTAACCCAGGCCAAATATGTATGTTTATACAGAATGGCCCTCTCAATAAGCTAGAAGAAAGCATTTCTTTGTTTATAATTTATTTATACTTTTTTTTTCTTAGGTCTTTTGTATAAGAAGCTCAAAGTTATGTTAAACAACCTTCAACGTGATGAGGGAGCAGAAGGCTAGCTGAAGACAAAGCATAGGCTGATACCCTGCAACCTCCCCTTGCCCCACTCCTGGTGGGACATGTGTGACATTTTTCCAGGACACTCCCAACTGCCTTAATGTTAATGCCTTGCTAGAGGGGAAAAAACAACCTTGACAATGGCAAGGCCTCTGGTATTTTGTAGGTCCTCTTTAGCATATGATAGTTCTTCTGAAAACCTCCCTTTTTCCTTACCTCCCTCAACCCCATAGTATATAATCAATTGCCCCTCAGGACCCCAGTGCAGCTCTTTCTGCCCAGGGGTCCTGTCCCTGTGCTTTAATAAAATAACCATTTTGCACCAAAGATGTCTTAAGAATTTTTTCTTGGTGGTCAGCTCTGGCTCACCCACCAAACCTCACCTATATTCCAAAACCACATCAAAAAGATAAAAAAATATATAAAGCTTTGCACTTCATTATAAACCTGAGTACTCAAAGACCCAAAAGTCATGCTCTCTATATTCACAAGGTAAATAAACACCTTGCTAGAGTGCCACAGAAGAAACGCTTCTGAATCTCCCACTGTAACAACAGGCCAGCAAATACAGAAATCTAGTGAGGTATGCTAAACTGCTAATGGTTCTAAGAAAAGTCGACTTGTATATTTTTTAATAGGAAATCAATCTTACTTTCAGGATCTATTAAAATCTTTGGATTCTAGAGGATTAGCTTCCAGTGGAAATTAAACTTCCAAATTGCTTATTGTGGCTTAAATGGTGAATGGAGTCTGGCTTGGGCAACAAGGAGTTGATGCAACACTACTGATGTGGGGAACAAAGGCAGAAGGAAATGCAGATAAAATTAAATTTCCTGGGCGCCTGGGTGGCTCAGTCGTTAAGCCTCTGCCTTCGGCTCAGGTCATGATCCCAGGGTCCTGGGATAGAGCCCCGCATCAGGCTCCCTGCTCCGCGGGAAGCCTGCTTCTCCCTCTCCCACTCCCCCTGCTTGTGTTCCCTCTCTGGCTGTGTCTCTGTCAAATAAATAAAATCTTTAAAAAAATAAAAACAAATTTCCTTAGAACCTGCAACCCATTAAAATACTTGAGGCACGCAGAGTATTGCACTCCTCCAGGAAACTACAAACTGTCTTAATGTTAATGCCCTGCTAGAGGGAAAAACAGCCTTATCTTAACAATAGCTAGGCCTCCAGCACCCTGGAGTGGCCTCCAAAGTCCCTTTGGAAACTTCCCTTTGTCTTTACTCCCCCCAACTCCCCAACTCCAAAGTATATAATCAGTTGCTCCTCACAATCCCAGAGCAGCAGCTCTTTCTGCCCTTGGGTTCTGTCCCTGTGCTTCAATAAAACCACCTTTTTGCATCAAAGACATCTCAAGAATTCTTTCAGGGCTGTCAGCTCCGAACCCTGCCACCTCAAACCACATCACTACCATCACAGCCAGCTTCTGCCTTTCCCAGCCTGGAGCCATTCTGAGGAAGAGAGAGGACAGGGTTTTAAGGCTCTACTAGGCTTCGTGCCCAAAAGTCATGCACTTAAGTGCATCTCTGTCGGTCCTTCCCATCTCCCAACGATTTCAAGACCTCACAGAGATTAAAAAAAAAATGAAGAAGAAGAAACTTCTCTCTGCATAAGAAAAGGGCATTCTGCCCTAGATAGAAGGGAAGCCTTGTTTTAGTACCTAGTAACTGTGAGAAATACAAGTGGGGGGCGGGGGGAAGAGAAGGATATTGGTGAACAAGGTGCAGAGGAATGAAACCAGTAATTTTTTAGGGGGAACTTTTAAAAATGTGGAAAAACCTGGGTATTCAAAGTGGTTATAAATCATGCAACTTATTTCCACCCACAGGAATTCATACAAGTCCTACATCTTGGCTTCAAAAACCAGGGCAGTTTCCAGTTACATTTGGGGCTTTTTTTTTTTTTAACCCAGCTTGACCATTTTAATCTAATATTACAAGGAATATGACAGGACTATTTTTGTTCCAAACAAATCTAGTCCTCCTCGAAACACCAACTAAGGCCAGTCTCCTCCATGATATCATGGATGTCATGTGTTGCTTGTCATGTGTTGCTTCTGTGTTCTGTCCTCTCATTCATTACTTTCATTTACTTTTTTCCCATTTACTGCTCCTACCAAACCTCTCTCCATTAATATATTTTCATTACATCCTTCTAGAGCAAAGTCAAGTCGCCTTATTTGGAAAGGCTTCCCTGATGCATTTTCACCTTTTTTTTTTTTTTAAAGATTTTATTTATTTATTTGACAGAGAGAAAGAGAGCACAAGTAGGCAGAGAGGCAGACAGAGGGAGAGGGGGAAGCAGGCTCCCCACTGAGCAGAGAGCCCGACATGGGGCTCAATTCCAGGACCCTGAGATCATGACCTGAGCCAAAGGCAGAGGCTTTGATAAGGAAAAACCGTACTTTAAGCCGACGGACCAAACCGGCAAGGGAACTCCAGTCCCTGTCTCAAAGCCCTTCCGGTTCTTCTTTCCTACCCTGTTCCCCTCGTGCACCAAAATATCAAGCATGCGCAGGTAGGGAGGGTATAAATTACCCTCCCTGCTTGTGCTCGGGGCTCAGATCTTTGGAGAAGGGTCTCCTCTGAGTCTCACCAGTGTTTTAATAAATCTCCAATCCTCCTTAGTCTCCGAGTGCCGCTTGGTTTTTCTGCCAGGATGCAGTCCAGGTTCTGCTACAGCTTAACCCACTGAATCACCCAGGCGCCCCACATTTTCACCTTTCTTTTGGGCCATGATGCATCTCATACATCAACCTTTGCATCTTCATCACCATCATAGCAGCTAACATTAGCTGAAAATCATGAACTTTGCAGTGTGGTATTTTATGGAGATTTTCTCACAGAATCCATGACCTTATACAGTAGGCTTTTCTAGATGAAGAAACCAAGGCACAGAGAGGTGAAATAGCTGGCCCAAGATGACCTACATTGAAGGGGAGATTTGCCATCCCAAAATATGCCTTTTAGGCATAAGGATTATTTTAGGTTACTATTTTTTAAGAAACAGCAGACACAGGAGCTCTGAAAACTGAAAAGAAATTATCCTTTTGTAATACATTCACATTTATAAGAGAAATCTCCATTTGTAAGGGTGTCTCCCTCTCCGTACCAAAAAAGAAAAAGATGACTCTAAAGTTCTAGAAATTCTTGGGGTGCCTGGGTGGCTCAGTGGGTTAAAGCCTCTGCCTTCAGCTCAGGTCATGATCTCAGGGTCCTGGGATCGAGCCCCGCATCGGGCTCTCTGCTCAGCGGGGAGCCTGCTTCCCCCTCTCTCTCTGCCTGCCTCTCTGCCTACTTGTGATCTCTCTCTCTCTGTCAAATAAATAAATAAATAAATCTTAAAAAAAAAAAATAAAGTTCTAGAAATTCTTATCAATGGAGAAGACTGTTAAATGTTAAATCTGCATAACAATCTTACCCTTGTTTCCTGTGTTTTGCCTGATTACCTCCCACAACTGCCCACCCTCCACCTTCCTTTGTCTTTAGCTGAAGATGGTACTTAAGGTAATGGCTTGGGCCATTTCAAGGAGTGAGTGTTTTCCCAGGTATCTCCCATGTATACAGGAGTTATACATGTTATTAAATTTCTATTTCTTTTTTTCTTATTAATCTGTCTTTTATTATAGGGGGTCTCAGCCAAGAACCTAGAAGGGTAGAGGAAAATATATCTTTCCTCCTCTACAGTATAAACACATCTTCAAGTATGTGCTTTAGCACATACTCCTTGAATTTTTTTCCTCATTTAATTATGAAAAATTTCAAACATACAAAAATGTTGAAAGGATACTGATGTAGGAAACAAAGGCAAAAGAAAAATTAAATTTTCTTACTACTTATAGCCCACTGACAAGTCCTTGAAACAGGCAGAGTGACATTCCTCTAGGAACTTAGCTGCCTTGATGTTAGTACTTTGTTAAGGGCAAGAGGCAATCTTAGCCTGACCCCATGGTTCCTATAAGTCTAATTTAACATGTAAAATTTCCTTTGGAAACTTCCTTTATGTTTACGCCCCAAGATATATGTTGGCAGTCATCCCCCAAGCATAGGGCCCACTGATATACATCTGAAGGGTCTCATGACTTTTCCTAACAACGGCTAGCCCCCTCAAGGTCCTGGAAACCTTGCTTCCAAAATTCCTTAGACTTACACTATCCCTAAACCCCTCCCAACTTCAAAGTATATAATCGGTCACTCCTCACGATCACCGTGCAGCTCTTTTTGCCCACGGGTCCTATCCCCGTGCTTTAATAAAACCACATTTTTGCACTAAAGATGTCTCAAGAATTTTTTCAAGGCCACTGGCTCCAAACCCTAACATCTTTCCCACATCAATATTACAATGAATACCTACCCTCCAGATTTTACCATTAATATTGTACTCTATTTGATTTAGTACATATCTGTGTACCCATCAATCCATCTTATTTTCTTTTTTGATTCATTTCACAGGAAACTGACACCACTACATTTCCCTCCCATACTTAAGCATGCATATCATTAACTCACTCCTTGCATTTTAATGCTATACGGAAACACTGATTTGGAGAGAATAAGCACACTCCAATCTCTGTGGACTAGGATTGGCCAAGTAATGCAGGCCGCTTTTGTTTAAAACAGTAAATAAAAATTTTTAAAGGCTACTTTTCTTCAAAATGCCTCTCAAAGTGAGACAATACCTTCCATGATCCTTGGGATATTATACTTATTAATATGAAGAGAAATAAATTCCCTCAGTAGACACAGAAGCCAAGGACAAGCATACACCCATAAGCTCCCAATTTCTGGGCTGCAGAACAGTCACTACTTCCAAGTTGGATGGAATCACTGGGGTGTTATTAGATTCAGATGAGAAAGAACAGCACATTAGTCTGGGGGATGCCTTGGGAGAACACCCGTGAGCAATAAAGTAAGAAATCCAAGCTGGTGACCTTAGAGAAGATTGTGCATCTATTTGAGTCTGAGGAAAACAAACTAAATGTGGTTTATTCTGAATCACATTGCACTGATTTTTAGTTCCCCAAAGGGCTTTATAAAAAAAACAAAATATGAATTCAACAAGATCGATATTTAATTTTCCAATAAGACATTTAACTTGACTTAATTACATTCTGATTTAATTTTTTGACAGCAATACTTCATTTTGAAAAAATGTCATGTAAGCAATACAAGTAAAATTCCCTGAACTTTAATTCATCTCAAGGATCAAGTATATGATTATAATATTTGAAGTATATCTTAAATACACTATAGCTTTTTAATGCTAAAGACAATATGCTAAACAATCTTAGTTCAAAGCATTACCTAAAACGAGGAAGGCATTGCTTTTCTTGTGAATTACGGAAAGCGATTAAAAGAAATACTGAAGACTGAAGAAAAAAACAACAACAAAGGTTGTTTTTATAACCATGATATTTAATAAGCAATAATTTTCTGCTCTAATGATAAGGAAAAACTTCTTTAAGCCGACCGACCAAACCGGCAAGGGAACTCCAGTCCCTGTCCCAAAGCCCTTCCGGTTTTTCTTTCCTACCCTGTTTCCCTCGCATGCCAATATATCAAGTATGCACAAGTAGGAGGGTATAAATTACCCTCCCTGCTTGTGCTGGGGCTCAGATCTTTGGAGAAGGGTCTCCTCTGAGTCTCACTGGTGTTTTAATAAATCTCCAATCCTCCTTAGTCTCTGAGTGCCACGTGGTTTTTCCACCAGGATCCAGTCCAGGTTGTGCTACATATGGTTCCCTGACCGGGAAACCCAACCGCGCTGGCCCATTGCGCCACCGGTTTGGGACAACGGCGCGGTGATGATGGAACGAGGGGATCATAAGGGAGAAGGCGAGCCCTGCCTAGTTTTCGGCAGTCTCCCGCCCGCTCACCTCGGGCCGACCTCGCCCCGCTGTTTCCGCTGGACTCAAAGGAGACTTGGCAGGAGAGGACCTGGTCCCGACGTCGGATTCCAGTAAGGCGAGGGGCCCCAAGACCCAGTCAGGCCCACCCATGAGGGTGGAAGCGGAGTCTGATCCACTCCGAGAGACCTCTTAGGTCTCACAGATAGGGCTTGCCGGGGGGGAGGTCCCTTGGGTCAGGAATCCCCCGAAAGGGGAGACAGGAAGGAATTTCCTAAAGGAATTCCACAGGTCAGGGCCTCCCAGGGGAGGAACTGTAACAACTTCTGGAGTGAATGTGTGAGTGAGTGTGCAGTTTGACCTGGCTCGTCGGACGGACTGATACTGTGGCTCTTCCGGGAGGGCAGACACGCGGGGCATTTGTCCTCATCTCTCCTTCGGAAGGACACTCACCCTTTGTTTGTCTTTACACCAATGACACAGGGTGGGGGTGTTTTCTGGGGGGGCTCAGTCGGTAAAGTGCCTGCCTTCTGCTCAGGTCACGATCCCAGGTGTCCTGCAGGATGGGGATTTAAGGAATATTCTGAAGCAGCTGCCAAAACTCTCTTTGGTTTGGGGAAACTCCTGTCTTTGGCCTGACTTGGCCTGCCTATCCCCCTTTGTTGGCAGGAAACATGGCGTCTGCCCTCTGGCAGCACTTACTCTCTTCTGCCTCCCCACCCCCTTCTCCCGTTTCCACACCACCTTGGGTGTGATCTGCATTACTAGCTTTCAGGCTGCCCTCGCTGCTTCAGGCACCAAGGCTCCTCCCTTCGCTATCAGGAGCAAGAAGAGCACCCCTGGACTTAATGCCACCTACGCCAGATTTCCCCAGGTGTCTCAGGTGAAAATTGACCATGGGGAGGATCCAGGTGGAAAATAAAATTAAGTACTTAAACTAAGTTTGTTGGTTTCATTAAGGTAGATGTGTGGTTTTGGGCGGATGGAAACCCCTGGGCCCCAGCCCCTTTCTGTCTGCTACTCCATTAGCTCCTGCTGAGGTGAAAGAAAAGACCAAATGGCCATCCCGTTTGGTTAAGAAAAGGAAACAAGCCCCCAGGGTGATTCAGCACTCTCCTGGGGCATTTCCGTATAGATTATATCTCCGCATAAAGGAACTAATTGGCCCTGAGAAACTGCAAAAAAAAAAAAAAACTTCCCGTTACCATCCCCCATCACCCGTAGCCATAAAAACTCCCCCCCCCACCCGCGACTATGCTGATGGTTAATGGTCTCGAAGTTTTCTTAAATAATTGTTAAGATGACTTTCAAAGTCTTTGGTAAATTAAAACTTTAAAGTTTGGCTTGGATGATAAATGAAATTACATTCGTTGGACATCTGGGTCTTTCCAAATAGGATAGACTGCTAAGTCATTAATGACTGGACATAGGTTTGTGCTTTGACCTCTTAATGCAAAGAAACTAAGGATATTTAAATCTGTTGGTAAACATGTTTTGCGCTTAACTAATTCACAAATTTGCCATCTAAAGAATTCTGGTGTAACAGTTCACAATTGGTTACTCCTTAGTCTTCACTGGGGATTAAGGTTTCTTAAAGAGTAAAAAAAAAAAAAAAAAAAAATTCTACTAACTAACTGAGACTGGAAATAAGGGAAACAACTCTGTATGTAAAATAGTAGGAGATATGTAAAAAAGATAAGAAATGAAAGTGCATTTTGTTAAAGATAAAAAGGTAATCTTGTTCTAAATGAGATGGTTGGTAAAAAATGGCTTGGGACAAAATCTGAATACAAAGAAAAGTTGTAAAAGGTTTGTGAAGGGAAAACTTTGGAAACGAGTTTTAGATGTGGTCAAAGTAGACTAAGATTGAAATGAATGAATTTAGAACACTGGTATAAGATTGCAAGTCAGCTTACTCTCTGTTCACAAGATTTAAATTGTAAATGAAGTCTCTAACTCACTAGGCCTTTTCTTTGGTTATGCTAAGTTACTCAGAAAGTACTGATAAACGATAAACCTTGGGTTACATTTGGGTAAATGATATAACTATTCTAGAGGTTTTATACATTTCCTAAAATTCTAATGTTTTAATAAGGTCATCACTTGATATTTTAATTATTGAAGTGTTTTGTGTCACAGAAATAACCTGATTTCCTTGCCAGCTATATCATAAACTCTCATCAGCTCTTTAACCGTGTCTATTCTGAGTTTTTGTCATTTATAATTGTTCTGATTCTCTTGTAAATAAGTTTCGTCTTCAAGGAGAGTCATAAAAAGGACTTTTAGGACAAATACAAGTATTCGATATATTAAAATTCCTAAAACTAAAATGGGTAAGAATTTCCAGAACTAACTAAAACTGCATTCATTCTAAACCAGAATTAGTAACATTAGATTAAATAAACTAAAAGATTATAATGTTAGGACTCTTGTTTGAAACATTGCTGGTTCTCTAATGTTTGCTCTTCCAGACTAAGGAAACTTTCTTAAGATGTCTGGCTTACAGAAACGTAAAATACTCATTTGTAAACAAACCAAAACATTCAACTTTTCTCTACCTGAACCCTCAAAATCAAAAGGTCTCAGTACGTATTCTTTCTTCCATGATAATCCTAGTCATTTGCATAAGTTCAATAAAAATCTGTTCTTCTTGTAACAGGACACCATTGGAGGCATTGGTTATTTTACCAAGGCTTTGACTGGAATGTCATATTTGAGAAAGACATGCATAGACTCAGATATGACCAGACAGCTTCAAGGAACTAAGGTTGACTTTATGAAACCTGGAGCCATAAAGCTCCTTGGAACAGTTGGCCTGATACCTTGCTTATGGAGTTCTGGCAGCCTCACCAGGTGAGTAAAGAATGTCACTTCCTGGCAGGTACAGGAACCTCAGGATACTTTGGGAACCTCAGGAAGAGGAATCTGCCCAAATCTACAGGTATTGCAGACATGTCTGATGGCAAGTACTTGGCTTGGCTTCTGGCCTGGAGAGGCTACTAAAAGTACAACCTAGAGATTCCTTATAAAGTTCCAGCAAAGCAGATTCTAAAAGATCTATATGATCACTCACTGTTCTAGCTGAGCTTATGTAAATAATTAGGCCAAGTTTGTTAAAACTGGACTTGTTTCTCAAATAAATTAGTCCTGGTTTGGCTATCTCTGGAAATGAGGGTTATTTTAGAGAGAAAAATCATGTTTCAATAATACCTCTTTGTGGATGTTAAATTCTAGATCTGATTGTCTTTAAATGTTTGTTGTTTACCTAAGTTAGACAACTTGAGGGAAACTTGAGGGAAACTTGAGAGAAACTCCCACAGTAACTCATATGTAGACAATTTTCTTGCTTGTTATTCTGTGGGAATAATAACAGAACCCCATGGGTACATAATTATTTAAACCGCTGGAAAATGGGATTAGTTCCCCAACAATTGTGTAACTTATCACCTTGACCAGTTCTATGTGGCTAGGATAATGAAATCATTCCCTAAAAGCCAGATCATACCCCACTCCATAAGGTTAACTATGGACTTATGGAGATAATGGATGAACCCACTTTCTTTATAATTGGATTAAATAATGTATTTGGGACCGCCCTTAACCTCTTGATAAGTCTTTCACCACTTGCCAGTGATTCCTTGTAGGCAGGATATTGACGCCTTACCCCAAAGAGGTTTTTCTTAACTGTTTCATCCCTCACAATCATATTTATCCTAAAAGCCACCTCTATTGAGGTATAATTGGAAACAGAGGCTTTAGCTAAGCCTACAAAAGTGCTCCTGGTAAAAGGAGCCTCATAGCTCACTATGGGACAGTCCCTGACTGTAATGACTTCATATCAGGGCCAGAGCATCCTTAAAAACCGAAGGCCACCACCAATACATGTTGGAGGCTGACTTACTAAATACCAGGCTACACTTAAAACCTGTCAAACCTTAAACCCAGCTACCTTATGCCTGGACCTGAACGTCATAATTCTATAATGCATAACTGTTGGAGGTCACTGATCTTGTTTATTCTAGTCAACTGGATTTGAAAAAATTCCCACAGCTATAATTCACCTCAAAGGCTCTATGGCAGGCCACCCCCTGTAATAAGTGGGCTTAGAAGAGACCTCAAACAGATTGAAAACTTGGAATTGTCCCAATACTTCTAAGCCCTGGGAAAAACTCCAAGGCACATCTCCTGAGAAGCTTTAGAAAGGACCCCCTCAAACCATGGTGAACAGGGCCCCACACTGTTGTTCTAACCACCTCTACTGCCCTCAAGGTACCAGGTGTCACCCAATGGGCCCACCACTTTAAAGCAAAAAAGGCTCACCAGTTGGACGAATCACACCAGTGGAAAGCCCAACCAGACCCTACGGACCAGCTCCAGCTCCACCTTTGACGAGACCCCACCGACCGATGGACATCCATTAACCGTGGTCATTGGCTTGTTGGCGTGGTATCCCTTACCTCAGGAGTTGGGACTTTATGCTGCTGCCCCCTTCTGACTAGACTTTCTCCCAGAAACTTGTTATTGCTTATTGGGGCAGCCTTAGGAACCTTAAGATGGATTGCTAAGTTCATAGAAAACACCGTTACCAGGAGAATTACTGCTCAAATACTAGCTTTGCAGGGCTATCGGCCCATAGCAGATGATAATGATGCCCTATAAGCTAGGTGTTTAAAGGGGCATCAAAGGGGGAATGATAAGGAAAAATTGTACTTTAAGCCAACGGACCAAACTGGCAAGGAAACTCCAGTCCCTGTCCCAAAGCCCTTCCGGTTTTTCTTTCCTGCATGCCAAAATACCAAGTATGCGCAAGTAGGGAGGGTATAAATTACCCTCCCTGCTTGTGCTCGGGGCTCAGATCTTTTGAGAAGGGTCTCCTCTGAGTCTCACCGGTGTTTTAATAAATCTCCAGTCCTCCTTAGTCTCCGAGTGCCACTTGGCTTTTCCACCAGGATCCAGTCCAGGTTCTGCTACACTAACAGACACCAACTCATCATTATGGAACTTGAAGTTAAAATCAACTCTATTCACTTAGCAACAGCTTTCTAGATATGTCTCCTCTGGTAAGGGAAATAAAAACAAAAATAAACTATTGTTACTACACCAAAATAAAAAGTTTTTCCACAGCAAAGGAAGCCATCAACAAAATGAAAAGACAACCTACTGAATGGGAGAAGTTATTTGCAAATGATATACCCAATAAGTGGTTAATACCCAAAACATCTAAACAACTTGTACAACTCAACACCAAAGAACCCACAAATAATCTGATTAAAAAATGGGCAGAGGACCTGAATAGACAGTTTTCTAAAGAAGACATACAGGTGGCCAACAGATGCATGAAAAGACTCTCAACATCACTAATCATCAGGGAAATGCAAATCGAAACCACAATGAGATATCACCTGACACATGTCAAAATGGCTGGTATCGAAAAGACAATAACAAGTGTTGGAGAGGATGTGGAGAAAAAGGAACCCTCAAGCACTGTTGATGAGTTGTAAATTGGTGTAGCCACTGTGGAAAATAGTGTGGAGTTTCCTTAAAAAATTAAAAAAAGAAATACCATATAATCCAATTCCACTATTGAGTATTTACACAAAGAAAACAAAAACACTTAATTCTAAAGGATACATGCACCCCTATGTTTACAGCAGCATTATTTACAATAGTCACAGTATGGAAGCAACTGAAGTATCCATCAACAGATGAATGGATAAAGAAGATATGGTATGTATATACAAGAGAATATTACTCAGCCATAAAAAGAATGAAATCATGCCATTTGCGACAATATGGATGGACCTAGAGGGTACTATGCTAAGTGAAACAAGTTACACAGAGAAGGAAAAATATTATATGATTTCACTTATATGTGGAATCTAAGAAACAAAACAAACAAAAGCAGAAACAGGGATGCCTGGGTGGTGCAGTAGGTTAAACACTGACTCTTGGTTTCAGCCCAGGTGGAGATCTCAGGGTCGTGAGATCAAGCCCCAAGTCAGGCTCCTCACTCAGTGCCAAGTCTGCTTGAGATTCTCTCTCCCTCTCCTTCTGCCCCACCCCCACCCCTGCACATGTGTGCATGCACCACTCTCTCTTAAATAGATAAATAAATCTTAAAAAAAAAAAAAAAAGGCAGAAACAGACCCATAAATACAGAAAATAAAAAGATGGTTGCCAGAGGGGAGGTGGATAGGGGGTTGGCCAAAATAGGTGAGAGGGAGTGGGAGATGCAGGCTTACTATAACAAAATGTATAAGTCATGGGGATAAAAGGTATATATTGGGAATACAGTTAATGGTATAACTGTGTTCATGGTAACAGATGGTAGCTACACTTGTAAGCACAGCATAACATATAGAATTGTCGAGTCACTATACTTGAAAACTAATGTAACACTGTGTGTCAGCTATATTTCAATTAAAAAAAAAAAAAGATCAGTTCTATTCCCAAATGGATAGATGCGTGGTTTCTACAAAGAGTTGCTAGACTTAGCAAAATATATAGCTCCCAGTTATATTTGAATTTCAGATAAACAATGAACCATTGCTTGGTATATCTCACTGAATTTTAGACAAATATTTTTTATGTATTTCCCAAATATCATGTGACATATTCTTATACTAAAACATATTCATTGTTTATATGAAATTCAAATTTAACCAGGTGGGCATCCTGAATTTAATCTAGCAACCTTATTTCTAAAAGAGTCTGGAAGGCTCCCAAGAAGTTCACTCACTTAAAAATCTCTCCCTGTGAGATCTTAATTCCTCATATCAATGATTATATCTTCATTAAACTAAGCATTGATCTCTTCCTTAGGTGAAGAAAGAAAAAACTTCTATTAAAAATCATAATCCCACTATGCAATTCTTTCTTCCCACTCTGTAATTCTTAAAAGAAGGACACAAGTTTATATGTTCTGATATGGAATTATCTCCAAAATAAATTAAGTGAAAAAAAGCAAAGTTCAGTAATGTATGCATACTGGGTAATCAAGGTTGTCTCTAGGGAGGGGAACTGGGTATGGGTGGAGAGTGGGGAGGTTTGTGGTAAGAAGGAGTCTACTTTTTTATTCTACTATTTTGTACATTTTGAATTTCTATCATGTGCATATATTATCAATTTAAAGACAAATAAATAAGTATAAATGAACAAGGAAAGAAGCAAAAACAAAAGCAAAAAACCCTATATATTCCCAGGCAAAACAGAACAAAACATCCCAAGAGATGTCTAATATGTGGTAGAAATTACTTCTATGATTCTCTATCGGACCTTATCAGGTCACCTTAAGAGCTCTGTGAAAGTGGAGATAAACTATTTTACAATCATGCATGGATTCTGCCTTTTTGAAATGAATCTGATTTTTTTTTTTTTAAGATTTTATTTATTTGACAGAGAGAGAGATCACAAGTAGGCAGAGAGGCAGGCAGAGAGAGAGGGGGAAGCAGGCTCCCTGCTGAGCAGAGAGCCTGATGCGGGGCTCAATCCCAGGACCC
>CM052901.1:92935939-92987797 GCA_028534135.1 Potos flavus | reverse complement strand
GTATACTTATATGCTTTTATATATTTTATTCTTTTCATTCTCAACATATTATTCCTCTCTGTTTTTATTCACTATGAACTTAAACACACACACACACCCCTCTTACCATAAGATAGGAAAGGGTCCCTTTGTGAATAACGGGAAACACAGCGATCTGTGTTGATCTAAGTTTCTCCATCCACATTTCAACACAAAATTCCATTATAAAATCAATTTTCAAGCTACGTGGATAGAGGTTATTTTAAAGGAAAGACCAAATTCAAAATTAAATCTAATGTTCTATCTAAGAAAAGTGAATCAAACACACACACACACCCCCCCACACACACACCATTAGCAACATTTAGGACTAATTAAAAATACACTGAGATGTTTGGTAAACCCTAGAAAACTCCAGTCAGGAGTAGATTCAACCTCTCAGCTTATATTCAAGATAAAGTTTTGTTTACTGACCTGAGCTTTCTCCTGCGGGAAGTTCAACACCTCATACTTTGAACGATCTCCTCCCCTTCCTGGCTCATGCCACATATCCTTTCCCCCAACCCTGGTAGCTCCTGATAACCTGCTTTTCTCTTGAAATCTCTCCCAGGTAACAAAGGGGCTATGTATCCCTCCTTCTGCAGCTGCACTTGCACCTCCCTCTTTATTTGGTTATTCCTTCTCAATCATTTATTAAGCATCTATTATGTGCCAGACACTGTTCTAAGCAAAATCTCTTCTCTTGTGCAGTTTACATTCTATTCTGGGGAGACAAGGGGAAAAGGCAAAGGAATCAAAAGTAACAGGAGCAAGATTACATTTTAGAAGGTGCAGCCTGGAAAGGTCTGACTTTCCAGAAGGGTAGAATGGAGCCCGGTAGAGATCTAAAGAGAGCTTTAGACAAAAGAAACAGAAAATACTAAAACATTAGTCTGGATGTGCTGGGTATGTTTCAGTACAAGGAGTGCCAAGGTGAATAGAGCTGAATGAGAAAGGGAGATGAAGTTGAAGGAAATGGAGTCAGAGAGGTAACAGGCAGCCAGATCATGGAGGCTTCCTGGCCATGGTAAGAACTTCAGATATTTGAAAGGACTCATCAAACTCCACAGAGAAATCACATAAGGCTTTTACTTCAAGGTAAAGGATATGGTGCAGCAAGAGAAAAAGAGTGCAGGAAAGCATTAGGGTCCAGAGAGATCCCAAGTGTTAACGTCCCAGCAGCTAGGTGAGGCCATGTGACAAAATTCTGGCCAATGAGGTAGAGCCAGAAGCCATGGGGATATGAATATGAATATGGATATGAACCTTGGAGGTATACCAAAAGCCATCCTGGAACAATGAGGATGATGCTAAGGATTTCAGAGCAGAGAAATAGACAGATCCCAAATCATGATTAACATGGTTCTGCTGCCATATCAAGCCCATGTTTCCCACCTGTAGTTTTTTTGTTGCAGAAAACCAATTAACTCCTGAAGGAGTGCCGATAACACTGACTCCGTCTTTGGTCCTCCATCATGTTCTTGGCTGTGCAATGACCTCCCTTGGGATTATGTGTTCCAGGCCCCACGTAGGTTGATGTATGCCCTGACCAGAATGCGGGAAGACTTGTTGCAATCTTCCCTAAAGTGGTGTATAGAAGTCTCCATCTTAGATAACTAGTAGAGAGCCTCTGGTGCATAGATGACACCACTCTAGATAACTACTCTGTGACCTCACCACCATGCCCCACACTCCATAAAAGCTGGGGATTAAGGTCCACATTGGGTGGGAAAATTAGGTAGAGAATAGCTGTGTGCCACCTGTATAGCTTGCCCAATCCCTCTTTTTAGTAAGTTACCCTGAATACAATTCTGTGTAAATGGTATGCAGTGGCTTGCTTTGTTTTTGGTCTTAAAGTGTTTTCTCAGTTCTAGAGGATATTTTACAGACCCTCTTCCACCTTCTAACAATTCCTTTTCTGTTTATGCTATTATAGTAGGATTTTCTGTTGAACATATCACTAGCTGATATACGTGTAACACTAGAGTCTCCAAAGAATGAAGTTCAAGCTCCTTGTATAGCAAATGCAGTACCTATAACCTGGCTTTATCTTCTGCCACTCCCTGTTACTCACTCTATGCTCATAATACTTCAATTTCTTTTTCTTTTTTTTTAAGATTTTATTTATTTATTTGAGAGAGAGAGAGAGAGTTCACAAGTAGGCAGAGAGGCAGGCAGAGAGAGAGAGGGGGAAGCAGGTTCCCTGCTGAGCAGAGAGCCCGATGCGGGGCTAGATCCCAAGACCCTGAGATCATGACCTGAGCCGCAGGCAGAGGCTTTAACCCACTGAGCCACCCAGGCGCCCCAAACCTCAGGGCTTTGGGTTATGACATCTCTTTTGGCCTGCTATACACACTACACTTTTCTTTGCCTGGCTAACTCCTACTCTTCCTTTAAGATTCACATCTCAAGCTCAAGACTGTCCCTTCTCCTTACTCCCATAGCACACCCTGAATTCCTTTACCTTGGCATTGACCATATTGCATGACTTTCTGTTTATGTCTATCTCCCTCACTAGATAGTGTGTTCCTCAAGAGCCTGGTCCATCATTGCTTCCTGAACCACCCAGTACAGTGCCCGGCACACAACTGAGCACAAAAGATGTCAGTTAAACCAATATGAAGTAAAGGTTGTCTTCCTTATGTGTGGCAGGAGGTCAAATAGAAGAAAGTCACCAGTTCTAAGTATAGGAAGACCCTATTGTGCAGTTCTAACCATTCTTTCATGCTTGAGAGTATAAAAGAAAAAGAAAAAGTCCTATAAAAGAAAAAGCCTAGGTGGTCCAGAAGCTCAAGGATGTTTTCTGAGGTTTTCCAAGGAGAATAAAAGAGAACCTGAGGACAGGGTTGCTTCTGGTATCTTTCATCAATAAAACTAGAGATTTCAGGGCGCCTGGGTGGCTCAGTCATTAGGCGTCTGCCTTTGGCTCAGGTCATGATCCTGGTGTCCTGGGATCAAGCCCTGCGTCAGGCTCCCTGCTCAGCGGGGAACCTGCTTCTCCCTCTCCAGCTCCCCTGTGCTTGTGTTCTCTCTCTCGCTATCTCTCTCTGTCAAATAAATACCATCTTTTAAAATAATAAAAATTAAAAAGAAAAATAAAACCAGAGATTTCATATCAGGAGATTCATTTGTAGTGGCATTGTAATATATTAACCTGGCTAGGCTGACCTACATTTCTAGACTTTCCTTTCCTGCATGTTTCTGGTTAAAGTGAGCCATGGGAGAAACTCCTAGGAGTCAAAGAGCAGAAGAGAAGCAGTAGCCATTTTGTAGTTCACACAGATTATCTCTAGGCAGCTAACTCACTTCATTGGCACAGCCGCTTACCTTCCCGTAGGCTCTTCTTTCAGTTTCTCCGACTTCTGTGCCAGGTGTGTGTGTTTAGCCCCATGATGAAGGGCCCTAGCTTCCACAGGATACGCACGCTATCAGGTCAGGGGCAATGAGAACTGACATGGGTTTCTATCTGTTCATGCTTGTGATTCCCCAAACATACATCCATTTTTCCTTCCTGAATGCTTGCCCTGAAGACTTCAAGCTTTAGCATCAGATGTAATAGCAGCAGCCTTACAAAGACTGCTTAACCAGCTTCCACGACTGTTAAGTCAAATCTCTGTAATAAAGTCCTTAAATATACATAGGAGGAAAAAATATATATATAGACACACACACACGGAGATTTTATATAGAGAGAATTTCCTAGTTGTCTCTCTGAATGAAAACTAACTGAAATGACATCAATTCTTAAAATTTTCCAATACTTATTTTCTTTATCCCTGGTCTCTCATCCTGAAGTGATTTGCTATATAGCCTTTAAGTGCAAATTACATTACTGTGTTTTCCTGGAAGAGATCTGGGAAACTGCATCCCACCCTGAAGACTTCTCAATGTAAAATATGCTGTGGCAGCAATAAAAAAGAATCCCAGAATCTGTAGGAAGGCAGGAAGGCTGGCCTGCATTGGGATGAGTCTGGGTTGTTAAGCTGAAGAACTCACATGAGGTCATCAATCCTGAGGAATCCATTTTATTGTCTATGTCCTGAGCTGGCTCACTTATACTCTGCCCAGGAGCCAGTTGCCAAAGAGGCAGGGAGAGAAGTGATGAATGAGACTTTTACAGCATTACACCCAGAGAGAAGCCAAATAAATATTTTCCACAGGAGATTTTGATGGTGGGAGCCTAGTGCCAGAATACACTTTATAACATGTCCAACTCTAAGAATATTTGGAGTATCACAATTGCTAAAATGTCAGAGGATTCTTGAAAAAAAGAAAATGAGCAAGATAAAGGAGTCCTACTGAATTCCCAGCATCCCTACAAATTAGCCCCCTAAAAGTTTGAAGGATTGTACACATACCCTGGTGACTTCAAAGGTAGCTCCAATTTAACATTTGTTCCTGGGGCAAGATGAGAGAAATGTGAGCCAAAGGAAACACTAGCACCCATATGAAATGAAATATTCTGGGGGCGCCTGGGTGGCTCAGTTAGTTAAAGCGTCTGCCTTCGGCTCAGGTCATGATCCCAGGGTCATGGGGTCGAGCTCCAGGTTGGGCTCACTGCTCAGAGGGGATTCTGCTTCTCCCTCTCCCTCTGCCTCTTCCCGCTGCTTGTGCGTGCTCTCTCTCAAAATAAATTTGGAAAAAAAGAAATATTCTGAATGTAACAGATGTTTCAGTGAGTTTTACTTGCCTCTGATTCAAATGTACTCACATTAATGAAAGTAATCCTCAATTCTCTGATACTTATATCTAGGGGTCAGTGTAAGATCTTCATTCTCCTCATTTCAATGCTTAGCCCAAGTATTCCTGGGAATCCCTGGAGGTATATTGCATGGGCATTCAAACTTTAAAACTCCTACCTCAATCTGTCATACTTTGTTGAATACATATGAAAACACTGCCATTTGTGTCTCTACTGAAAACCCCTGTTAAAGACTTCTAGTGCTTACATAAATATATTTCTTCTCTCCCTCTGAGTTGGTCAAGGTCCTAACATTAGTTGTAATCATAAGCTGGGAGCATAAATCACATGAGCCACCTTCAAACTAAAGCATTTAATTACATGTTTGAGACTTTCCAGCATTTTCTCCCCCTACTGTGACAATCAAGGAGTCAGTGTTTTAGATAGTACAGATACAAGATGGTGGAGCCTCCACCAGCTTGGGTCCCTGAATATAGATGTGCAATGAGTAAACTGTGGACATGAGGAATAATCCTTTATTATAGCAGATCCCTTGGATTTGCAAATTAGAGGTTTATTTGTTATTGTAGCAAAACCTTCCCCATCCTGACTAAAATAAGTTCCCTTAGCTGCAAGCCCTCTTATCACTTCAAGCTTTTGAAATGTATTTGAGAAAGGTTTACACAGAATTGGAATCATTATCCTTGACTTATAATTCACTAACATCTATAGTCCAAGTATAGCTAGCTAGTTAGCTAATTGGCTATAATCCATTTTTTAAAATAAAATAATAAGCACAATGAACTCATCAACAAGCCAAAAACCTAGAACATTACAAATAACTTATATCCAACTATGCATTCCTCCCTGATTCCATAATTCTGCCTTCTCTCCTAATAAATATAATTTTGATTATGTTGATCCTTGTCTTGTTATAAATGTATGTATCATGTCATTTTATCACACATATTTGTGATATATAAAGTTCAAAGTAATGAAAACTAGCCTTGATTTTCACTGGTCTAATTGTTATGAAGTTGAACATCTCTTGTTTATTGACCATACATGTTTCTTTTTCTATAAAATACCCATTTGCATTAGTTACCAATTTTTCCACTTAGTTACTTACTTATCTTTTTCTTACTGAAAGATTTGTAGAAATTTTCATATATATAGGATACTAATCCTTTATCCATTGTATGTGTAGCAATTATCTAACCAATTTAATTTTGTCTTTAAAAACTTTAATTAGCGGGACGCCTGGGTGGCTCAGTTGGTTAAGCGTCTGCCTTCGGCTCGGGTCATGAGCCCAGGGTCCTGAGATCGAGTACCACCTCGGGCTCCTTGCTAGGCGGGGAGCCTGCTTCTCCCTCTGCCTCTGCCTGCCACTCTGCCTGCTTGTACTCTCTCTCTCTGACAAATAAATAAAATCTTAAAAAAAAAAAAAAAAAAACTTTAATTAGGGGCTCCTGGGTGGCTCAGTCACTAAGCATCTGCCTTTGGCTCAGGTCATGATCCCAGTGTCCTGGGGTTGAGTCCTGCATCAGGCTCCCTGCTCAGCGGAAAGCCTGCCTCTCCCTCTCCCACTCCCTCTGCTTGTATTCCCTCTCTCACTGTGTCTCTCTCTCTGTCAAATAAATAAATAAAATCCTTAAAAAAAATAAAAACTTTAATTAGGATATCTTTTGATAAATAGAAATTTTTAATTTTATCTTTGAAAAATTTGAGAGTGGGGGTAAGGGAACAGAGTAGACTTCCTGGGAGGTATGGGCCCAATTGTTATACTTTGAGAAAGACTCTGAACTATTATTGTTTGCACCTGAGACTGGTAAAGTCAAAATGAAGCTGGCAAGTTATAAAATAATAATGTACACACACATGCATACATATATATTCACATAGACAAACACCAGTGTGTTTTTACCTTATGGTTAACATTCAAAAATGGGTAGGCAGTAAACAAACAAATAGGATTCCTATGGTTGTTGAAATCTACTGTTAAAAGAAAAGGAACAGGTTGTGGACTTAAAATCAAAAAGACCTTTCATTAAAAATATTCAAAGTAAAAAAGCCATTTCTCTGAGGTATTTTTTTTTTTTACCTCAAAGGATGAAAATAAGAATCAGAGGATGGAAGAGTCCATGAAAAATAGAGGATAGTTTGTACATTTTAAAGGCAAGTTGATTCATCAGAATGTAAGATAAAATTACTAATATTATTTAGATGGAATCTTAAGACACAGAATGTTTTCCTGGTTTTTAGACCACAGTATGACCAAAGATGTTCTTTCTACAATGCTTATGCTATTGACAGAGAAATTTCTAATGAAACAAAAAGGGCACCTAAAACTAATATGTCTCAATAATTTCTCAAAAAGTGGTTTAAAAAAACCTCAAAAATGCTTGTCACTTTTAACACCACATACTTATAAAATCTTTTTCTTCTTATTGGAAGAAATTAAAATAAGGTGGGATCATAAACCTATATACTGTACATCAGTATATAAGAGTATATTTAAGGGGTGCCTGGATGGCTCAGTCAGTTAAGCATCCAACATTTGCTTTCAGCTCAGGTCATGATCTCAGGGTTGTGGGGTCAGGCCCACGTTGGGCTCCACACTCAAGGCAGAGTCCTCCCTCTCCCTACCCTTCTGTCCCTGCCCCCACTCGTGGACACTTGCGCTTGGACTCCCTCTCGTACTTGCTCTAAAATAAATAAATAAATAAATATCTTTTTAAAGAGAAGAGTTATTTAATATGATTTTATTTGACTTAGTAATTATAATCTATTTGTTTGTACTTTAGAAAGTTTGCATCCTTTCATGTCTAGCTTATATACACATTTTAGCAATAAGAGGTGAAAGTTTTCATTCATAATGTATAGTATTTATAGACAACTCCTCTAAAAGCAGAGCAATGGGCCCCTGGCTCTGAAATTCACCCTCCCATTTTCCATGATCCCCATGTGTAGGGTGAAAGAAAAGGTGGTGGGGGAGGATTTCCTATTTAAATCTTCTAACATTTACAGTGGCTTCTACTTAGGGATTGGCATGATTTCTTTGTTTGGGGAGATAACTTGTATTTTGAATTGAAGATGACACATCAACCCCATATCCACACAACCCCATATACCTTCCCACCGCCCCACATATACCCACCCACACATAGTACACCAACTTCCTGGATTTCTAAAACACAGAGAGCTGAATTTCTCTGCATAATAGATTGAGAGAAAATCAAAGTTTCTGGATACTCCTTAAAAGGAAGTAATAGGGGGCCTGGGAAAAGGAAGAATAGAGAAGAGATGAAGAGTCTTAAAAGAGAGAAGCTGAACATTTTAGCAAGAGCCCAGGAGGCAGAGAAGAGAGGGTTTTCCCAAGGATTTTAATGGGAGGAACAACAAACACATAATCCTGAGGCAATTTTATTTTTGTGTCCTATTAGCCCAGTGGTTCTCAACGTAAATTTACCCCCCAGGGGACACTTGGAAAGGTCTAGAGACATTTTTAGTTGTCACACTGAATGGGGGTGCTACTGACATCTAGTGGGTAGAGACCAGGGATACTGCTAATATCCTATAATGCACAGGAGAGTCCCTACAACAAAGAATGATCAAGACAGAATGTCAGTAGTATTGAGGTTGAGAAACTTTTCATTCACCCTTTAAATTTGCTTAGCAGGGTTGGTTCTTCCCCCGACCCTGTATGAAAACAACTCCATGAATTTTCAATTTGCTCTCAGGAAATGCAAAGCACTCTTAGTCTACCACTAGAAATATCCATTTACTTGTGGAAGCAATGCTCCAAATTTGCTTTCAAGTTGAACTACTCACCCAGCAGTGGTAGAACTATACTAGGTGATGTTTTTGGTTTCCCCTTACATTAACATTCTATAGAACACGAGATTCACTTGAAAGTGTACTGATTCCCAACCCATCCCAGAACAAAACACTGATTATATCTCAGTTACTATCTTCTTCATTGGTGTCATTGTTGTTGTTTTGGATTTTGCCTCTTTTAAGTGAGAGCATGTTGCAGAGTGGTTAAAAGCTTATTGTCTAATAAGGTCTGCTACAATAAGCTTTTAACCACTGCCTGGGTTTGAATGTGTAGGAGCCAAGAGCGACCCACCCCAAGATGGGCCACTTTGGCATGAGCCTTATTTTGAGTTAAAAGCAATCTAAACCTAGCAGATTCAGAAAAAGCTCCTTACCACCCCCTTACCTGCCTCATTTACCAA
This sequence comes from Potos flavus, assembly GCA_028534135.1. Taxonomy (NCBI): domain Eukaryota; kingdom Metazoa; phylum Chordata; class Mammalia; order Carnivora; family Procyonidae; genus Potos; species Potos flavus. The sequence continues at coordinate 92,978,860 of CM052901.1, read as the reverse complement.
GAAGAGAGCTATTAACAGAGATTCATCTTTACCCAAGAAATTTATCTGCATAATAGGGCACCTTTGTTTTCCAAACATCTCCTTTCACTTTCCTGCTAAGTTCTCCCCTTTGTATTCTCAGGTCCCTATACCTCTCCTTAGCTCATATAAGCCTCATGTTGCCTGACTGTCTTTGGAATTTTCATGTCTATGTGGGTTCCTGTACTTATGCATTTGATTTTCTCCTGTTAATGTGTCTCTGATCAATCTGATTCTAAATCCAGCTAGAAGGATCCTGAAAGGCAGAGGAAATTCTTCCTCCCCAACAAATCCCAGCTCTGCCACTATCTGGCTTAACCTCTCAAGGCCTCTCATTTATAAAATGGGATGATAATAACCCTACCTCATAAAGTTATTGTTAAGCTTAAATGAATAAAGCATATTTTTTCAAGAGGAAAATTGGTATTTTAGTATCCTGTTTTTTGGATTTCTGATCTAATAGTGATGAGCTTAGGTCAGAGGACATATTGTCTAAATTTCTATGAAACTCTCCCCAAATTCTACCACACTATCCTGCACATAGTTGGCAGAGAAATTTAATATTTAATAATTTGAGTTCAGTACGATCACCTTCAGGTGATAAAATTCCAAGAAAATAGAAAGATAAAAAATATGTCTAGCTCCCTAGCCTCTTCATTTTCACCTTATATATGAAAGAAAGTGAAAATTTCCCATAAGTTTTAGAACTATTACCAGAAGTTAATACTAATACTATTAATAATAAAATGTCACATCATTGAAGAAAAAAATAATTCACATCAGGATTATAAAACACATAGCCAAAGTTGTGATTGTTCTTGAAACCTTAAAAATCACTGGCTCTGGATTCTTATTGAAACTTAGAAAATGAAAGTATATATGGAAAGGTCCATGGACAGGAGCTCTATGGTCATTGCCTATTTTGGAAGTTGTCAAGGGTGACTTTGAGTCATCACTGAATGGATGACCAAGAAACAGTAGATTTGTTTTATTTTGTTTTATTTTGTTTTCAGTCAAGGAGAGATGTGCTTGCAGTAAATTCCGTCAAGGGGAAAGGGCCCATTGTGAAAGCAAAAACATCTTCCTCTAAATTAACATTTGCCCCTTTGCTCACTGTTATTTTCTATATTTATATAATTGTGAGTGATAAGGTCTGGTAATGATAAGACTACCTATATAGCACCATTTTCTTGGAAACATATAATTATTTCATTTTGAATTACGGTTGATTCTAAGAAAAATACTTCTCTCATTTCTTAGCAACTGAAAAGAGCATGCTAAATGTTTGATTTTATCCATCTTCACCTAAATAGGATACTGAAAACCAGATAGAAAGGGGTTCTTGGTCCTGAGATTTGGGAAATCTCTCCAAAACATAGACCCATTAACCCTTGAGCTGACTGTATTATGAGGAAAGGCTTCTTGAAGTAGGGAGCTGAAAGGTAGCAAATTGACTTCTGAATACTCTGGAGGCCAAGAACAAGCTAAAGAAGGAGGCATATGCTTTTGTCTCAGAAAGATAAGCAGGAGCCAAGAAGGCCATGCCAGAGCCATGAGTGTTATAAGCCTTTCCTTCCCAACTGCATTATCACCTCCTAATCCTCATAGAAACATTTTCACTTTTCCTGGTCAATGGAGGCAGCCATGGGCCTCTTCTATCTGTTCAGATTTTCTATTTCTTAATGTTTCAGTTTTGATAGTTTTTAAGTTTTCAAGAATGCATCTATTTCTTCCAGATTGCCTAATTTGTTGGCATATAGTTGCTCATAATATGTTCTTAAAATGGTCTGTATTTCCTTGGTGTTGGTCGTCATCTCTCCCCTTTCATTCATGATTTTATTAATTTCAGTCATTTCTCTTTTCTTTTTCATAAGTCTGGCCAGAAGTTTAATGATCTTATTAATTCTTTCAAAGAACCAGCTAGCTTCATTGATCTGTTCTACTGTTCTTCTGGTTTCTATTTCATTGATTTCTGCTCTAATCTTTATTATTTATCCTGGTAAATAAATTGGTTTAGGCTTTATTCGCTGTCCTTTTTCCATCTCCTTTAGGTGTAAAGTTAGCTTGTGTATTTGAGACTTTTCTAATTTTTTGTGAGAGGCTTGTATTGATAGGTACTTCCTTCTTAGGACCACCTTTGCTGTATCCCAAAGGTTTTAAACAGATGTGTTTTCTTTTTTTTCTTTTTTTTTAAATTAACATATAATGTATTATTTGCCCCCAGGGGCGCAGGTCTCTGAATCATCAGGCTTACACATTTCATAGCACTCACCACAGTACATACCCTCCCCAATGTCCATAACCCAGCCACCCTATCCTTACCCCCCTACCCCCTAGCAACCCTCAGTTTGTTTCATGAGATTGAGAGTCTCTTTTGGTTTGTCTCCCTCCCTATCCCATCTTCTTTCATTTCCCTCCCCCACCCCCCACGACCCCCCACCCTGCCTCTCAAATTCTTCATATCAGAGAGATCATATGATAATTGTCTTTCTCTGATTGACTTATTTCGCTTAGCATAATACCCTCTAGTTCCATCCACGTCATTGCAAATGGCAAGATTTCGTTTCTCTTGATGGCTGCATAGTATTCCATTGTGTGTATATATGTGTATATATATACACACACATACACACACACACACACACACACACCACATCTTCTTTATCCATTCATCTGTTGATGATGGACATCGAGCGAGGTTCTTTTTTTTTTTTTTTTTTTTTTTGGGACATCGAGGTTCTTTCCATAGTTTGGCTATTGTGGACATTGCTGCTATAAACATTCAGGTGCACGTGCCCCTTCGGACCACTACATTTTATCTTTAGGGTAAATACCCAGTAGTGCGATTGCTGGGTCATAGGATAGCTCTATTTTCAACTTTTTGAGGAATCTCCATACTGTTTTCCAGAGTGGTTGCACCAGCTTGCATTCCCACCAACAGTGTAGGAGGGTTCCCCTTTCTCCGCATCCTCGCCAATATCTGTCATTTCCTGACTTGTCAATTTTAGCCCTTCTGACTGGTGTGACGTGGTATCTCACTATGGTTTTGATTTGTATTTCCCTGATGCTGAATGATGTTGAATACTTTTTCATGTGTCTGTTGGCCATCTGGATGTCTTCTTTGCAGAAATGTCTGTTCATGTCTTCTGCCCATTTCTTGATTGGATTCTTTGTTCTTTGGGTGTTGAGTTTGAGAAGTTCTTTATAGATTTTGGATACTAGCCCTTTATCTGATATGTCATTTAAATAGATGTGTTTTCATTCTCATTAGTTTCCATGAATTTTTTAAATCTTTAATTTCCTGGTTGACCCATTCATTCTTTAACAGGATGCTCTTTAACCTACAATTGTTTGAGTTCCTTCCAAATTTCCTCTTGTAATTAAGTTCAAGTTTCAAAGCATTGTGGTCTGAAAATATGCAGGGAATAATCCCAATCTTTTGGGATCAGTTGAGAACTGATTTGTGACTCGTATGTGATCTGTTCTGGAGAAAGTTCTATGTGCACTCAAGAAGAATGAGTATTCTGTTGTTTTAGGATGGAATGTTCTATATATATCTGTGAAGTCCATCTGGTTCAGTGTGTCATTCAAAGCCCTTGTTTCTTTGTTGATCTTCTGCTTAGATGATCTGTCCATTGCAATGAGGGGGGTGTTGAAGTCCCCTACTATTAATGTATGTGTTTCTTTACTTTGGTTATTAATTGGTTTATATAATTGGTTCCTCCCATGTTGGGGGCATAAATATTTATACTTGTTAGATCTTCTTGTTGGATAGACACTTTAAGTATGATATAGTGTCCCACTTCATCTCTTCCTACAGTCTTTGGTTTAAAATCTAATTTGTCTGATATGAAGATTGCTACTCTGGCTTTTTTTTTTTTTTGAGGTCCATTAGCATGGTAAATGGTTCTCTGCCCGCTCACTTTCAGTCTGAAGGTGTCTTTAGGTCTAAAATGAGTCTCCTGTAGACAGCATATGGATGGGTCTTGCTTTTTTATCCAATCTGATACTCTGTGTCTTTTGATTGGAGCATTTAGCCCATTTACATTCAGAGTAACTATTGAAAGATCTGAATTTGGTGCCTTATATTGCCTGTAAAGTCCCTGTTTCTGTAATATTGTCTCTGTTTCTTTCTGGTCTATGTTATTCTTGGGCTCTCTCTTCACTTACAGGATCCCCCCCTTAATATTTCTTGCAGGGCTGGCATCATGGTCACATATTCTTTCAGTTTCTGTCTGTCCTGGAAGCTCTTTATCTCTCCTTCCATTCTGAATGACAGCCTTGCTGGATAAAGTATTCTTGGCTGCATTTTCTTCTCATTTAGTACCCTGAATATATCATGCCAGCCCTTTCTGGCCTGCCAGGTTTCTGTGGATAGGTCTGATGTTAGTCTGATGTTCCTCCCTCTGAAGGTATGGTGCCTCTTGTCTTGAGCTGCTCTCAGGATTTTCTCTTTTTCTCTAAAATTTGCAAGCTTCACTATTATATGTTGGGATGTTGATCTATTTTTATTGATTTTGGGAGTAGTCCTCTCTGCTTATTGAACATGAATGCTTGTTTCCTTCCCCAGATTAGGGAAGTTCTCAGCTATGATTTGCTCAAATATACCTTCCGCCCCCTCCCCCACTCTGTGCCCTCAGGCACCCCAATAATTCTGACATTGGTATGTTTCATGGCATCATTGATTTCTTGAAACTTTTTTTCCATGGGCTATTAGGTTTTTTTCTCTTTTCCTCAACTTCCTTCCTTTCTATCAGCCTGTCTTCTAGATCATTTATTCTCTCTTCTGCCTCATTCACCCTAGCTGTTAGGGCATCCAATTTAGACTGCATTTCAGTTATAGCATTTTTATTTTCAGCCTGATTAGATCTCATTTCTGCACTAAGAGATTCTGTAATGTCTTTTATGCTTTTTTCAAGCCCAGCTATTAACTTTATAATTGTTATCTTGAATTCCATCTCTGCTATCTTACTTATATCCATATTGATTTGATCTGTGGCAGAGAACATTACCTCTGGTTCTTTCTTTTGTTGTGAATTCCTCCTTCTAGTCATTTTGTACAGAGAAGAATGTATGAGCGAGTAAGCAGAATCAAAAATATCGATCACGACCCAAGCAAATTACACACTAGACAAATCTGAAGTGGTCAGAAACTAAAACAAAAAAGCAAACAAAAACAAAACAAAACAAAAAGGGGGGGTGGAATGAGAGAATATAATCTTACAACGTGGATAAAGCAGGGTGATCCATTTGTTCCTGAGTAAATTTTGGTCTGTGTGTAAGAAGACACTAAATAGCAAAACTGCAAAGAAAGCAAAATTTACATATATACAAAAATAAAATTGAATAGAGTGGATAAAAGCCAAAAATGAAGCATATATCTATAAAATGTAGATGTAAAAAAATAAAGTTAAAAAAGCAACTTAAAAACAAAGCATTGATAAAATAAGAAACTAGCTCAAAAGGGAAAAAAGAAAAAAAAAAGAAATGGAAAATTTTAGACTGAAAGATAAACAAATCATGAGAAAAATCCTTGAGTTCTATATACTATTTTCCCCTAGCACTGAAGTTTTACAGTCTTGTGGGTTTGTAAACTAGTTGTGCACCTGTTTTTCCAATTGGTTTTCTGGGGGAGGGGCCTGCTGTGCTGCTTCTCAGGTGTCTTTGCCTGGGTGGAATTGCACTGTCCCTTGCCAGGGGGCTGGGCTCAGTGTAAGCAGGTCCTTTGTGTGGCTTTTGTTCCCTGAAGGCTTTCTGTGCTTAGCAACTACTTATTCAAAAAGGAAATTTAAAAAAACAATCCCATTTACACTAGCACCAAAAAGAATAAAATACTTACAAATAAACTTCACCAAGGAGATGAAAGATCTGTACACCAAAGACTATAAAATAATAATGACAGAATTTGAAGCAGACACAAATAAATGGAAAGACATCTCGTGTTCATGGGTTGGGGAAAAAATTAATACTGTTAAAATTTCCATACTACCCACACTGAATCTACAGATTCAGTGCAATCTCTATCCAAATCCTAATGGCATTTTTCACAGGAATAGAACACACAGTACTAAAATTCATATGAAATCACTAAAGACCCCAAATACTCAAAGCAATCTTGACAAAGAAGAACAAAGCTAAAGACATCACACTTCCTCATTTCAAAATATTTCAAAGCTATAGTAATCAGAACAGTATGGTACAGGCAGAAAAACACACAAACCTATAAAACAGGATAGGGAGCCCAGAAATAAACATGTATATATATGGTCAAAAGATTTTAGACAAGGGTGCCAAGAACACATGGAAGAATAATCTCTTCAATAAATGATATCGGGAAAACTGGATACTCACATGCAAAAGAATGAAATTATATCCTTATCTTAAGCCATACACAAAAATCAACTCCAAATGGATTAAAGATTTAAAAAAAAAAAAAAAAAGAAAAGAAAATGGATTAAAGACTTAAACATAAGACCTGAAATCATAAAACTAGAAGAAAGTATAGGGGGAAAGTTTCTTGACATCGGCCTTGGCAATGATTTAGATAGGGTACTAAAGGGGTTCTGACACCCAACTCCAGTGTGTGTGGGGAGGAATCCCCCCCACAATCAAGCAATTCTTTGGACACTAGCTGGGTTTCCTACAATTTAACACAATTCTGACACAATCAATCCAGAGATGGCATCAAGTCTCACAGGTTAAGGGCTCAGTCCTACAAAACTGACTCCCACCAACTTCAAATGACAGTCACGAGCCCACCTGTGCTTCTAACCAGCTGGCTATAGATTGGACGTTCCAATGACCTCCTCCAACTTAGGATGCCAATTATAAGTCCAGGTTGTCACCTATACTTCTGACCAACGAGCTATAAATCCTATGCCCCTCCCCAACCTCCTTGGATTCCACTAATTTGTTAGAGTGGCTCACATAACTCAAAGAAACATTTTACTTATTAAATTACTGGTTTACTATAAAAGGATATAGCTCAGGAACAGCATAGGGGCAAGAGGTATGGGGAAAGAGCACAGATTTTCCATGAACTCTCCAGGTGTGCCAAGCTCCCCATTCACCACACATCTGCCAATCTGGGAGCTCTCCAAATCCTATTGTTCTGGGTTTTATGGAGGTTTTATTACACAGGCACGACTGATTAAATCACGGGCCACTGGCTATTGATTAAACCCCCAGCCTTTCTTTCCTCCTCAGAGGCCAGGGGAATGTGACTGAAAGCTCCAACACTCTAATCACAAGACTGGCTCCACTAGCAACCAGCCCCATCTTGAGGTACAGTCCGAAGGTCACCTCATTAACATAACACAAGACACTTTCGTTGTTCTCAACACTTAGGAAACTCCAAGGGTCTGGGGACCTATGAGCCAGGAACTGTGGATGAATACCAAATACATATACAAGAAATATATATTTTCAACATCTGAATGACCAAAATATATATTTCTTATAAATCACCATATTGCAGACACCTAAAAGCACAGGCAACAAAAGCAAAAATAAACAAGTGTGACTGCAACAAACTTAAAAGTTTCTGTACAGCAAAGGAACCAATCAGCAAAATGAAAAAGCAACCTAGAGAATGGGAGAAAATACTTATAAACCATGTATCTGATAAAGGGTTAGTATTCAAAATATATAAAAAATGCCTACAATTCAATAGCAAAAATAAATCTAATTTTAAAATGGACAAAGGAACTAAATATATATTTCTCCAAAGAATACATACAAATGGGCAGTATATGTAAAGGTGCTCAACATCACTCATAAGCAAGAAAATGCAAATCAAAATGACAATGAGATACCACCTCGCACCTGTGAGGATGGCTATTACCAAAATATTTATATGTGCTGGTGAGGATATGGAGAAAAGGGAACCCTTGTACACTGTTGGGAATATAAATTAGAATAGTAACTATGGAATCATTTCCTCAAAAAATTAAAAATAGGGGCGCCTGGGTGGCTCAGTCATTAAGCGTCTGCCTTCGGCTCAGGTCATGATCCCGAGGTCCTGGGATTGAGCCCCGCGTCGGGCTCCCTGCTCAGCAGGAAGCCTGCTTCTCCCTCTCCCACTCCCCCTGCTTGTGTTCCCTCTCTCACTGCGTCTCTCTCTGTCAAATAAATAAATAAAACCTTTAAAAAAAAAATTAAAAATAGCTACCATATGATCTAGCAATCCCACTTCCGGTATATATCTAAAGGAAATAAAGTCACTATCTTGAAGAGATATCTGCACTCTCGTGTTCACTGAAGCATTATTCACAATAGCCAAGATATAGAAGCAACCTAGATGTCATGATGGTTGAATGAATAAAGAAAATGTGCTATATATATATGATGGAATATTATTTAGCCTTAAAAAGGAAGGAAATCCTAAAAAAAAAAAAAAAGGAAGGAAATCTTGCCATCTGCTGCAACATGGATGAACCTGGAGGATATTACACTAAGTGAAATTAGCCAGACACAGAAGGAAAAATACAACATGATCCCACTTGTACACAGAATCTAGTCAAGCTCATAGAAGCAGAAAGTAGAATGGAGATAGTCAGGGGCTCAGGAGAAGGGTAAATGGAGAGGTATTAGTGAAAGAATAAAAAGTTTCAATTATACAAGATGGGGGCGCCTGGGTGGCTCAGTGGGTTAAAGCTCAGGTCATGATCTCAGGGTCCTGAGATCAAGCCCCGCATCAGGCTCTCTTCTCAGCAGGGAGCCTGCCTCCCCCCTCTCTCTCTGCCTGCCTCTGCCTACTTGTGATCTCTCTCCTCTCTGTCAAATAAATAAATAAAATCTTTAAAAAAAAAAAATTATACAAGATGAATAAGTCCTAGAGATCTGTGCAGCATAGCACCTACAGTTTAAAATACTGTATCATATACTTAAAACTTTACTAAAAGTGCAAATATTCTGTTATGTGTTCTTATCACAAAAAAATAATAAAGAGGGCAAGAGGAAACTTCTGGAAGTTATGGATATGTTTATGGCATAGATTGTGGTGATAGTTTCATGGGCATATACTTACTTCCAAACTCATCAAGTTGTATATATTAAATATTCACAGCTTTTTGTATATCAACCATATCTTATTAATAAACTGGGTTTTTTTTTAAGTGATCAAAGGAGCACAAAGGACACTGGACACCTGAAGGATAAGGCAAGGGGTAGCAGAATATGGGGACTGGACACAGAAAGGAAGTAAGAGGATGCCAAAAACAAATGATGCCTGTTGCTTTACCATTTTTTCAAGGTGTATCTTAAAGCAGGAACAAGAAATAGAGTTTCTCAACTGATTATCTATGGATATATTCTCAGAAATTGGTGAAAACTTTGAAATTTCTCATTGCAGATTTTCATTTCAATGGGAATTCTTTTTTTTTACATTTTCTTAGATCGACTTTATTCTTGTTTAGTATAAATCACTATCTGAAGACTCGTACATTTTGTATCTGTACTAAACAATGATAAAAACAAATCTTGTAGGCTACTGAAAAACAGGAGCTTTAGAAACATCTCTGCTTTTCTTCTTTGAAGAATAGTAACAATTGCATGATTTCCCTAAAAATATTAACTATAACAAACAATACTCTCTCCCCACCTCGTATAGAGGCTGACTGTGATTCTCTTCCAGCTAATTGCATGCTGTTCTTGTTCTTTGTATGTGGTAAAATATATACACATAAATATATGTAAAATTTACCATTTTAACCATTTTTAAGTGTACATACAGTGGCATCAAATACGTTCGCATTGTTGTGCAACAATTACCACCATCTATCTCAAGAACTTTTCTTATCTTTCCAAAATGAAACTGTATCCATTAAACTCCCCATTCAGCTACCATTCTATTTTCTGACTCTATCCACTGATAATCTTTAACAAGTGCTTTAACAAGTTATAAAAATAAGAGTTCTTCTACAAAGAAATACATAGGATGGCTTCTTCAAGGACTTGAAAATAAGGAAGATTAAAAAATATATTCCTTTGAGAAATAAACTTTAACATCAACATATAATAAATCTTCAATAAAGTCATGCTGATGTGAAGATGACCTTCACATTATGATTGGTAATCTCCTCCTTTCTACCGTGCTCTCTGTTCCAGCCATACTGGCCTTCTAGCTGGCCTAAATCATACCTAGCTCTTTTCCAACTCTTACTGAATGTATAAAACAATATCTGAACAAATAGAAAGATATTCTTTGACAGAAAGACTTGGTATCATAAGAAGTCATTCTCCTAAAATTAATATATAATTTAGTAAAATATTCATTATAATCCCAATGGGAATTTTTAAATACATATAAAGTCCATGTAAGTCTAAACACCCAAGAAAATTATTAAAGAGATTATAGTATATGTGGGAGGGTTATCTTAGATATTAAACATACTATAAAACCACTATAGTTGAAATAATATAGTATTGGCATAAAAATGTGCAAATAAAGCAGTGGAGTGGAATAGCAATCCTAGAAATAGATTCCAGTAAATAAATTAAAATATAGGATAAAGGCAAAATTTGGGCACCTGAGTGGCTTAGTCAGTTAAGCATCTTCCTCTGGCTCAGGTCCTGATCCCAGGGTCCTGGGATCGAGCCCTTCCTCGGGCTCCCTGCTCAGTGAGGAGCCTGCTTCTCCCTTTCCAGCTCCTCCTGCTTGTGCTCTCTCTCTCTCTGTCAAATAAATAAATAAATAAAATCTTAAAAAAAAAAAAAGGCAATATTTAAATTCAACAGGAAAATAACAGTTTATTTGTTAAATGGTACTGGCACATGTATCTATACATGTTGAAGAAAATAAAATTGAATCCTTAGCTCACACCACATCCAAAACTAAATTCCAAACAGATTAAAGATTTAAATGTGAAACAAAAAGAAAAACAAAACCACCACCACCACCACAACAAAAACCAGTAAAATTCATAGAAGGAAATCTCCCTGTTGGACATTAATGCCATTAATCTCCCCGACAACCTCAAAAATCCTTCACAAAGCCCTGCTGTTGGCATCACCATGGCCAAGGGAAGACCTTTTATTCATCTGCATAAGATACCAATCATCAACAGAATCAAATGGCTTGAGCGGTGCCTGGCTGGCTGAGTCAGAAGAGCATGAGACTCTTGATCTCAAGGTTGTGAGTTTGAGTCCCACATGGGGTGTAGAGATTACTTAAAAAAATAACTTTTTTTAAAGAAAGAATTAAATGGCTTGATGAGCTATTTGCAAAGTGTGCTCTCAATCTAAAGCAGTCCTTCATTATTTTTGCATTTTAATGACTCTAGTTCTTTGGAAGGGCCTTGCTTAGAAAGATTTTACTTACTCAGAGAGGGGATGTCCTGAACATTTCCAGGTAGGACAGGAACTACCAATTCCTGAGACTATTGCAAAACATCTGATGTCCTCTTTCATATTCTCCCAAGACCTGAAGCAAAATTACTAGCCTGGAAAACTTTATTTATGTCCTTCCTCCAGAAGAGAAGAATTTGTCAACTTTACCCACAGGAGTAGAATAGTTCCCATCCTACAACCCCTTTTGTTTTAACCAATCGGGTATTACTACACATGACAAAAGCAGAGACTTGAAATTTGCTTGCATTATTTTTTTTTAAAGATTTTATTTATTTATTTGAGAGAGAGAGAGAGATTGAAGAAGGGGTGGCAGAGGGAGAAATAGAGATAGGACAGGGAGAAGCAGACATCCTGCTGAGCGGGGAGCCTGATGCGGGGCTCGATCCCAGGACCCGAGGATCACGACCTGAGCTGAAGGCTGCTTAACCAACTGAGCCCCCCAGGCACCCTCGCTTGCACTACTGAGCCATTACCATGAGCCGAGTGGTCCTATATAACTGCTAAATGTAGCTTGGGTCCCAAATGAACCACAAGGAGAAATTCATCCCAGCCAACTCTCAGAACAAGAGCATAAAGCAGAGCTTCCCCAGCTGAACCATAGCCTCATGAGCAACATAAATGCTACTAAGTTAGTATGCCAAAAGATTTTGTGATCATTCATTACAAAGCTATAGCTGATTGCTAAATACAGTTATGATGTTTGATTTAACATGCACAGACTTAAGGTATGGGAACAGTTAACATTCAGAGGTTCTTGTCAGAAGCTAGAAAAGCCCCTATGAAATTTTTCTTTTATTTCTGACTCAAAATTTGGAAAGACACACTAGCTGTTTATATATCCAACCATAATGTATGTCATTTCTACCATGTGATTACTGCTTACAATGATAACCCGGTAAATCTTTCCCAAATCTCCATTAAGACTTTAGCCGAGTAAGGAACTCCAAGAGTACACAGAGCATTTTCATCCCATGGGAGGAATGCTATTATACAAGAAACACGTAGTGCCACATGAGGATATTATACGAGAAGTACATAGTGCCATACCTGATGAAGACCCAGGGAACCTAAGAAGTCTGAATGAGAGGGCATTTAAGTTGAGAACTAAAGGACGAAGAGAAGCTCAGAAGTTGATAAGAGTGTAGGAAAGCAGATTTCAATGATGAGGCGCCAACTTTGCAAGACGCAGAAATAAATGAGCATAAGGCATATTGCAAGATTTGAAGTACTATTGTCTAAAGAAAAGAAGTGGTAGAATGAGGAAAGAAAAATAGAAAAAGAAAAGAGAGAAAACAGTCCCAGATCTAGTATTTCTTCTCTTTTCCTCCATATTCGTCTTCTGTGAAGGGCAGAATGTTATGTATTTCATATCTAAAGCATATTTTTTATGGTTACTCTGGTATATGCAATCCCAAAAAGGTTCTTGATCTCAGGAAAATTACTGGGCTTTATTCATACTAAAGTGTAATTGGCTGATAAGGTTAAAAGAACAATCACCCAGGTATGTGCGTTGCAATGAGCTGGAAAAACACTAAACTAAGAGTATAATTTCAGGCATCAACCAAATGGTGACAGATTGAGATCTGCCTTCCCTCATTACATCTACCCTTTTCTAAGAGACTGAAAGTAATCTATCCTTCCTTTTAGGATGTATAGTTGATTCTCATTATTTGCAGAAGTTATGTTCTATAAAGTCACCACAGATACTTGAATACTGTGTTAATGAATACTGAACCATTGCCCCTACAGGTAATCAAAGATTAGGTTCCTAAGAGCCTCTAGTTATAACATTTTCATCAACCAATCGATACATAACCTTATTTTATGTGTGCTCTGTCTAAAGACATCTATTTAGTATATACATACTTCAACATTTTGAATTCAACATTAATGAATCAACAGTATATTGATTTGATTCATTAATGCTGAATTCACAGCCAACAGGATTATAACTCATGCCTGAACAAAGCTTATCCAACAGACACTGCAGCCTTAAGACACATGGCAGCCTTCTTTGTACTCAGGAACATTAGACAGCACTTCGGCACTACGCTTGGGGGCCATTTTAAACAGCAAAATTGCCAACAGAGAGAACAAAAATGTGAAAAATGTGGTACTAAACAAACCACACAAAAGACACTTATTTACAGTATAAGAGCTGAAACAAAAAGGCAGAGCACTGCCTTTTTCGACCTCAGCTGGAAACATGTGTGTCAGGTAACTAAAATTTTTTGCTTCTCTGTACATGTCTGAGAATTACCACAAAAGTGTCACAAGTATTGATTTCGGTTTACAAGTAAGATTTAGCAAGTGGTAAATTTGAAAATATGGACTCTGCAAATGATGAGGATCGAACAACATATTTTTTATACATGAATAACAAATTTTTTATCCTTTCTGCCTTACCCCCTATTAACATACTGAGTAAACATTCTCCAGGACCCACATACAGAGCTGTTCCCACTTCTATTACCATGTAGTGGTATTCCCTGCATTCCAAATCCTCTTAGTACTTCTTGCATAAATAAGAGTCCTACAACCTTCTATTGGTTACATCTGGAACTTGCTTGTATTTTGTGATTGTTTATGAGTGTACACCCACACAAGGCCTTATACAAACTTTTTACATACATACGTGCATTCTAAGATGTTTAAATGACTACAGTTTAATATTCAGAGACTAGAATATATCTTATTCTTTAAGTATAGTGCTGCTTTCTTTCTTTTAGAGATGAAGGATCCCCTTTGGATAAGGAGGTAACTCATTCATTATTCAGTCAATATGTGCTTCAGAAATGCCGTCAGACATCATGCTGGATTGTTCTATCATCAAATTTTTATGCCGGAAATTAAGTTCTCCAAAATCTCCTTTTCTATGTGGTTCTAAGGGAGAGTAAACGAAAGGTGAGCTTGTACAAGATTTGGAAGGCAGAAGGAAGCAGTGCCCATTATGCTCTGAGGTCACAGTTGCTTAGAGGTGGTGTGACACAGATACACAAGTATCAGCAAGTTCCAGCTGGTCCTCTCTCCTCACCTCCACCTCCAGCTCTCTGGCCCCTGCTGACTAACAGTAATCCCAGGCCCACCACCACATGCGTCTCTGCAATTCGCAGAGGCAGTAGCCACAAAGAGCCAACAACTTCCTCTGACTACTCTACCAGCTCCATTTGTGATCTGACTATAACTACTGGATGTGCCAAGCACTAGGGTTTCCATGGAATCTCTGATTCATTCACTGATACCAGGGTTAGTTAGTGACCTTCCCATGCTCCTTCATCTCCCAGGTCCTACTGTCCAATGTTTGCTCCCCCAGCTCCTCTCCCACTGCTAAGATCTAATTCTTATAATAGATGTCTTCTTCCATAATACTCACAGACATTCTGCTTCCCTGATTCATACTGTTATCTGCTTCCTATTTCTCCTATTTCAGTGCCAGGCCGTAAAAAGTACGTAACAGACCCTCCTGTGGACAAACTAAGCCACAGAGCTGGAACAATGATTCCTCCTGCTTGTAGAAGTATCCTTAAGAGGCCACATGGCCTCTAATGAATCATCCCGGAACTGGCTCAGTGCCCCGGTATTGTGATTCCTATTCACTATGCCTTACACATAGTCATTCCTTACATTTGTATGGCTCCTTGCATCTTACAAGGTGCTTTCATGTGTATATTCCAGGAGCCATCAATATAGGAAAGACTTGGAACTGGTTTTTCCATTTTACAGATGAGGAAACTAAGAAAGGTTAAGGTCATGGGGTTAGCAAGTGGCAAAGTTAATATTCAAACTAAAGCCTTCCAGAGAAGTTTTAAATTCTCATTTAGGAGACCCACCCATAAAATTGAATACAAAATATTTAAGTAGGCACCTGTTGCTAATGGCTAATACTTTTACAGCAACAAATTTTCTCTAAGACAGTTTGCTCCCTCAGTGATTTCATTTATGGCCTACCGTTAGCCATCTCCATTAGAAAGAAAAATCACAGACACTTTCAGCAGGCAAATAGAACAAAACTGAACCTCAGAAAATTTTATGGGACCAGAATAGACCTGAGTAATCACCTAACATAGTAGACACCTTTTGAATATAAGGAGAGCCTAGTCTCAGACTTCTTTGCTCCTCAAAGTGTGGCCCGTAGATAAGCAGCATAAGTATCACCTGGGAGCTCGTTAGAAATTCAGAATCTCAGGCCCTATTCCAGGCCTAGCGAATCACAATCTCTAAGGGATGAGATCCAGGAATCTGTTTTAACAACCTCTCCAGGTGCTTCTCTAAGAATCATGAAATTTTGAGAGCCACTGGGCCAAGTGACTTACCCAAGATTACATAATTAACTTGCAACAAATCCAGCTCTTCTAATTTATAAATTCAATGCTTTTTCCATTATACCAAATGGCTAATAAACATCAATATTCCCTTTCAATGTCCATTCACCATTTCCCCAGGCAGATCATAGCTGAAAGCATTTATTTTATATTATACCACGATTATAACAAAAAGGCCCACAAAATAATACTTTATACAAAACTTTGTGTCTCATAAAATCCTTTAGATCTTTGTTTTGAAATAAATTGTAAGGTATTTTCCTCTGGCCATAACAATCTATGGTTTACCCTCTCTCCTGTATTGACTTGTCATTTATTTGATGCTGAGAAGTAGCTGCACTTTGGTCCTCACCTTGGGGAGGTGTAATAAGAATAATACTGATACTGGAAAATCTTAAGTTTCTAAACCAGAACCCCAAGTTACTCTGCTAATCTGTCTCTTTAGGAAATCTACACTCCCCAGTGCAAAAGAGCTAGTCCTACTTCATTTAAATAACCGGCCCAGTCTTCGCTAGAGTTTTCCACACAGGCCTGGGATAACATCTGTCATGGTACTTCAGATGTTTCTACTCTGGGTGCTATTTTATTATTGCAAACCATTTTATGACTTGCTCTGTTCAGGTTTTTATGTTATTCCAGAAAAGGCTCACCTGCTGGCACATAGTAAGGGGTGGGATAGGGGTTGTGTCAGGTGCCCCTGAAATGACCTTTATTTTCAAAGTTGGGGATTTTTTTGTATTGACAGTTGCTGAGAAGAGACCTCTGGAAGTGAAGCTCTGTGTGCCCAAGTGTCAGAACAGAGGACACCAGTAGGGAGTTCTTTCTTATGGAGATCCAGGCATGCCACTGCCTCAACAGATCACTGCTCCTTGAAGACCCTTCTCTGATGGAAAACACTTCACAAACAGCATCATGAGAATGCATTCAACAGTTGGCAAAGTAATGACCTGAATGAAAATTCAGAAACTTTGACGAGTACCTCAGGAAAATGCCCTTCCTACATCCCTGTAGATCTCAGGGAATTGTTAAATTTTAACCATTGCCATCTATTATTCGTGTCCTTCTTCGGGGTGCCAAGGGCAGGATTTCAGCATAAGCTGATTTAGCCATTTTTCTTCTTGAGACTCCATAAAGCAAGATCATTTCTGTTCCCTCACCATAATTCTTTTTATGAAGATTTTTAAACTTCGATAGTTTTCAAAAAAATTAACTGTAGAACAAACACTTCTGTCAAACAAAATCTTATGACTAAACCAAAACAAAAAATTATAAGCTTAATTCAGAAGAAGTGAGGCATATAAAAATGAATCTTGAAATGATATCCAAGTAAACTCCCACATGTAATAGTTGAAACTTTCCACCAATTAGTTTCCTGGCCTTGAGTGAGTTACTTATCTCTTCTGGGGACAATTATATACCACCCTTACCTTTATAATCTATTGTAATACAATAATATGATATATGTGAAATGCTCTAAACTACAGTATAGAACATCTGGGTATATACTGACTTATTATTATAGCTCTGAAACCATGATATTCTCATTTATGTAACCTCAAAATTAAGCTAGGGTGCACCCATGTTCTTTGGAAGAATTGGAAACATTTTACTGGCACTGCAAACTACCATTTTTTTTGCTGTCACCAAAACTGAATTTTTTTTAAAAATCACATTATTATGCTTCTAGAAAGAGGATCACAGCTCCATTTCTTTCACTCTGTAACTAGTACTACCTAATAAAAACATAAAAACATGGTAAAACCATTTTCACCTCTTTTTGTTTTATGCTTATATGGTAGATCCAAAGAGACCATGCCATTTCCTGTGGAAGTAGAAAACACAATAATAAACCTCTATGTGGATCATCCAGCATCTTTGGCAAGGATCTTTGGCTTACATGTACACTGATTTGCTCATTGACTGGGCACTACAAACATTAATTTATTGTAATTTTGAGTTAGAAGGAAGTGTAGTGATCATTTATATCTGTAATCCTCTCATTTCAGTACTACAGGAACCGAGGCTCAGAAAAGCGATAACACTTGCCCAAAACTACACAGCTAGTTAGTGGCAGAGCCTAACTCAACTAATTCCGTAAACCACGAGGGAAAAGGCCCTTAGGGAAAGGCACTTATTTTGTTCTGCCATGCTTTTAAATTCAGCTGTTTATTTTTAATCAGGAATACTTTCCAGAAGGCTTAATCTCACCAACAAGAACCTGACTCTTTTTTTTTTTTTTTAATTTTATTTTATTTATTTGACAGAGAGAGAGAGCACAAGCAGAGTGAGTGGCAGGCAGAGGGAGAAACAGACTCCCCACTGAGCAGGGAGCCCAGTGCTCAATGCAAGACTCAATCCCAGGACCCTGGGATCATGACCTGAGCCAAAGGAAGACGCTTAACTGACTAGGCCACCCAGGTGCCCCTTCACTACTGATTCTTAAAATTTTTGTTGCTTAGTGCTCATTGAGTTGCACCAATGCTAGCTTATCTGCCAAAGGAATGCCTTTTTGCCCCTTGTCTCTAGTACACAGCAATTCACATTTCAAAACTCTCCATTTTCCTCCTTCTTCTCAGCAAGCAATTCTTTAAATCTTTTAAATCTTTAAATTTCCCAGGAAAACTTGGGGAGGTGGGCAATATTGAGGGCAGATGTTCCAGGGTTCCTGGGTTGAAATCCTGACTCTGCTCTTAACTCTATGATACAATACTTCTTGGAGCAACTGGCAGATTCCCTCCACATTTCCTGGAAATTCTTGACTTTTCCCTGCATAAACAGATGAATTTTGGTCAAAAGTAAGAGATGACATAGCAAAAGAGCATAAAAAAAGCTTCTGAATTTCAAAAGTTCAGGTTTTATAGCTATAGAGTCCTGGGCTTAAAAGGGCTCGAGGAATAGATAAAACATGATGATTTAAGAGTGAAATTAATAGGGTGGCTGGGTTATGGACATTGGGGAGGGTATGTGCTATGGTGAGTGCTGTGAATTGTGTAAGACTGATGATTCACAGACCTGTACCCCCGAAGCAAATAATACATTATATGTTAATAAAATGTGATCATTCTGGTGGGGGGGGGGGAAGAGTGAAATTAAAAATACTCTTGGGATCTCAAAGACCTGAGGTTGAATGAAAAAAGGCCAGACACCAGAGTATATTCTACATGACTCCATTGATACTAACTTCCATATCAGGCTGAAACTAATATACACTGATAAAAATCAGTAAAGCGGTTGGGGATGGGTTGACTGGAAAGGGGCATGAGGGAAGTTTCTGGGGGTGATGGAAATGTTCCATATCTTAACATGGGTGTGAGTTACACAACCGTAATCATTGGCCAAATCTTACTGAATTGTAAACTTATGATTTATACATTTTAATGTATGTAAATTATACCTCAATAAAAATTCTTTAAATAAAAAATTCCTCGGGATATGAATAAAGAAAGAATCATTAGGGAAGCAAATACAGCTTATATATTGGGGATGAATGTGTTCTCTGAAAGGGGGAGAGTCTCTAAGTCTTGTGCTTGCCCCTTCCTGAAGGACAATTAAAAGAAAGAGGAGGATAGAAACCATAAGACAAATTTGGGGTATCTGAGAGGAAAGGTGACCTTGCCCTGCTCTTCCAGGTAGAACCTTGTAAAGTGGCAAGACTCCAGGGTAAAAAAAGACTATGTGACATGTCTGGGCCCATGCTGTAAGAACAGTAGAACATTCTCTCTGTAACCAAAAGCAGTTGAGACAGGGCACTGAGAGCTAGGGCCTCTGGAAAGTCTTCATTAAAACCCACTACATTGTAAAAGATGGGTTGAATCTAAACAGTATGGCACAGAAATAGACACATAGATCAACAGAACAAAATAGAAAACACAGAAATAAACCCACAATTATATGGTCCAATAATCTTCAACAAAGGAGGAAAGAATATACAATGAGAAAAAAAGTCTCTTCAACAAATGGTGTTGGGCAAACTGGACAGCTAAGTGCCAAAGAATGAAACTGGGCCACTTTCATACACCATACACAAAAATAAATTCAAAATGGATTAAGGACCTAAATATGATATCTGAGACCATAGATATCCTAGAAGAGAGCACAGGCAGTAATTTCTCTGACATCAGCCATACCAACATCTTCCTAGATAGGTCTAAAAGACAACCTTCTGAATGAGAGAAAGTATTTGCAGATGACATATCAAATAAAGGGTTAGTATCCAAAACATATAAAAAAGTTAATACAACTGAACACCGAAAACCACAAATAATCCAATTTAAAAATGGGCAGAAGACATGAACAGATATTTCTCCAAAGAAGACATACAGATGGCCAACAGACACATGCAAAGATGCTCAGCATCACTCATGATCAGGAAAATGCAAATCAAAACTACAATGAGGTGTCGCTTCACAACTGTCAGAATAGCTAAAATCAAAAACACAAGAAACAAGTGTTGGTGAGGATGTAGAGAAAAAGGAACCCTCGCACACTGTTGATGGGAATGCAAACTGGTGTAGCCACTGTGGAAAATAGTATGGCGTTTCCTCAAAAAGTTAAAAATAGAACTACCCTATGATCCAGTAATTGCACCACTATTTATTAAAAAAATACAAAAACACTAATTCAAAGGGATACATGCGCCCCTATGTTTATGGCAGCACTATTTACAATAGCCAAATTATGGAAGCAGCCCAAGTGTCCACTGATAGATGAGTGGATAAAGAAGTAGTATATATATACAATGGAATATTATTCAGCTATATAAAAAAAGAATGAAATCTTGCCATTTGCAAAAACATGGATGGAACTAGAGAGTATGATGCTAAGCGAAATAAGTTAGAGAAAGACAAATAGTATATGATTTCACTCATATAAGGAATTTTAAGAAACAAAACAAACGAGCAAAGGAAAAAAAATAAGAGAGACAAACCAAGAGACAGATTCTTAACTATAGAAAACAAACTGATGGTTACCAAAGGGGAGGTGGGGGGGGGGAAGATGAGTGAAATAAGGGAAAGGGATTAAAGACTATACTTATGATGATGAGCATTGAATAACAAATAGAATTGTTGAATCACTACACTATTTTGTACACCTGAAACCAATATAACACTGTAAGTTAATACTGTAATTAAAATTTAAAACTTAATTTAAAAAAAAGAGATGGGTTGAATCTTTGCAACTTGAATGATTTCTTTTCTTTCTTCCCCCTCCACCCCCCGAGTTTTACTAAGGCAATATGGACAAATAAAAATTGTATATATGTATACATTATAAAATGATTACCATAATCAAACTAAGTAACATATCCATCACCTCACATAGCTCTAATGTATAGTTCAAGTCCAATGTTTCCTTACTGATTTTCTGGCTGAAAGATCTATCCTTTGTTGAAAGTGAAATATTGAAGTCCCCTACTATTAATGCATTGCTGTCTACTTCTCCCTTCAGATATGTCAGTATTTGCTTAATATATTTAGGTGCACCAATGTTGGCTGCATATATATTTATAATTGTATCTTCTTGATAAATTGACCCCTTTATTATCATTACATAATGAACTTGTCTCTTATAGTTTTTTACTTAAAATCTCTTTTGTCTGATATATATATAGCTACTACCCCTGCTCTCTTTTAGTTTCCATTTGCATGCAATATCTTTTCCATCCCTCATTTCAGGCTCTGTGTACCCCCATATTCACTGTAGCATTATTCACAATAGCCAAGGTATGGAAACAACCTAAGAATCCATTGATAGATGAATGGAGAAATTAGTGTACATATATATAGATATAGATATATAGATATATATGTGATGGAATTAAAAAATAGAAAACTGAGCTCATGGATACAGAGAACAGACTGGTGGTTGCCAAAGATGGGGTTGGGAAGTGGGTAAAATAAGTGAAGTGGGTAAAATAAGTGAAGTGGGTCAAAATGTACAAACTTCCAGTTGTAAATTAAAAAGTCATGTGGATATAATATGTAGCATGGCTACTATGTTAATAGTAGCTAATAATACTGTATTGCACATTTGAAAGTTGCTAAAGGAATAAATCTTAAATGTTCTCATCACAAGAAAAAAATTCTGTAACTACGTGTGGTGATAGATGTTAACTAGATTTACTGTGGTGATCATTTGCAATACACAGAAAAATCAAATCATTATATTGTCCACCTGAAACTAATATAATATTGTATGTCAATCATACCTGAATAAAATAATACTAAGAGGCTTCATTATAACACTCAAAATTATTTTAATTAAATCTCCAAAGTCCGTTGAAAGGAAATCTAGGGGTGCCTGGCTGGCTTAGTCAGTGAAGCATGAGACTCTTGATCTCGGAGTCATGAGTTAAAGCCACACCTTGGTGTGTGGAGCCTACTTAAAAATAAAAAAATAAAAAAAATTAAATATATATTTTTTAAAAAGCCAGCATGCTAAGCCAGCATGCAGTGAATATATAAATCCTTAACTCTGATTCTTTCTTAGTTCCACGCTGCCAACATAATGACTTAGGGGAGACAGTGGAAGAGTAAGTCCAGCACTGGTACTTTGCTGGCCCTCAAGGAAAAGTATCCCAGAATTTTCAGACCCAAATAGACTCACATAATATGCACAACCTTGCCACAAGGAAAAGAAAATATACTGGGATTTGTTTATCTGTTTTACCAGCAACTTACTCAAAGTATAAATAGAACATATACCATTTTTGGTATTTGGAATACACAATAATGTTAAAATCTCAATTTTCTACCAAATTATTCTATAAACGCAATATAATACTAATCAAATACTCAAAAACCTTTTTTTGTAGAAATTGATAAGCTGATTTTAAAGTTTATAAGGAAATCCATAGGAACTAGAAAAGCCAAAACAATTTTGAAAATAACAAAGTTAGAGGACTCACACTTCCTAATTTTTAGACTTGCTATAAAGCTACAGTAGTCAAAGCCAATTGAAGGTGGGGAAAGGAAAGTCTTTTCAACAAACAATGCTAGAACTGGATATCCAATTGAAAAACATAAACCTTAACCCTTACCTCATATACAAAAACTAAATCAAAATAGATTGTAGACCCAAATGTAAAAGCTAAAATATAGGACTTTTAAAAGAAAATGTAGGAGAAAATATTTATCAGCTTAGGGTAAGCAAGTGTTTCTTAAACAGGATACAAAAAGAACAAACCATAATAATAAGAAGTTGATAAATTGCAGGGCACCTGGGTGGCTCAGTGGGTTAAAGCCTCTGCCTTTGGCTCAGGTCATGATTTCAGGGTCCTGGGATTGAGCCCCGCATCGGGTTCTCTGCTCAGTGGGGAGCCTGCTTCCCCCTCTCTCTCTGCCTGCCTCTCTGCCTACTTGTGATCTCTCTCCCTCCATCAAATAAATGAATAAAATCTTAAAAAAAAAAAAAAAGAAGTTGATAAATTGAACTTCATCAAAATTAATTTTTTCGCTAGAATATCCCATTAGAAAAAGTAAAAGGCTAAGGCAATACATATAAAAGAAAATATTTGCAATATATATGTCTCACTAAGGACTCCAGCATACATAAGTATCAGCTGAAAGAATCTTTTGGAGGAAACTGGGAAAATTTGGACAGGAACCCACACAAGGAACTTTTTTAAAAAAGATTTACTTATTTATTTGAGAGTGTACAAGCATGGGGTGGGGTCAGGGGGAGAGAATCTCAAGCAGACTCCCCACTGAGCACAGAGCCGAACAGGGGACTCAATCTCACAACCCTGAAATCATGACCTGAGCTGAAATCAAGAGTCAGACATCTAACCAACTGCACCCCTACAGTAATCTTTAAAATTATTCTTTGTATTGCTCTGTATGGTTTAAATTATTGACATTAAATATGTATCATATATTTAAAATAATAGTTTTGCTTTATAAAAAATAAGAACATAAATTTTTAGCAAATAAGAATAAAAAGAAACTTCCTTGTCTTGATAATCTCTATAAAAAATAAAATATTTTTTATTTTATTTTACCCACATCAAATATCACACTTATGGCAAAATATTGAAAACATTTCCTCTACAATCAGAGCAC
The DNA here is from genome assembly GCA_028534135.1 of Potos flavus. NCBI lineage: Eukaryota > Metazoa > Chordata > Mammalia > Carnivora > Procyonidae > Potos > Potos flavus. The sequence continues at coordinate 92,955,111 of CM052901.1, read as the reverse complement.
AGGAAGGTTCATTACTACCACTTCTTTAACATTGTACTGAAGGTCCTTAGCCAGTGCAGGAAGATAAGGCAAAAAACTCAAAGATCTAAGGATTTAGAAAAACTGTTATTATTTACAAGAAACCCTAAAATAATTTACAGATTGATAATAGGAACTAATGGTCTTTCGACCATCCACTTTAGAAGTGGATGCAATATATACTGCAACCATCCACTTTAGAAGACTCTTTGGCATTATCTACTAAAAATATAATGTACCACCACCTATTTATTCTATTTCTGGAAATATATTCTGGAAAACTCTTGTATGTGTACTAGGAGACATTTATAATCATATGAATAGAATCACATTTGTAGTAACAATACATAAAGTAATCAATCCAGATATCCATGGATGGTAAACTGGATACATAAATCATAATTTATATACACATGAAATGGAATGCTATTCAATGATGAAATGAATGCACTATCTCCTGTCTACAGATACTACCCCTGATCCTAGAGAACATCCTATAGCCATAGGCCTGTGACAGGCTGCAGGGAGGATCGGGCTAGAAGGGGAAACTGATTAAGAGAACCCCAAACCTCAGACCAATTCAGGAAACATACTCTCATGGCACCCTCACAGACCAAGGACTATAAATTTTTATTTCTCTGGGCCATCAAGGTCTCATTTCTCTAGAGTTTGAATGTGTCACTATTAAATGACTCCAAGAGAAGAAACTTTCACGTTCAATTTTATATAAAATGCACACAGTATGGCATTAAATTGAATTGCTTCATGGTGCCCTGAGTCTTTTGATCAGAAATAGAAGTGGTTCTTCTCTTCTTCCATTGTGATAGATAATAGCATATGTCTTATCCTAGAATTGCAGCCGATTTTTCAGTAATAATTTTGTTTTCCATTCAGCCTAAATAAAAGCTCACTGTTTCATCCTCTATGAACACTGGTTCAAATGAGGGTTACAAGCCTTCTAAAAGACTAGGATTTGTTAACATCTTCCAGTTAGCATTGACATTATTTTTTTTTAATTTAATTTATTTATTTGACAGAGAGAGAGACAGCGAGAGAGGGAACACAAGTAGGGGGAGTAGAAGACGGAGACGCAGACTCCCCGCTGAGCAGGGAGCACGATGTGGGGCTCGATCCCAAGACCCCAGGATCATGACCTGAGCCAAAGGCAGATACTTAACGACTGAGCCACCCAGGCTCCCTAGCACTGACATTATTATTCAACAGTACACTTCTCCCTATTCAAAACACTGACTCTTCTCAATTTATCCTAGTATATATCTCTATTAAAGCTGCAGTTAAGACCCAGAATATCATCAAAACACTTCAAAGACATTTCTTTTTTCAGTCTTACAGAACCGAGCTGTTCTTTTATTCTTGACACACTACCTCCAACATGGCTTCCCTGGTGTTGAAGGCAGATCACAGACCAGCAGTGACTTCATGCTGATCCTCTAAGCCAGTAGCTGTAAGTCAGCTCGGGCTGCCATAACAAAATACCACAAACTGGGTGGCTTAAACAACAGAAATTTCTTTTCTCACAGTTCTAGAGGCTGGTAAGTCCAAGTTCAATGTGCTGGCCAATTCATTTCCTGGTGAGACTGCCTCCTAGCTTGTAGATGGCTGCCTTCTCACTCTGCCCTCACATGGCAGACAGAGACCAGCTCTCTGGTGTCTCCTCTTTCTGAATCAGTGCACCACTCTTATGACCTCATTTAAGCTTAATGACTTCCCTGTGCAAATTCAGCCACCCTAGGGGGTTAGGACTTCAACACAGTCCAGTATATAGCACCGTGCATAGCTAAGATCTGTATTGAAGGACTAAGTTCATTTTGTTTGTTTTGTTTTTAAGTTTAATCTATTGTGGACCAATACTTTTGCACAAATACAACAGAAACAAATCCCTTGGATAATGAAATAGGGAAAAAACCCAAAGACATGCAAGATACAGGACCTGATTTATTTTTTAAATTTGATTTATTTTATTTTTTAAATTTTTTATTATTAGATTTTTACTAGATTTTTTTATTAGGTTCAATAAACAAAACTTTTCTGTAAATTTATTTTTAATACTTTTTATTGTGGTAAAATATATATAACATAAAATTTATGATTTTAGCCATTTTTGGCATGGTCATTGGCATTCCTTCTTCCTCTCAGCCAATGGTAACCACCATTCTACTTTCTGTCTCTATAAATTTGCCTATTCTGGGTACCTCATATAAGTGAAATTATACAATATTTGTCCTTTTGTGTCTGGTTTATTTCACTTAGCATGTTTTAAAGGTTCATTCATGTAGTTTTTAAATGCTTCTAAGGCTCTTTCTCCCAGTCTATTTACTTGCTGGGAGTGTTAACTTACAGTTTGTGTACCATCATCAGTCCACTCTAAGCTACTATATAACCAGACATAGACCCATATGCATACTTTACTAGACATTATCCCCCACCTAAAACCTGGGAAGGACTGGATAATGCCAAGTAAAAAAAGAGTCATTTGTTTAGTAGGTAAGACCAGCTATGTCAGAGATATTTTCAGGGGGAAAAAAGAAGAATTTTCTCTATTTCCCTGCATGTATGTATGGCGTTTCACATGTGGCCGATATAGTAAGTTGATGATCAGATTAGATAAGTAGTACTAATTAAAATAACCAAAATTTCAGCACACTGAAAGCATAAATCTTCTTTTCCTTTTTTTTTTTAAATTTTATTTATTTATTTGAGAGAGAGAGAGAGAGAGAGCACAAGCAGAGGAAATGGCAGGCAGAGGGAGAAGGAAAAGCAGGCTCCCCACCAAGCAGGGAGCCCGAGCAGGGAGCCCAATGCCGGGCTCAATCCCAGGACTCCAGGATCATGACCTGAGCCGAAGGGAGACGCTTAACCAACAAGCCACCTAGGTGCCCTGAAAGTGTAAATCTTCTTATCACAGACAGTCACACGTTTTTCCTCTTTAGAACCAAGCCTCCAAGCTGCTATTAGTATGAGTTCCATTATCAAATGGTCCAAATCCAAAACCACATTCCATCAGCCTTAAGAATTACCACCAGACAGCTCAAGATGATAACCTCAGCACACATCTATCTCCTCTTCTTCCTAACAGACCCCCACTCCTCCAGGATGTCCAACTTCCAACCATGCCCAGTTGACAACAAATCTCTCCACCTCTCCCTCTTGCTGTCTTCAACAAAACAAAACAAAACAAAACACCTGATTCTGCCTGCCATATCATCTTACCTCACGTGAGCACCTTACCTGACATGAAATTTTCTGGCCTGCAGGAAGTCCCTGAAGCAGGAAATACTAGGACTTATTTGAAATAAAGGAAATGGATAATATGAAGAGAATAAATAAAATTTCATGCTATAATAAATCATCTTGCCATACTGTCCCTCAAGCCTGACTTAGCTCTGGCCAGGAGGACTAAGGAAGGGTTAAGAAGATGTGCTCCCTGCTCCAGATCATATTTTGGAGACCCCCAGATCTGCGAATTCCTTTCCCCAAAGGCCTCAAGCCTGCTCCCAGGGCCTGGGCGAACATTTTCCTAAGACCTGCCAGCTAGTGTGCACTCTGCTAGGCTATAGGAGTGGCAAAAGAATTGCTCTGTGTTGTGAAAGCGTGGGTAGAGCCTTAATACGTGGAGTGGGGTATTCATTTGTATGCATAGGAGCCTTCTCATGGTGTGGTACAGATACCAAAATAGGAAGAGAAAGGGGGCAAGCCTCCAAGCTGCCACAGTGCGATATGGAGCCCAAGGATTCCAAAGAATCCTACATTTAAACCCGGCTTTCCACTCATGAAAAGGTATATCTGTCAAGGTAGTGGGAGAGAACCTACTTTATTTAACAGTTTGCTAGCTTGACTGACAGCTTTTAAATATTCAGATATATGGTATATAAGCATCCACTGTACTCTTGGTTCAGGGCCCACGAACATTACCAGGACCCTGTCTCTCTTAAACTATGCTCATCCTGACAATCGCACTTCATTTTCTCGCTGTTCTTGTTTCCTCCAACATGGCAAAGAAAGTACACTGAGGACGCACAGTACAAGTTCCATCTTCTAAAGTCTCTTGAAATATATTTTCTCTCTCTGAAGCGATGTTATCAATGTGAATTAAGTTAGAGCATTTATTTCTATTATTCTATTATTTCTATCTTTCTATTTTCAAGTTAGGCATTTGTTGACATTCTAAATAAATTTTATCTTTTGCACATGCAAAACATTGATGTGTTTCAAAGTATAAACTATGTGAAAAGGTTAACTCTGATAAGTCTTGCTTCCTCCCTCCATTTTCTTCCCTTCCACCTCCCACTCCCTAGAGGCAGCCATTTTAATAAGTTGTTTATTTAACCTTCCAGCATTTCTCCCTGCAAACAGAGGCAAATATATAGATGTATTCTTATCTTCCACTTCTGAATTGTGCAAAACATAGTTTGCTGCATACAAGGTTTTGCGTCTTGCACTTTGCACTGAACAAAAATACCCCAGAGACCACACCGTATCAGCATCTTTCCTGGTCCATTTTTATGGCTGCATAGAACCCCATGGTATGAACTCACGGTAGTTTAACTAGTCCTTTATCATGTATGTTTGGGTTGTTTCCAATCTTTTGCTATTAGAAATAATATGCTGCAATCAATAACCCTATGCATCTGTCATTACATAAATGTTCAGAAATATATTTAAGATAGATTCCTAGAAGAGGGGTTCTCTCAGAATAAATGCATCTGTAATTTCATTAGGTATTACAAAACTCCCTTCCATACGAGTTATAGTTCGCCTTCCCACCAGCAATGTTTTATGAGGGTTTGTTTCCTCTCAGCCTTGCCTACAGCATGTGCTGTCAAACTCCGAAATATTTGTTCACTTGAAATATGTAGGTGAAAAATAGTCACTTGATGTATTTTAATCTGCACTTCTGCTATTATTGGTGAGCTTGGTCATCTATGTACATTTCTTTTGCTATACTGCTCATTTTTCTATTTTGCACTTAGGCTTTTTCATATAGATTTTAGGAAGGATATTATCTTTTATTTTGTGATTTAAGTTACAAAAGCTTTTCCAGTTTGTCATCTGTCCTATGCCTTTTCTTATTATATTGTAAGCCAGGCAAATGTTGTATTTTTTGTTTTTTGTGTTTTTTTAAGATTTATTTATTTATTTAAGGGGGATGTGGCGGCAGAGGAAGAGGGAGAGAGAATCCCAAGCAGACTCTGCACTGAGAATTGATCCCAATGAGGGGCTCGATCCCATGACCCTGAGATCACAACCTGAGCTGAAACCAAGAGTTGGATGCCCAACCAACTGACCACCCAGATGCCCCTGGTTTGTTTGTTTGTTTGTTTTTTAATGTAGTGTACTATGTAAACTAAGCTTTTCTTTTGTAGCTTCTAGAGTTTGACTCATAATTAGCAAGTCTTTCATTACTCCTAAGTTATAAAGGAAATCACCCATGATTTCTTTGATTGTTTCTTTCAAAATATTTTTTAGATCTTTCATCCATTTGGAGGAATTTTGCATTCTAGCGTTGACATCAGTCTTGGGAACTGTTGATCATGGGTGCCCATACTTTGCTTATTAGGCTTTTTGTTTTGAGTGTTAATCCATATACTCAAGGACTTAGCTGTCCTGAGAGGCTTCCCACTCCCATTAGTCACCTGCAATTAGTTTTACCCATTAATTGTCCTAAAGACTCCTTATGAATATTCATTTACCATACATATAAGTGCCATCCTTTCTCCCAGAGATCCCAGGGGACTCAGTTCTCCCTGGAACAACCCTTATATAGGAGGCTTGATAACTACCTTTTTCATCACATGCACAGGGCAACTGAAAGTCTTGCATTTCCAAGGGTGAGGTTTTTAGGTTTTTGGTGTTATTCCTACTGCATATGGATTTGTTTGGGGGCTGAGAAGTTTTGGGGGATATCTTGGGGGACATGAGGTGGTGGGGGAAAGGTAACACTGAAAAATAAGATGAGGAAGGGCACCTTATGGTGAGCTTCAACTTGCCCTCAATTTTCCTGTGGTCCCCCCTCCAGTTTTCTTCTTGGCCTCACCTTTGTCTTTGTGTTCACCAGATGAGGGCAATTAATCTTCTTCATCATTTGGGTATGTTTTTAAGAATTCTGAAATGCAAGCCTGACTCCTGAAGTTTGTAAAGCAGGCTTTTCTTTAGGGAAATCTAAATGAGCTGTTTCACTAATGAACAAAGTTTTCAAATGCAGGAAAACAGATGTGTGTTTGCTCCTCATAAAAATTCTTTTCATGCTTAATAATGCGGCTGTCATTTCCTGAGTTAATTTCTCAAAAACATACTGCCAAGCCATTACTCCTTGTCCATGATTACGATGAAAGTTTTTTATTCATTTATTTATGTCATAAGCCTTGTTTGTGTGCTTTCTGCTCAAAACAAACTGCCCCATGTAGTCAGTGTAAATGGTCTAAAGCAAATTTCTTTTAGCATCCTCTAAATTTTTTTTTCTATTCTGGGGGCGCCTGCATGGCTCAGTCAGTTAAGCATCTGCCTTTGGCTCAGGGTCCTGCGATGGAGTCCCCCAGGGAGTCTGCTTCTCCCTCTCCCCCTGCCCCTCCGTTCCCCTCCCCCCTGCTCATGTTCTCTCTCTCTCTCTCCTCTCTCTCTCAAATAAATTTAAAAAATCTTTAAAAATAAATAAATAAAAATTTGACTATTCTGATGGCTTAATCTGATCTTTTCTTGTAAATGTGAAAACATCATAAAATGGACTAGCTTTTCTTTTATGCTGATCTTTATATCAATGTATTCAAATGATCTTTATTTCAATAAAAAATGCATTGATTTTGAAACTGAGATCACAAACAAGGGGAAGGGGACACTTGTATTGTACTGCCAGAGGGAAAGCTCTCAAAATGGTGCACGATGAACTAGAAAACATTTCCCCAAAATTTTTATTGATTATAAAACTGCTGTACTATCCCACCAAATGACTCTTGGTTAAAGGTGTTAACTTGAAAATAAAGAGCCGCAATGAGGGGCAAACAAACATTTATTTAGGAGTAAAGAATTATAATCTGGGGAGCACAGAATCAGGTAAAAACTCAAATAGTGTCCCATTTGTAGGATACAAGCAAGGGGTTTCTATGAGGAAAAGGGGGGGCAATTACATGAGATAAAGAAAAGGAAAATTTTTTCTATGGGTGTTAACAAACTAAGATACTCTAGGTTATACATCGATTAACTACTGATTCTATCTTCAAGAAGTCCACAACCATCAGTCTGCTGATCCGGATATTCATTCTCTCGCTGACTTCTCAAGCAATTGCTTAAAACAATTGCCATTTTGCCTACTCCAAAGGTTTTGCCCAGTTCAAACAAAGACGGGTAAGGCAGTTTCTCTAAAGTGGCCATTCCAGCTCTATTTTAAAATGGCTCCAATCATGCCAATTTTTCACAAGGGTAAAGCTTTCACTGCTGTGAGATGTCCAAACATTTTTGGCCTAAAAGTCGCTTGAGAGGCAAGCACATGTTTAATTTTGAGTGTGCCTAAAGCCATAGTTTGGGGGAAATTACTATTACATCAACTAAATATTTCTATAATTTTTTAATGTTTTTCATTTCTTATCTTTAAAATTTAATGAAACAAAGGTTTTAGACATATGTAAAGCACAAAGGAAGAAATGAGCTAAACCCACACATAATGTTCTATCTTTGTGAGATGTGGGAAATCCATATAAAATATTGCCTTGCTTTGGGTTGTCCTCCAGAAGCAAACCCTAATCAAGGATTCAAGGGTAAAGAGTTTATTTGGAAGATGAGGCCAGGAAATACCAGTAGTGGAATGGGTAAGGGAGAAAGAGGAAAAAAGGAAGCCAACAAAGTGTGTTATCAAGCCAGTAGCTCTGTGGGCGACTGGAGCCAATGCCTGTGAATTCTGTACAATAGCGCAGACTACGCCTCAAGAGTTGCCCCAACGAACAGATGAGGAAATCTGTAGCTGGTGGAGGGAATGTTAACTGCCTGGCACTTCCTGCTTGTTCCACAACTGGATCAAGGATGAGCTGGAGTATGAATGTGAACAGAGTACAGAAGGAGCAGCAACGTTTCCTCCTAAGTAAAAACAATGGAAACTACAAGACCAAAAGAGCCATACTCTTTTGATATATTACTGGGAGTCTAGAAATCAGTTTTTGCAGAAAGTAATTTATAATGACTAAAGCAGACGAGAGAGAGAGAATGAGAGAGAGAGAAAGAGACCTAAAAACCAAAAACAAGGGCACCTGCGAGGCTCAGTCAGTTGAGTATCTGGCTCTTCGTTTTGGCTGGGGTCGTGATCTCAAGGTCATGGGATTGAGCCTGGCCTTGGGCTCCATGCTGAGTATTGACTCTGCTTGGGATTCTTTCTCCCTCTCCCTCTTACCCTCCCTGCCTCTAAAAATAAATAAATAGGGTGCCTGGGTGGTTCAGTCAGTTAACCGTCTGCCTTTGGCTCAGGTCATGATCCTGGGGTCCTGGGATCAAGTCCCACATCAGGCTCCCTGCTCAGCAGGGAGTCTGCTTCTCCCTCTACCTCTGCCTCTCTGTTGCTTGCTCAAAGATGGTTAGGATATATTCCTTGCCCTATTTGAAATATTGATTTTGGCCTTCTCAAACGCTGTTAATTTTTAGGTTGCTTTCATTTGTTTTGTTTGTTTGTTGTTTTTTGGTAGAGTTACTTAAGTAACTCATACATGGGAATTTTAATTCTCCATCTCAGTTGTAAGCTTCAGGATTAGGGGTTAGAGGGTGGAAACTAGAGTCATCTAAAAGACAATGAAGCTGATGATAATATAACCACAAATCATGTCATGGGGAAACCAATGACTGTGAAGATCTTTGTTTAGAAAATCAGGGGGAGTGGAAGAACTGTCTTCAAATCATGTCAAAATATGAAATAGAGGTAAAATTGGTCTATTCTATTTTGCTCCCCTGTGTCCATCAAAACAGACTACATGTATGAGGAGGAGGGCCTGAGTAGCGGGCCAAGAAAGGAGAGAAGGGGTTAGATAACTAAGAATGAGAATTAGAGTAGAGGTTCCTGCTGACTCAAGGCAGGGGTTAATGTTGTCATTATGTTAATGTTGTCATAATGCCAAGTTCTGGAGAAACAGCAGACACCATGTTATCAGAATTGCCAAGAACAGAAAGTCCAAAAGACCACAGGTAGGATTTGTTCTGTAAAACAAGACTGTGCAACTGGGGGTTTGGATTAGGGCGAATGGGTCAAAATGATAGCAATGTGAGAATAAGTGAAGAAGGCCCTAGATAGTGTGGGGCAGGTAGTATCTTAACAGGCCCAAACCTGGGAGGGACCAGAGCTTAAAACTATAACCAAATGATGGGAGGAACAGGAAAGCATAACCACCAGACAGTCCATCATTCCCCAGCTGTGCTCTGCACTCTCCCGCCCACCTCTATGCCTTTACCTGCCCAAGAAATTCTAACTCTACTTGCCAGGTCATTTCAGTTGCTATCTCCTTCATGGTGTTGGTGATCGTCTTCCCTGCTCTGTGCTTCCTTTGTGCCCCATGATAATTTTTAGGACATTTGCCTTACTTCTTCTGCAAACACACACACACACACACACACACACACACACACACACACACACACACACACATATTTTCTGAGAATGAAAACTGTCTTGCTCATTTTTTCATTACCTTCTCCCAATCTCTGGCACAATGACTACACATGGCAGTTCATCACCATATCCTTCACTGAACTACAAAAGCATTTTCTTCATACCTCCCTTGGGGCACTTCCACAGTAAGAAACCTCACTACCACTAATAATAGCTACTACTTATTGAGCACTTGCTATGAACCAGAAACTTGACACTGATACTAACCTTCTGTGCCTCACTTTCTCATCTGCAAAATGGGAATAATCATACCTACTTCATGGAGATGCTGTCATGGATACATGAACAGATGTAAGTGAGAGTCTTAGCACTGGGAATATCAAACACTTGATAAATATTTTACCCTAATATCTGTTCTAGTTAAGAAAAGGAAAAGTCCATGAAATCACTAGGTGAAAAAGGATGCTAATGACAGAAAGAGAAATGAAATGCTAGGGGATTGCTGAAGACCAAAATACCTTGTCTTACTTTTCTATCTACTATTTTGTCTATTCTTTATATTTAAGGAAAAGAGAGACCATCTTCTGCAGGCACTATCTTTTTAGTAAGTCATGGAAACATGTTACTTCGTTTGACCATGCATCATCTGAGGGCTTGCATCAAGCAAATGCTGCTTGCAAGTCCTTGGCATGAGGAAGTGGTCATTTATTTGATAGCCATTTATGGAGCACTTTAACATCAAGTGCTGTGCTAGGTGCTGGGGATACAGTGGTGAATAAGACAGTGTCTGCCTTTATGGATATTTCAGTGTCAAAGGGGAAATAACTAAATGAGTAAGGGTGAGAGGTTCATCACACAGACTTTATCTCTCTCTCTCTCTCTCTCTCTCTCACACACACACACACACACACACACACACACACACACACTGCACCATGCATAGTTTAGCCCTGGTTCTTAAAAACTTGGCCACAGGAGCCCCTGGGTGGTTCAGTCAATTAAGTGTCTACCTTTAGTTCAGGTCATGATCTCAGGGCTCTGGGATCAAGCCCCGCACCGGGCTCCCTGCTCAGTAGGGAGCCTGCTTCTCCCTCTCCCTCTGCTGCTCCCCTGCTTGTGCACTTACGTTCTCTCTCTTCCTTTCTCTCTTTCTCTCTCTCTCTGCCAAATAAATAAATAAAATCTTTCCAAAAAAAAATTCGGCCATGGAAGAAAGCAAAGAGCCAAGGGAACAGAACCCAGGAGACTGGATCACTCCAAGATGGGAGAAAAACAGGATAAATTACTGAGTGGGGATATGAGGGACAAAGGGTAAGAGGTTTTTGAGTATCTTTGATGTGGGAGAGTAGATAAGCTCTCCTAACATCCCAAGCTTAAGAAAGGCAATATCAAATGTAGCGAACTTAGCTAAGACAGGACAGAGAAGACAGGAACTCCCATTTTTTAAATGCCTAGTAGAAACAGACAAATTAAGAAGGAAAAAAGATATTACTCAGGGCAGATAATGTCATGTTAATAGATGATAGAGAAAGTGACCCTACTCAACCCAAAGCCATTTTCTCATTCTTCCCTACAAAGAAGAATGATCTTTGGACTGGAGAGTGTTAAGAGTGAATCAGAGATATAGATGGGTGAGAAGACTTAAAGATGGGGCACCTGAGTGGCTCAGTCGTTAAGCATCTGCCTTCGACTCAGGTAGTGATCCCAGGGTCCTGGGATTGAGCCGTGTCAGGCTCCCTGCTCTGTGGGAAGCCTACTTCTCCCTCTCCCACTCCCCCTGCTTGTGTTCCCTCTCTCACGCTCTCTCTCTGTCAAATAAATAAAATCTTTAAAAAAGAGAGAGAGAGAAGACTTAAAGAGAGGAACGGTTGTTGTTGTTGTTGTTGTTTAACTATTTTAAGTTCTTCAGCTTGAACCAGTTATATCCCAGGGCTTTGGAAAAACTTGGATATGAGATTGCATTTAATAACTCTGAAAAATCATGAAATATATGAGAGATGGTAAAAAGCATGAACAGACCAAGTGGTCTTAATTTTTAAAAGGGCAAAGAATTCTGTATCTATAAACTAATGACCAATTTGTGTAGCAAGATTCTAGAGCAGTTAATTGAAAGGACTATTTATGAATACTGAAAGGCTGACATGGCACTTAGGAGGGGGAAGATACTCTCAGGACCAATAACACCTGGCCATTTGAATCTCATTTCTGATGGAGACATCTGGATAGTAGATCAGGGAATGTGGTAGTCAAAGAGAATCTGAAGACTAGGTCACTGACTGTCAAGATATCATTGAGGACAGGCTGAATGAGATTTGGTTGGATTTTAATGACTGAATATCCTTACCTCATAGCAACTCATTGCTGAGTCAAGTCAACCTAGGAGGAAGTTCCTAGTGGCTACCAAAAGATTCTATTCTCACCTCTGACCATGTAACATGCTGATCATGGATTTGGAAGAGAATATTGGTGATATACAGACCAAACGCAAAAATAACAGGGAGCTGGGTATGTTAAGTAATACGCTAGGTAGCATAATTCAGATCTAAAGAAGTTTCAGCGGACTAGATTTTTCAGTTGTTTCATTGTATGGTCCCTGTCTCATAAACTTTTGCATTCCTCCAGCATGTATCTCAGTGCCTGACACTAAGTTCTCAACGAAAGTTTTATGAATGGGCAAATGAATGAATGAATAAATGAATGATAGAAAGTGTCTAAGATGATGTGGTTAGTAGTGGAAACTGGTAGTTGACCACGAAAGTCTGCATATTTCCCAGCCTTCTTGCAGTTAGCTGTGGTCATGTGACTAAGTTTTGACTCATTAAATCTTGCCACACATGATGAGTCCTACTTCCAGGTCTGTTAAGATATTGAGGTGCCTCTTATATACTCTCCTTCCTTTTTCCACTGGCTAAAACTAGAATAGACTTGACAGTGGTCCAGCATCAAGGAGCAGATGAAAATAACGTTCTAGGAGAATGGTTGTGCTACAAGATGGAAGGGACCTGAGTCCCTGGATGACCAAATGGAGCAAAGTTTCTCTGATGACCCAAATTGCTCACATCACAGCTATTATATGACATATAAGCCACTGTATGAAGGTTTTCTTTATTATGGTTTCTTAGTCTTCATCCTAACTTGAGGTTCAAGGTGAGATTGCCCAGCCAATAAGCAGTGAAGCAGGGGCAAAGGTCATGGAGTACCCTTTTGTCAAAAAAACAGGATAGGGGAAATTTAGCTTAACAACTCCATGTTTGAAAAAGACTTGAAGGTTTTTGATTGACCAGAGGATTAATATAACTCAGTTGTGTGCTATAACTGTGGGGAGGGGGCGGCAAAATGGGGAAATAAATGAAGTCCTACAAGTGTGGCCATGTAGAACGAGGGAAGTGCTGGTTGGACTGAAGTTTTTCTGCCCTAGTCAGACCACAGCTGGCCACCTTCAGTTTACAGTGCAGACTCATGTTTTTTCAATAGGACTCCTCAAGCACCTTATGGGAATTTGATTATATCTTAGTGGTCTATGGATGCTAGTGAATTTGATTAAAATTTTTACTTTTGCCTATAATTTTCCAGTAGACTACATCTGAGTCAGGCAATCTGGATGCTTCCAACAAAGCATATTCAGTGGAGATAAATCAGGATAGTGAACAAATTTAAAATTTTGTCCCCTATGGAGCATCTGTTGGACTTGAGTGAGGCATGGCTCATCACAATGAAGAGGAACCTCAGGGGGACAAAATAGTAGATATCTTTGAATATTTGGGTGACTGTTTTGAGAAAGAGGAATGAGATGTATCATGAATGGTATCTGAAAATCCTGAACTTGAAACTGTATGAAAAAAAATCATTCTATATAAACCTCATATATAAATTAGATTTTTAAAAAATTAATCGATGCCCATTTAGATTTATAAAATTCTTCCCTTTATAAAAAGAGCCATCTCCGTGTCCTCTTTTTTTTTTTAAAGATTTTATTTATTTATTTGACAGAGAGAGAGAGAGATCACAAGTAGGCAGAGAGGCAGGCACAGAGAGAGGAGGAAGCAGGCTCCCTGCTGAGCAGAGAGCCCGATGTGGGGCTCGATCCCAGGACCCTAAGAACATGACCTGAGCCCAAGGCAGAGGCTTTAGCCCACTGAGCCACCCAGGCACCCCTCCGTGTTCTCTTAATAGAAAGTTCCTCTATGCATTTAAGATTTTGATTTGCAAAACAACTTTACAGGAATATACTGAATCCCTCAATTCCCTGGCATGGCACAGTCAGCTGGGCTAATTTGAGGAGAGTTTTATAAAGAAACTATTGACAAATGTGTGGGAAGCAATAGGGAAATCACTGGGAATGGTACTCCAAGGTTAGTAACAACAAGGCGTAGAAGTGCTAAGAGGAAGGCAGTTATTGGAGCCTGTAGACAGTGAGAATTGAGTGAAATTGGCTACGTGCCCTTCCTTCAGCCAAGGGATGTGGCTTATGATGATCCTATAGGAAGAAGCAAGAAAATAAACACCCTGAACTTCACTCCCTTCCCTTTCTGCAATCTGCCGGGGCTTCCCATTGGTTGAACTCAACTAGAAGCCAGGAAACATGAAGTGCATTCATGGAATCTTTGCAGGTCAACCTTTCTATTCATGAAGGAGAGTAGAAAGGGTAGAGTATTGGTCTGTGGGAGCCCAAGGAAGCCATCAAGGAAATGTAATGTTAACCCAAATTTTCTACTTTATATATCAACCATTCTATCATTCATCTTTGCATTTTGTTCCATATTTGAGGAATACCAAAGAAACCTCAAATATACAGCCTCCAAACAAATAGTGGGAACTAATTTAAAATGAAAATGAAAACTCAGCATGCCAGAAGTGAAGCTGATGGTTTTTCATCTCCCTCCATTCACATGGATGAATACTCTCTTCATTTTTAAACACACTTACAGACTGATACGCTTCTTTTATTTGCTAAACCTATGGTAAACCAAAAGGAAAACAAATTTTACTTCTTTGAAAAATGCCTATGACAGTAAGATGCAGATTTTATTTTTATGAAGCACCAAATGAGCCACTGTAAAAGTTGAAATAGGTCAGCATTCAGAAAATAAATCTAGCTGCATAAAGTTAGAACACTGAAAAAAACAAAAACCAAAAGACAAGATATCTGTCTTGGTTTGGCCTAAACATTTGTTTAGGTTTTAAATTAGACAAATGTTCTTCCACCATCTTTGTTTGCTCATAAAGAGTAAAACCTGTCTCATTCTCAATTTTTATTTGAACACGACTCCCTTTTGTGAATATCCTTTTTCAGTTATAGTGCGTGATTTTTTTCTTTTTTTAAAGGCCTTGGGCAGATTCACACATTTTCTGCTGCTGCTGTTGTTCTCATAGCACTTTTTCCTTCTCTTTCTCACAGCACTCATCATTTTGTATCATAATTATTTCACATGTCTAACTCCCTTGCTAGACTGTGAGCTCCGAAGAAGAAAGATCATGCTTTATTCGTCTCTGCATCCTGCAGTTCCAGGAGTACCTTCCCCACAGTGTACACCCAAAGAATCCTTGTCACATAATGATAAAGCAACCTCGCTTTCTGTCTTTTCTCTCTTGAGGGGAAGGATTCTCAAACCAAAAGAGAATACATTCCCTCTGTACATTCTCAAGAGTGAAGCTGATGGTTTAGGTTTTCTTTTTAACTTTCATATTTTAACAACTTCGTACTTGTATGTGCATGCAATATGGAAGCACATGTAAGGTTTTGTTAAATTGAATCACTTAGAGCTTGGGGGGGTTGGGGAGAGGTGTTAGTAAACTTTTTTTTTTTTAAGGCCAGATAGTAACTATTTTATGTTTTGCAAGCCACATAGTTTCAGTGGCAACCACTTAGTTCTGCCCATGCAGCACAAAAACAGCCTGAGACAATATGTAAATGATTGGGCATGGCTGTGCTCCAATAAAATAGGACTCTATTGCAGACATTAGGTTATGAACAATGCTGCCATGAGTAACCTTACACACACAGCCTTTATCCATGTACACATGTATCTATAGGGGCAATGTCCAAAGGTGGAATTACCAGGGCAAAGAAAAAAATACATCTGTAAAGTTTGATAGATACAGCCAAATTTGTATCACCTTCTCATAAAAAATAACAAAAAAATATTATTCATAGATTTTAGTGTCAGATTCACATTAGGAATGAAATCGCCAAGTATTTATTGAATATCTATCATTCGTGCCTGTCCTATACAATATGGGAAAAGCAAAAAAATAAGACACTGTCTCTTCACTCAAAAATTCTAAAATGTGGTCAACAGAAACCAGCCAAAATGATTGTTTAACTTGAGTTGTTTTAATGAATTGACTCCTTAATGATTTAGCTAATAAAAGAAGATTTACCCAAAATTCATTACCATTATGTCTGAGGATATCCATGGCTAAAAGAAGTCATCTGAATCCAGAGTAATATAATACTTTATCTTCGCATCTTTAGAATCTCCTTTTTCATATTTTACCTTATATTAAGAATATCCACATATTTGTTTATGTCCTCTACCGAACTATGTAAATAGTCTCTGAGTTACTCATCTTTGTTTTCCTTGAGTCTCGTTCTCAGGAGATGTTTGATGAGATAATAGCTCTTGGTCAGCTCATCAACATAAAGTGTGCTTAAAGCAAGAAGTACCCTGAACTGGACACATACTAAATCCTTCTTTTTTAAGAGTGACTCTACGGAAACCATTCTAAACACCTACAAACTCAACAGGAGATAAAAGAGAAGAAGAACAGCAATTCTAGGAACAGAAAATCGACCACTTTCCGGAAGGTAGGACGCGTGGAAAAGTGAATCCAAAGCGACAGGAAGACAGACTGCAGGGGGAGGTTCCGGCTCCCGGCAAGTGAGAGAGCAGTGCAGCACAAAATCAGAACTTTCAGAAATCTGCTCCACTGAGGGATATCGCTCCAGAGGCTAAGCGGGGAGTGGATCCCTTGCAGGGACAGTGTGGTTTCAGGACCCGTGGGGTCACAGAAAGACCGGGGGTGTCTGAGGGTGGCAGAGCTCCCAGGGAAGCCAACGGCAGAGACGGAGCCGCGCAGTGTGCTCTCGGCTCCGGCTTACCTTACACTGTGATCCAAGGCACAGTCAGGCCACTACTCTTCGAGCAGGGACCCCACAAGGGGCAGATCTGGAGAGATCCCTTCCTTCCTCCTTCAGGAGGAGTGGCGCAGGAGCTGCTGCAGGAATCTGCTGGGTTTGGAGACTCCAAATGGAGCCATGCACCAGAGATAGAAACGCTCTGTCACAGGCTGGCTGAGCTCGGAGTGCGGCCGGAGACCAGGGAGATGGGAGGGACTGACTGCTTTTCTCTGAGGGCGCACTGAGGAGCGGGGCCCAGAGCTCTCGGCTCCTATCGGCCGGAGATTGGGAGGCCGCCATTTTCATTTCCGTCCTCCAAAGCGGTACGGAAAGCGTTCAGGGAACAAAAGCTCCTGAGAGTGAACCCGAGCAGATGACTTAGCCCGGCCCCTGGCAAGGGCGGTGCACTTCTGCCTCGGGCAAAGACATTTGAGAATCACTGCAACAGGCCCCTCCCCCAAAAGATAAGCAAGAATATCCAGCCAAGACCAAGTTCATCGATCAATGAGAACTGCGGAACTCCAGAGTTAGGAAAAAGCAACACATAGAATTCATGGCTTTTTTTCCCATCACCCTTTAGTATTTCAGAGTTAAATTTTTTAAAGTTTATTTTTTTTCCTATTTTCTTATTTTATTTTTCCTCTTTACTATTTCAACATTTTTAAACTAGTATATTATCAATACCTTTTTAAAAATCTTTTCTAATTTCCACTGTTACATTCATATTTTACCCCGTCATTGTATTTAACCTTATTTTTTGTATAAATATAGGGTTTTTTTTTTTCTATAAAATTTTGGGATACAATTTCCTCTAATAGATCAAAATATACCCTAAATCTAGCACACGGCTTGGTTCTAGTCTCCAGCATGATCACATTCTTTCCTCTTTTATTCTTTTTTTTCTCTTTTTTTCAATCCCTTTTTTAGAATCTTTTTAAATTTTCATCTTAACACTCATATTCCATCCCTTCATAGTGTTTACTCTTATTTTTGTATATTTATAAGTTTTTCTTTCTTTAAAATTTTGGGAGGTACTTTCTTCTAACAGACCAAAAACACCCAAAATCAGGTGTGGGGCTCTGTTCTAATCACAAGTCTAATATATATATATATTTTTCTTTTTCTCTTTTTTAATTTATTTTATTTTATTTTTTATTATTATTTTTTTCTTTTTTTTTCTTCCCCCTCCCCCTTTTTCTTCAACTCCTGGTTTCAGCTCTCCTCTGACTTTTCTGGGGACGTTGCTACCCTTTTAGTATTTTGTTCTCTCATTCATCTATTCTTATCTCGATAAAATGACAAGGCTGAAAAACCCACCACAAGAAAAAAAAGAGCAGGAGGCAGTACCGACGGCTAGGGACTTAATCAATATGGACAGTAGTAATGTGTCAGAAATAGACTTCAAAATGACAATTATCAAGGTGCTAGCTGGGCTCGAAAAAAGCATGGAAGATATTAGAGAATCCCTTCCTGGAGAAATAAAAGAACTAAAATCTAACCAAGTTGAAATCAAAAAAGCTATCAATGAGTACAATAAAAAAAGGAAGCTCTTACTGCTAGGATAAATGAAGCAGAAGAGAGAATTAGTGATATAGAAGACCAAATGACAGAGAATAAAGAAGCTGAGAAAAAGAGAGACAAACAACTACTGGACCATGAGAGGAGAATTCGAGAGATAAGTGATACCATAAGGCACAACAATATCAGAATAACTGGGATCCCAGAAGAAGAAGAAAGAGAGAGAGGGGCAGAAGGTATATTGAAGCAAATTACTGTAGAGAATTTCCCTAATTTGGAGAAGGGAACAAGCATCAAAATCTAGGAGGCACAGAGAACACCCCTCAAAATCAATAAAAATAGGTCTACACGCCATCATCTAATAGTAAAACTTAAAAGTCTTAGTGACCAAGAAAAAATCCTGAAAGCAGCTCGGGACAAGAAGTCTGTAACACACAAAGGCAGAAATATTAGATTGGCAGCAGACCTATCCACAGAGACTTGGCAGGCCAGAAAGGACTGGCATGACATATTCAGAACACTAAATGAGAAAAATATGCAACCAAGAATACTATATCCATCTAGGCTGTCATTGAAAATAGATGGAGAGATAAAAAGCTTCCAGGAAAAACAAAAACTAAAAGAACTTGCAAACACCAAACCAGCCCTACAGGAAATATTGAAAGGGGTCCTCTAAGCAAAGAGAGAGCCTAAAAGGAACATAGACCAGAAAGGAACAGAGACAATATACAAGAACGGTCACCTTACAGGCAATACAATGGCACTAAATTCGTATCTGTCAATAGTTACCCTGAATGTAAATGGGCTAAATGCCCCAATCAAAAGGCACAGAGTATCAGAACGGATAAAAAAACAAGATCCATCGATATGCTGTCTACAACAAACTCATTTTAGACCCAAAGACACCTCCAGATTTAA
>CM052901.1:92771280-92935439 GCA_028534135.1 Potos flavus | reverse complement strand
ATGAACAGACATTTCTGCAAAGAGGACATCCAAATGGCCGACAGACACATGAAAAAGTGCTCAACATCACTCGGCATCAGAGAAATACAAATCAAAACCACAGTGAGATACGACCTCACACCAGTCAGAATGGCTAAAATTAGCAAGTCAGGAAACGACAGATGTTGGCGAGGATGTGGAAAAAGCGATACCCTCCTACACTGTTGGTGGGAATGCAAGCTGGTACAGCCACTCTGGAAAACAGTATGGAGGTTCCTCAAAAAGTTGACAATAGAGCTACCCTATGACCCAGCAATCGCACTACTGGGTATTTACCCTAAAGATACAAATGTAGTGGTCTGAAGGGGCACGTGCACCCGAATGTTTATAGCAGCAATGTCCACGATAGCCAAATTATGGAAAGAACCTAGATGTCCATCAGCAGATGAATGGATAAAGAAGAGGTGGTATATATATACAATGGAATACTATGCAGCCATCAAGTGAAATGAAATCCTGCCATTTGCAACGACGTGGATAGAACTAGAGGGTATTATGCTAAGTGAAGTAAGTCAATCAGAGAAAGACAATTATCCTATGATCTCTTTGATATGAAGAATTTGAGAGGCAGGGTGGGGCGTTGTGGGGGCTGGGGGAGGGAAACGAAACAAGATGGGATCAGGAGGGAAACAAACCATAAGAGACTCTTAAACTCACAAAACAAACTGAGAGTGTCTGGGGGTAGGGGGGGTAGGGATAGGGTGGCTGGGTTATGGACATTGGGGAGGGTATGTGCTATGGTAAGTGCTGTGAAATGTGTAAGCCTGATGATTCACAGACATGTAGCCTGGGGCAAATAATACATTACATGTTAATAAAAAAAAGTATTCATTATAGGGGTGCCTTGCTGGGTCTTTTGGAAGAACACATGACTCTTGATCTTGGGGTCATGAGTTTGAGCCCCATGTGGGGTACAGAGATTATTTAAATAAAAACTTCAAAAAAAAAAAAAAAGAATGACTCTACAGGTCAGCATTTTTATCACAATCAGGAAACTATTCAGATCATCTTTCTAGCTGTGCCAATTAAATGCCCCAAATGATGAATATGTTAGGCTTTATGTGATTCATATAATATATACATTATCTAGCTCTCATAAGGAGAAAGTATCTTCTGCTTATGTGTACCTTGCTTACTTTGGAAATCCTCTGAGAACCCAAAAGCAAATGTGGAATTGTCCAAAAGCTGAGACAGCCTGAGAGAAATCATAAGGCTGCTGGATAGCTCATTACACAAGTTTTCTCTTCTAGGGCTAACGACTGTGCTCAACCTGCTGTTCTCTCTTCCATCATGGTGCATGGATTATCTCATCAGAAATCTTTACCACTGGACTCCAGTGTCATATAGCAATGTGCCCTCACTAGCCTGGTTTTGAACAGCCAGAAAGGTCAAATAACTAGAACTGGTTTTTGTTTTTTTTTTTTAATATTTTTATTTTTTTTTTAAGTAATCACTACACCCAACATGGGGCTCAAACTTACAACCCCAAGATCAAGAGTGGCATGCTCTACTGACTGAGCCAGCCAGGCACCCCAGAACTGGTTTTGACTACCAAAAAAAAAAAAAAAGGAAAATTAAAAATGAATAAACTGAATTAATCTATAAGTCTCAAGACTCAATAACCACAACTAGTTTGATAATGAGCATATACTTGCTGTATCTAATATCTGTAATATTAGATATCTAATATCTAAAAGTGCCTTATGAATTAGATATCTAATATCTAATATCTAAAAGTGCCGTATGAATTATCAAAGAATAAAAGCAATATAGCTTTAGTTTGCATTGTATCACATTATCTCCTACCTCTTAGAATTTGGTTCAGTTCAATGTAAGTCTTTGATCTGCGGATTTTTCCAAGTCCTTTAACTTCTATATTAGAACATAGAAAGGGCACCTGGGTGGCTCAGTTGCTTAAGCATCTGACTCTTAATTTCGGCTTGGGTCATGACCGCAGTGTTGTGAGATCGGGCCCGTGTTGGCCTCTGCACTCAGCAAAGAGTCTACTTGTCCCTCTCCCTGACCCTTCCCTACTCACACTCTTTTTCTCTCTCAAATAAAAAAAACTTTATGAACATGTTAATATTATAGAATCTACAAGTAATTTGGTGGCCATGTGGCTTTTTTAGTTAGATTATAGTTACATCATTATAATTACAACTGACAACTTAGAAGATTAATACATGTAACACTGTTGGTAAGATTAAGTACTGAGTAAGCTGGTTAATGCTCTAGTCGGTTAACTAAACTACCAAATTCCCCAACATTTCTGGAATAATCTGTTTACTCATATGTGCTCTCTTAAACATACTGAGGTGAGCTGAACTACCTTACTTGCCTTCTGTATTAGTTTCATAGGAGCACAGTAATAAAGTACCACAAACTAGGTGGCTTCAAACAACAGAAATTTGGGGCACCTGGGTGGCTCAGTTGGTTAAGCGTCTACCTTTGGCTCCGGTCATGATCTCGGGGTCCTGGCATCAAGCCCCACATTGGCCTCCCTGCTCAGCAGGGAGCCTGCTTCTCCTTCTTTCTACCTACTGTTCCCCCTACTTATGCTCTCCCTCCCTCTCTGTTAAATAAATAAATAAAGTAAAATAAAAAACCAGAAATTTATTCTTTCACAATTCTGGAGGCTAGAATTCTGAAATCAAGATATTGGTAGGGCTATGCTCCCTCTGAAGGCTCTACGAAAGAATTTTTCCTTGCCTCTTCTAGATTCTGGTGGTAGCCAGAAATCCTCAGCATTCCTTAGCTTATACATACATCACTCTAATCTCTGCCTCTGTTGTCTTAAGGGGTTCTCCCTGTGTGTCCCTGTCTGTGTGTCTTGTCTTCTTCTTCTCTCTTTTTTTTTTTTAGAAATTTTGTTTATTAGGGAACCTGGGTGGTTCAGTGGGTTAGGCCTCTGCCTTCGGCTCGGGTCATGGTCTCAGGGTCCTGGGATCGAGCCCCGCATCAGGCACTCTGCTCGGCAGTGAGCCTGCTTCCCCCTCCCTCTAAAATAAAAAAAAAGAAAAAAGAAAAAAGAAATTTTGTTTATTGGGACACCTGGGTGGCTCAGTTGGTTAAGCATCTGCCTTCAGCTCAGGTCATAATCCCAGAGTCCTGGGATCAAGTCATGCATCAGGCTCTTTGCTCAGTGGGGAGCCTGCTTCTCCCTCTGCCTGCTGCTCCTCCTGCTTCTGTGCGCTCTCTCTCTGACAAATAAATAAATAAAATCTTTTAAAAAAAAAGATTTCATTTATTTGAGAGAGAGAGAGCACATGAGCAGGGGTGGAGGGAAGGGGCATAATACCTTCCCATCATTAGGTACCATAATTTAGTCCCAATGAATACCTATCCATCTATAAACTAAAGGAAAAAATAATTTTTCATTTAACAGTCAGTTAGTGCATGCAGGGAGTATGGGATGACATTGGGATTGCCCCTGGACTTTAACAGTGAACAATTTCCATCCTCTTAAATTCTTCTCAATCCAGATTTAAACTGGAAAGCAGCAGGCACAAAGCCAGGCCGACCAAGGATGACCTCAGAAGAGGAAGGATCCACTGAGTCCTTGATGACAGCATCAAGCTTGAGCTCTTTTGGTTTTGGGATCACTACCATGACATGAACAATGCATATCAAGGACTCCTGAAAGTCCAACTCTGCTCTGTGTCCTGTGCAAAAACCAAGATGTTACAGAAATTCTTTAAGGAGAAGTCAATGCCAAGTGACAGATCTATTTCTTCAAGATTAGGTTAGCCATCTTCCCAACTCCAACCAGACCTTCCTTTGTTTCAAGAGGTCACCTTTTATCATCTTTGGCTGTAGTCACTAATGAGTAACATAAGTTTTCAAACACAGCCTCCTCATCCTTTTCCCTATCATCAAGGTAGATGACCTTAGCAACATGTAGTTCCAGTAGCACTCTCTTCCAATATAAATTAACTGCACAAAAGACTGCCCTCTGAAATGGAAAGAAACACAATTTTGTCAAAAGTTTAAGTCGATATGACCATAGCCTACTCTCTCTAATGTCTCTGACCCTAGACTAGCAGTAGTTCTCACCCCTGGTTCTCACATAAGGATCACCTAGAGGGCTTGTTTAAACACAAATCACTGACCACCACCGAAGCTTAAGATTCTGTGGATCTGCGGTCAGGCTTAAGAGTCTGCATTTCTAAAAAAAAAAAAGAGTCTGCATTTCTAACAAGTCCCCAGGTGATGCTAATGCTGCTAGTCTGGGGACCATACTTTGAGAAACAATGTTTTAAGGGAAAAAAGAAAGAAAAGCTTAACTCAAGTGAAGGCTGATTTTAATGTGGACAATTTATAACTGATAGCAAAGTTTGAAATCAATGGTAGAGGTTTTCTTATATAATCATTTTAGACGAGAAATAATATCAGTTTCATTAACATGTTCATTAATTTATTTGGGGTCAAACAGATCTTCCAAGGGGAAGAAATGGTCCTTTACAGGATTAAGAATACCAAGTGTTAGATTTGTTTAATAAAAATACAAAATATTCCTAGAAAGATGTGTATACTATGTACACATGCATAAATTAATGGCTAGTTTCCTGGTCATCTGTTTTGGGAACAAATAAAGACAGAAACTTCAATCTCTCATTTTACAGCCTCTAGTCTAACTACCTACAATAACAGCTCCCACCTGATTCCCTAGCATTTACACTGCACACCTGTCACTCCACACAGTATCCTTCCAAGTCACGTCTGCCAACTTTCCAGATGTTTGTTATTTTATATTTTGCTGCTGGTTTCCCAAGATTCCCTATCATTATTCAAATTACTGCATATACAAACTTTGATGATGTGCTCTGAAAAGAAACATTTTGCTCTTAGAACTGTTTCAAAGAGCCCAGTTTCACAATTCACGTTTCACTGAGCATTTATTTTCAAAACCATCTGATGGATAAACCATCTTCCCAAAGTTATGTTTTAGTTTCTTGCTCCAATCCAAAAATCCCCAAAGATGTACACATGAAAATTCAGGGGTAAAATTATAAAATCCAACGACCATACACCTTTATTATTTTTTTAGAGAGGGAGAGAGGGCGGGGAGGGGCAGAGGGAGAGGGAGAATCTCAAGCAGGCTCCATGCCCAGTGAGGAGCCTGATGCGGGACTCAATCTCACAACCCTGAGATCATGACCTGAGCTGAAATCAAGAGTCAGATGCTTAACTGACTGAGCCACCCAGGCACCCCAACCATCTACCTTTAAATTGCTATTTTCACAAAGCTAAATTAATCAAATATCTCTCAATTTTTCTATGGAGAACAAAAGCAAAACAATTCTGCCAAGTGAATAGTGGTTGTTCCTGGGTTTTTCCCTTCATAAAAGCATTCAATAGAACCAGAACTCTTAGCAAAGCAAACTATAAAATGATAAAGAAGGAAAAATAGTAATAGCCTCCACCAAAGTTTCTCAGCTTCGATAAAAGAGGGCTTCACCAAGAAGTCTTTTCACATCAGGCAGTAACCTGCTCCTTTCCCTTGAACATGGATTCTGGATGCTCAAAGCATCACAACATAAAAACAGCCCGTAAAAATTACTGTAATGGGGCATAATTCAAGATTTTTAGCCCTAGGATCTAATTCAACAAAATAATTTCTACATTAATTCAAGAACTTTCCCCTTTGGTTATGGAATGAAGACTCAAGATCATCAGGCAAAAACTATGATCCAACACCCCTAGGCTCCAAAACACATGGTTGGTACATGGAAAGATGAGAGAGGGAAGTTGGAATCTGTGACCTGAGTCAGTTTATTTATTAAATGAGCTCATGACAGCTTACCAAAACAGTGGAATAAGCAAGGGAGAATCAATATTGCTACATAAAAAGTACAGTAATAATAGAACATTAATCTCAATTAACTAGAATGGGCTGTTGAAGCTAATACAGGTTTCTATTCTGGAAACATTAGGCAGAACATTTTTTCTTCTTAACATTCCAATATTGTTGCTAGCACATAGTTGTAGTGGGTTTTGTGGACTGGCTTGCTCAGTTCTGTTCCAACCCCCATCTGTGCCTTCCTGGATTACAGAGACTTGAAAGCAACAAACTCTATTTTCCAGACTTCCTTACAACTAAAATTGTGTGTGAGATTTAGATTCTACATAACAGAGGCATACTCATCCAATACTTGGATTTGGAACCAAGTTATGTAGGAAGAGAGGCCAGGTGTGAGAAATTAATTTTGTGGACGCAGATTTTAGCTGAAGTGGCCTGGTTCCACTGCCAGGAGCTGAGGCTGCGGTTTCCTGATTTAGCAGAAGTGGCTTCCCTATCACAGCACAGGCAGTGGCTCCCAAGCTAGCACTTTGGTGGTAGTAGCCAATTCAAAAAGCACCTTTCAGACTGTGGTAGGAGCAACAGTGGCCCTGGAGACCCGGTTTTGTGGTTTGAAAGTCAATCCTGGTAATGCAGCTCATAGTTTCTTCATTTTTTTCAATGATATTGCCATGTAATACCTCCTAATATTCCCTTTCTGCTTAAGCCAGCTGTAATTGAATATGTCTCTGTAAGTAATCTCCAATAAATACAGTAGGTGTTCACTTCCTTACCTTTGTAAATACAGTATAATAAATGTACTTGATGAATAAATGCCTTAAAATTCCTCAAAATTATTGTTAGGAAAATAAAAAAGAAGAATTTTGTTCAAATGAAATTAATGAATGCTAAATCACTTTGAACTTCCAGGAGTGACCTAACTTCATTTGAACAAGACTCTCCTTTCACACTATCATAGCAAATAAAATAGTATAGGTCTACAGGAATAAGAACACCAAGTGAAGAGAATGCTGAAAGCATAACCTATAGTTAAATCAATAAATATGGCTGTGTGTTGGTAGTGTGTTTAATATTTTAATAGTTGCAAGAAAAAATTTCAATAGTTGCTGGTAGAGACTCCAACAACTGTCCAAGAAAAGACAACGATGTATTAGCATGGAGTGGTGAGAAGAGATGGGAAGTAGAGCAAAGATGGTGAATGTCATAGTTTGTATTCTTCCAGAAGCAAACATTGAGAGGACAATTTGAATGCAAGTAGTTACTTGCTACTTTGAAGCAAGTATATTAGTTTTCTATTGCTGTTTTAACAAATTACCTCAAATTTGGTGGCTTAAAACAATATAAACTTATTCTCTTTCACTTCTGGAAGTAAGAAGTCCAAATTCAGTTTCACTGGGCTGAAATCAAGGGGCTAGCAAGGCTGGCTCCTTCTGGAGGCTCCAGGGAGGAATCCATTTCCATCCCTCTTTCAGCCTTCTAGTGACTGCCACTATTTCTTGGCTTCTGGCTTCTTCTTCCATCTTAAAAGCACATTACCCTATCTCTGCTTCCATTATCACATTGCCTCTGACTCT
Organism: Potos flavus; assembly: GCA_028534135.1. Lineage (NCBI taxonomy): Eukaryota > Metazoa > Chordata > Mammalia > Carnivora > Procyonidae > Potos > Potos flavus. The sequence goes on along the minus strand of CM052901.1, from coordinate 92,928,026 downwards.
CACTCTGACTCCTCCAGAATCCCTCTTAATAAAAACTCATATGACTACAAGAAAAGAAAATTACAGGTCAGTATTTCTGATGAACATAGATGCAAAAATCCTCAACAAAATATTAGCAAACCAAACTCAACAGTACATTAAAAGGATCATACACCATGATCAAGTGGGATTTATTCCAGGGATGCAAGGATAGTTTAACATATCCAAATCAATAAATGTGATAAACCACATTAACAAAATGAAGTGAAAAATCATACAATTGTCTCAGTAGATGCAGATAAAGCATTTGACAAATTTAACATCCTTTCTTGATAAAAATTCTCAACAAATTGGATATAGAAGGAATGTACCTCAACATAATAAAGGCCATGTATGACAAGCACACAGCTGATATCATACTCAACGATGAAAAGCTGGAAGCTTTTCCTGTGAGATCAAGAACAAGACAAAGATACCCACTCTTTTCACATATACTGAACACAGTACTCGAAGTCCCAGCTGGAACCATTAGGCAACAAAAAGAAATAGAAGGCATCCAAATAGGAAGGGAATAAGTAAAATTGCCTGTTTGCAGATGGCATGAGCTTAAATATAGAAAACCCCATAGACTCCACCAAAAAAGCTGTTAGAACTAATAAACAAATTCAGCAAATCTGCAGGTTACAAAAATCAACACTCAAAAATAAATTGCATTTCTATACACTAAAAATGAAAAATCAAAAAAGAAATTAGGAAAACAATACACATATAAAATCCACTAGGAACTATTTAAATTGATAAGAAAGTTCAGTAAACTGGTTGCACAAAAGAAAAGTATAAAGAAATTAATAGTTTTCCTTCCCCAAAGTACACAAAAAGAATAAATACTTGAAAAAGAGATCACACTCACATGAGCAGCAAAAACATAGAATACCCAGTTATTTAATATGCAGAAATTATAAAATCTTACTAAAACATATAAAAAGACAAGCTTAAATATATAGAATTCTTTCGTACTACTGGCTTTCATAACAGATTGTTATAAAGATATCAATTCTTACTAAAATAATTTACACATTCAATGCAATTCCAATAAAAATTCCATTTTTTTTAATGTGGAGTTATTCTTAGAAAATATATTGTAAGCTCTAAGGAGTGGTTGTGGAAGCAGCTGAAACGTCAGCAGCGTTCCTGTTGTCAAGCTATTGAACGCAATGGCCCAGTAGGAGCAGAATCCCAAGATCTCCTGGGTTAGTATTAGAAAGTATACTGTAAGCCCAAAGGGGTGACTGTGGAAGCAGCTGAAACGTCAGCAGGGTTCCTGTTCTCGGGCTGTTGGGTTGTTAAACACAATGGCCTGGTAGGAGCAGGATCCCACGATCCCCAGGGGCAGGGCATAAAGTTAGGAGCTATGAAAGAATGTAATCCTCAGTCCCCCCTTTCAGGACCTGGTGATCACTAGCCTGAACATCTCACTCCTCCCTTATCCCATGACTGACTCCCTGCATGCCTACATGCAGAGGAGAATGCGAGCCTACTTCAAGATATTTGCCATCCTTTTGTACTCCTTTCCCACATTTTGAGGCATCTGTCCTTGTTTTTCTTCTAGAATTTTCTTCTAGGTTTTTATTCTAGGATTTCAGATCTCACATTTAGGTCTTTAATCCATTTGAGTTTATTTTTCTGTATGGTGTATGAAAGTGATCAGTTTCATTCTTCTGCATGTAGCTGCACAACTTTCCCAACACCATTTGTTGAAGAGACTATCTTTTTCCCATTGCATATTCTTGCCTTGTTTGTTGAAAATTAATTGACCGTGTAATTGTGGGTTTATTTCTGGGCTCTCTATTCTGTTCTACTGATTTTATAAATCTATAGATTTATATGTCTATTTTTGTGCCAGAACAGTATTGTTTGGTGACTACAGCTTTGTAGTATATCTTGAAATCTGGGATTAGTGATACCTCTAGTTTTGCTCTTCTCTTTCGAAACTGCTTTGGCTATTCAGGATCTTTTGTGGCTCCATACAAATTTTAGGATTATTTGTTTTAGCTTTGTGAAAAATGCTTTTAGTATTTTGATAGAAACTGCATTAAATCTGTAAACTGCTTTGGGTGGTATGGACATTTTTAAAATATTGTTTTTTTCTAATCCATGAGCATAGAATACCTTTCCATTTGTGTCATATGCAATTTCTTTCAGCAATTTTTTATAGTTTTCACAGTAGAGGTCTTTCACCTACTTGGTTAAGTTTATTCCTAGGTGCTTTATTATTTTCGATACAATTTTAATTGAGATTTTATTCTTAATTTCTCTTTCTGCTACTTAATTGTTAGTGTATAAAAATGCAATGGTACCATTTGCAATGATGTGGATACAACCAAAGGGTATTATGCTAAGAGAAATAAATCAATCAGAGAACGATAATTATCATATGATTTCATTCATATGTGTAATATAGGGGAAGGGTAGGAAAAATAAAATAAGATGAAATCAGAGAAGGAGAGAAACCGTAAGAGACTCTTAACTATAGGAAACAAACTGAGGGTTGCTGGAGGGGAAGTGGGTGGGGGGATGGGGTAACTGGGTGATGGGCATTAAGGAAGGCACTTGATGTAATGAGCACTGAGGGTTATATGCAACTGATGAATCACTAAACCCTACTCATGAAACTAAAAAAAAAAAAAAAAAGCAATGGATTTCTGTATGTTGATTTTGTATCCTGAGATCTTACTGCATTCATTTATCAGTCCTAGTAGATTTTGGGGGAAATCTTTAGGGATTTCTATATATTGTATCCTGTCATCTGCAAATAGTGTAAGCTTTACTTCTTCCTTACCAATTTGGATGCCTTTTCTTTCTTTTTCTTGTCTGATTGCTGTGGTCAGGACTTCCAGTATTGTGTTGAATAAATGTGTTCAGAATGGACACCCTTGTCTTGTTCCTGATCCTAGGAGAAAAGCTCTCAGTTTTTTCCTATTGCATAAGATGTTAGCTGTGGGTTTATCAAATATGGCCTTTATTATGTTGAGGTATGTTCCCTCTAAGCCTACTTTTTTAAGGGTCTTTTATCATGAATGGATGTTGTAGTTTGTCAGAAGCTTTTTCTCTATCTATTGAAACAATCATAAGGTTTCTATCCTTTCTCTTTTTCTGATTGATGTGATGTATCACGTTGATTGATTTGTGAGTACTGAACCACCTCTGCATCCCAGGAATAAATCCCATTTGATCATGGTGAATTGATTTTTTTTAATGTATTGTTGGATTTGGTTTGGTAATATATTGTTGAGGATTTTTGCATCTCTGTTCATCAGAGATGTTGGCCCGTAGTTCTCCTTTTTTGTAGTATTTCTATCTGGTTTTGGTATCAGAGTAATGCTGGGCTCATGGAATGAATTTGGAAGTTTTCCTTCCTCCTCTATTTCTTTGAATAGTTTGAGAAGAATAGGTATTAAATATTCTTTAAATGCTTGGTAGAAGTCAACTGTGAAGCTGTCTGGTCCTGGAATTTTGTTTGTTGAGAGTTTTTGATGACTGATTCAATTTCACTGCTAGTAATCGGTCTATTCAAGTTTTCTATTTCTTCTTGACTCAGTTTTGGAAGGTTATACGTTTCTAGAAATTTATCCATTTCTTCTAGGTTGTTCAGTTTGTTGGCATACAATTTTTCATAATATTCTCTTATAATCCTGCATATTTCTGTGGTATTGGTTGTTATTTCTCTTCTTTCATTTCTGATTTTATTTGAGTCCTCTCTCTCTCTCAATGCATCTGGCAGTGGTTTATCAATTTTGTTGATCTTTTCAAAGAATCAGCTCCTGGTTTCATTGAACTAGTCACATTTTTTTAAGTTTCTATTTCATTTATTTCTGTCCTAATCTTATTATTTCCTCCCTTCTATTGGTTTCGAGTTTTGTTTGTTCTTTTTTCCTAGCTCTTTAGGTGTAAGTTTAGGTTGTTTATTTGAGATTTTTCTTGCTTCGAGAGGTAGGCCTATATTGCCATATACTTTACTTTAGAGCAGCTTTTGCTGCATCCCGAAGATTTTGGACCATGATGCTTTTATTTTCATTTGTCTTCATGTATTTTTTGATTTCCTCTTTGGTTTCTTCGTTGACCCATTCATTCCTTAGTAGTATATTAGTAGCATATTAGCCTCCATGTATCGTTTTCTTTTTTTTTTTCAATAAATGAGGTCTTAAGTATTTTTTTTAAAGACTTTATTTATTTATTTGACAGAGAGAGAGATCACAAGTAGGCAGAGAGGCAGGCAGAGAGGGGGAAGCAGGCTCCCCGCTGAGCAGAGAGCCCGATGTGGGGCTCGATCCCAGGACTCTGAGACCATGACCTGAGCCAAAGGCAGACACTTGAACCCACTGAGCCACCCAGGCGCCCTCATGTATTGTTTTCTTTCCAATTTTTTTCTTATGGCTGATTTCTAGTGTCATAGCATTGTAGTTGGAAAAGATGCATGGTATGACTTCTATCTTTTTGAATTTGTTGAGACTTGTTTTGTGGCCTAATATGTGATCTATTCTGGGGAAGTCTATGTGCACTTGCAAAGAATGTGTATTCTGCTATTTTAGGATGAAATGTTCTGAATATATCTGTTAGATCCACTTGGTCCAAGATACCATTCAAAGTAACTGCTTCCTTGCTGATTTTCTTTTTGAGTGATCTATCCATTGATGTAAGTATGGTATTAAAGTCCCCTACTAATACTGTATTACTATCAATCACTTCCTTTATGTTTGTTATCAGCTGCTTTATGTATTTGGGTACTCCCATGTTGGGTGCATAAGTATTTATGATTGCTATATCATCTTATTGGATTGTTCACTTTATGATTATGCAGCATCCTTTTTTGTCTCTTGTTACAGTCTTTGTTTTAAAGCTTATTTTGTCTGATATTAATATTGCTACCCCAGCTTTCTTTTCACTTCCTTTTGCATGATAAATGCTTTTCCATCCCTTCACTTTCAATCTGCATGTGTCTTTAGGTCTCAAATGAGTCTCTTGTAGGCAGCATATAGATGGGTCTTGCTTTTTTTATCCATTCCATCAGCCTATGTCTCTTGATTGGAGACATTTATATTCAAAGTAATTATTGATAGGTATGTATTTATTGCCATTTTGTTGCTTGTTTTATAGTTGTTTTTGTAGTTCTTCTCTGTTCCTTTCTTCTCTTGCTCTCTTCTCAGTTTGCTGGTTTTCTGTACTGATATACTTGGATTCCACTCTCTCTTTTTTTGTTTTAATTTAATTAATTAGTTAATTAATTTTGAGAGAGAGCATGCACATGAGTGGGGGGTGGAGGAGCAGAGGGATAGGAAGAGAGAGAGAGCTTAAGCAGACTCCATATCCACTGCAGAGCCCAACACAGGGCTTGACCTCACCACCCTGACATCATGACCTGAGCTGAAATCAAGAGTTGGACGCCTAACCAACTGAGCCACCCATGTGTCCCTGGATTCCTCTCTCTTTATTTTTTCCATATCTATTACTGGTTTCTGATATGTGGTTACCATTAGGTTTATATATAACATCTTACATTTAGCAGTCTATATTAAGTTGATGGTTGATTAAATTTGAACCCATTTTTTACTCCTCTCCCTCCCAATATTTTAGGTATATGTTGTCATACTTTATATCCTTTGATTTCATGAATTCTTGACTGACTTTTATAAATATACTTAATTTTACTGCTTTTGTGCTTCCTACGTTTCTTACTCATACTTATGGTCTTTCCTTTACACTCGAAAAGCACCCTTTAACATTTCTTATAGGGCTGTGTTAGTGGTCATGAATTTGTTTAACTTTTCTTTGTCTAGGTAACACTTCATCCCTCCTTCTATTCTGAATGATAGCCTTGCTGGACTGAGTATTCTTGGTTGTAGGTTTTTTCTTCCAGCACTTTGAATATATCATGCCACTCTCTTCTGGCTGGCAAAATTTCTGCTGAAAAATCAGCTGATAGTATTTTGGAGTTTCTCCCGTATGTAACTGTTTTCTTTTCTCTTGCTGCTTTCAAAATTTGCTATCACTACTCTTCGCTATTTTAATTACTGTGTGTTTTGACGTGAACTTCCTTGGGTTGATTTTGTTGGGGGCTCTCTGTGATTCCTGGATCTGGACTTTTCTTTCCTTCCCTAGATTCAGTAAGTTTTCAGCTATTATTTCTTCAAATAAGTTTTCTGACCCCTTTTCTCTCTCTACTCCTTCTGGGATCCCTATAATGCAAATGTTATTATGCTTGATGGTGTCACTAAGGTCCCTAAGTCTAATATTTATTTATTTATTTTGATAAAGAGAGAGCATGTGCAAGCACAGGGAGCTGGGGCAGAGAGAAAGGAAGAGAGAATTCCAAGCAGGCTCAGTGCCAAGTGCAGAGCCCAATGCCGGGCTCATTCTCATGACCCTGAGACCATAACCCTGAGCTGAAACCAAGAATTGGACACCTTAACTGACTGCACCACCTAGGTGCCCCCATTTCATATTTTATTATTTTTCTGTATTCTGTTCCGCTTGATTATTTTCCATTACTCTGTCCTCAAGGTCATTGATCCATTCATCTGCTTCTTCCAGTCTAATTTGTTCCAGCTAGTGTATGGTTAATTTTAGTTATTGAGTTCTTATCTCTGATTTGTTCTTTTTAATGTTTTCTATCTTTGTTGAGGGTCTCACTGAGGTCCTCCACTCTTTTCTCAAGTCCAGTGAGTATCTTTACGACCATTACTTTAAATTCTCTATCAAGCATATTACTTATCTCTGTTTCATTTAGCTCTCTTGCTGTGATTTTCTCTTATTCTTTCACTTGGGACATATTCTTCTTTTCCTCATTTTTGTCTAACTCTCTGTGTCTGTTTCTATGTATTAGGAAAGTAAGCTGTATCTCCTGCTCTTGAAAGTAGTGTCCTTATGAAGAAGAGGTCCCGCAGTGCCCTGCAGTGCAATGTCCCCTGTTCACCAGAAACTGGCACTTCCTGGGTGTCTACTATGTGTGTTGCATGTGCCCTTTGTTGTGGCTGAGGCACTTTTGCCTTCAGTTGTCATCTGCAATGGCTTTCTTTGCCTGTTGTGGGCAGAGCTTTGTCCCTGTGTTATTAGTGGGCCAGTCTGGGGCTGCCTTGGGCTTCAGTTGAGTTAGACCAGGTGTTTTCCAGAGATGTAGTATCAGTGAGCTACAGGGTGCTTTCCTTATGTTGTCCGCAGAGAAGCTTCCTTGGTGGGCAGGGCCTGCAGTCATATCAGATGTTTGCCCCAGCCCACTGTTGGGTCCACAGTCATATTGGTATATGTGGTCATCTCCTTTCCCTAGGACAGGAATCACTTGGGAGTGTTGCTGGCCCCTGTCACAGCTGCTTGCACACTGCCAGGCTTGTGGCACCACTTTGGATGGACTCTGACCAAGGGCATATTGGAGGGGGCAAGTCTGCAGGAGAATGTTGGGGTGAGGGCTGGGGTGCACAGTGTTAACAAGATTTGTGTAGGTCTGCTGTGGAAGGGGACCTGGAGCTGTCTGGAACTGTAGCCAGCTGGGTTTGAGGGGGCATGTCCACAGGAGAGAGTGGGGGCAGGGCACACTGTTAGCAAGTTAGGTGGAAAGTGATGGTGTTGCACTAGTTCCCACAGGTGTCTGTGTATCTAGGCTGGAGAGGTGGGGTGGGGACGGGGAAATGGCACCCACCAGCTCTTTTGTTCTTAGAGGAGTCTCCCCAAGATCCCTGCTCCTCCAGCACATACTTTAAGATTAGCAAACAAATCTCCCTCCCATATACCCAGGCATTTTTCAAACTGCTGCTTCTATACTGTACCTCAGCAGGGCTGTTTATCATGCTGTTTTTTTAAGGGTGAGGTCTCAGTTTCCTCTTACCCTTTTGGCTCTCCCAGAGCCAAGACTGCTGATTTTTAAAGTTGCAGGTATTAAGCCCCACTGATTATAAGAACTCATGAAGTTAAGCCCCACTCATTTTCAAAGCCAAATGTTATGGAGATTTGTCTTCCCCCTGTGGGTTCCCCACGCTTGGGGTGCTTGTTGTGAGGGTCTGTTTCTCAGTTTAGCTCCTAACCGTGTCTCTGTCCTTTCTACCCTCTTCGATGTGGCCTCTTCTTTACATTTAACTGTGGAGAGTCTATTCTGCCAGGCTTTGGGTCATTTTCTGGGTTATTTACATTGATGTGGGTGTTATCTAATTGTATCCATGGGACGAGGTGAGCATAGGATCTTCCTACTCCATCATCTTCCCCTAAGTTCTTGCTTTAGAAGATTCTTGAGCACTCTATAAGTCTCCATAAAGGACTCACACCCTGGAGATAGGATTAAATTATTATATGGGTTCTATGCAGTCCACTGGTTGCAGGGTTCTAACCTTCCCACATAACTGGTCCTTGGCCTCCTTTAATTATGCCAGGACTCCAATGGGCTACATTCCGGGGAAGGAGGTCCTGGTCCTGGGAGTGAAGTCATTCAGTGGTCATGGGTCCTTCAATATGGGGCTCTAAGACCCCTAGGGCTTTGTCCTAATCTCCATGGTCAAAGCCAGGTTGCTGACAAGTCTGGCATTCTGGCTAGTAGGAAGAGGGACTGAGCAAGGCAATTGAAAGCTGCACATTTTCAAATGCCATTGAGGAGAACTTGATCGCATCAACACACCTAATCCCAAAGGGGATCTGGAAGTATAGATGCTAGCGCCTAGGAGAAAAGAAGAATGGATTCAGAGGGCAACAAACTATCTTTGACACTTCTTTTCTTATTTCTGCATGAAGCAGTGCATTAAAGGAGCACAGGCTTAAACATTTGAGAATGAGGGTCAGAATTCCTGCTTCATTAGTTGCACACTACGTGCCCATTTTCAAAGCACTTCCCCATTAAAAGTATTGGCCTGTCATAATGTCCTGCTTTCCTAGGTGTGGTGCTGTGTGGGGACGCAAGCTAGGTGAAGGAGAATATGCCAACAAAATCGCGGACATTTGGGAAAGGATCTTTACCCAATACAAAACTCTTTAAAATAAACACCTTTGTGGTAAATGGCCCGTAAAAGATGTTTTAGAAATTGTCAAATGGCATTTGATTACATGTAACAATTTCAAATTTAGCAAAGTCCTTCCTAGGTTTGATTAAGTAACTTTCTCCCTCTTGCTTTTCATATTTCGCTGATGTTCAAGACCAATCTCTAGGTGAAGGGCTTGTCAATTATTACAATCAAGTTCAAAATGGCCTCCTAAATTCATTTTTCTCTGGCTTTATGTTGTTCATTTATCATATGCTTTGATGTTGTTAAACCTAAGGCCAACTTACAGTCCCTCTTTTACTGAAAATGAATCACATTTATTTCAAACTAAGACACCTTGGGGGAAAAGGAGAGAAAAAGTATCTGATTTACTTAAGTATAGAACCAAGAAATGCAATTTCCCTCCTCAGTTTTTGTCAGCCCTTTCCCAAGGCCATAATATATTCTTCAAAATAAACACAATTCACTAAGATGTACTGCAACTGAAGAAAAGGAGACATTGTTCAAAAATATAGTCTTTTGACTTAAAAAATCTAATCATCTCATTACAGTCATTGTTCAGAATAATGCAAACAATTGCATTTCATATGAAGATTAGTCTCAATGGAACCTGGAATTAATGCTAAAATGGGGGAGTGATTGAAAAAACAAAACAGTCCTTCCTCACGTAGCTTTAGTTTCTGAGCTGATTACATATCTACATTGGATAACTCCTTAAACTAGATAAAACCTCATGAATAATAAGGCTTCTTTGTGGCTGCTTTTCAATAAACCACACAGCACTTCTGTTTACTTCTACTAAAGAATGAGATGAATATAAGTTGAAGACTGTAGTAAATAAAGTGTCTGTGAACAGATATTTCTAAGGAATAAATCATTTCCCCAAAAATCAGATTGCTTTTTGAATTGGGAGGAAAGTATAATATATGCTGACAGTGCAACCAAAGATTACTGATCTGGATCTCAGAAAGATATAACCTTTGATAACCTTTGGCACAGTAAACTAATAGATAAAATTAAGGAATTTAAAAATCAATGCTAACATCCATACATGGAAATTATTGTGGCTGGAGTTTGAGATGCAATATTTTAAAGGCAATGGTATCAAACTGTCATAGTAACTAAGACAGAAAGGAATTCCTGGTGTTCATTTAGGCAAGATGAACTACCAGGTAAAATTCTATTCTAAACAATAAAGTTCTTTTATGGAAAATACTGGTTTGTCACCTGGACCAGCTACATAATTTGTGGAGCTAAATGCAAATGAAAACGTGTGGCCCCTTGTTCAAAAATTAAGAATTTTAAAACAGAGACAGCAGAGCATCAAACCAAGCATAAAGCCCTGCTAAGCATAGGGCTCTGTGCATGTTGCAACCGCGTGAGACTGGTTCTGCTTCTCACCACTAAACACCACTATTTCCTTGGAAATGGCTTGGAGCCTCAAGGTTGAAAGCCAGCCCTGTATATCTTCTGAGTTAATAAATCAAAATTCTAACATGTTTCAGAAGGGCTTTGGTGCATAATAAGATAACCTGGAGAAGCCAGTGTTTTGGTTAAGGATGTCTGGGAACTCACTGATAATAATTCAGCCAAATACAAATGTATTTATTTCAGGCACCAAGAATTCTGGGAATAGGTAGCCAAGGATGGTTCAGCAGCCCATAAATGGCAGCTCCTTCTGTCTCTCTCATCCTTAGCAATAGGGCTGACACCCCCAAGCATCATAGGTGTTCTAAGCAGGAAGGAAGAAGCAGAAGTGGCAGCACAGTAGGTTCTGTTTTTGTCTCATTAGCCAACACTAAATCATATGTCCAACATTAGTTAGATAAGAGGCTGGAGATATGAGTTCTTAGCCTTGCAGCCTCCATAGTTAAGACTATAAGCTAAGAGAAGGTTGGAATTGGTGATGAATATCTTAGAATACACAGATTGGAATAGAAATAGGCTAGAATAACTATTGACTGTATAACTATACACACACACACAATGGAATACTATGCAGCCATCAAAAAAATGAAATCTTGCCATTTGCAACAACGTGGATGGAACTGGAGGGTACTATGCTAAGTGAAATAAGTCAATCAGAGAAAGACAATTATCATACGATCTCATTCATTTGTGGAATTTAAGAAACAAAACAGAGGATCATAGGGGAAGGGAGGGAAAATAAAACAAGACGAAATCAGAGATGGAGACAAACCATGAGAGACTCTTGATAGGAAACAAACTGAGGGTTGCTGGAGGGGAGATGGTTGGGAGAATGGGGTAACTGGGTGATGGACATTAAGGAGGGCACATGATGTAATGAGCACTGGGTATTATATAAGACTGATGAATCACTAAATTCTACCTCTGAAACTAATAATACACTATATGTTAATTAACTGAATTTAAATTAAGAAAAAGAAAAAGGAACCTCAGCTCTCTCTGAGGAAGGAGCCTGTATCAGGGGAAGAACAATTATGGAAGCCTCCTGACCAGAATGTCCAGATGAACTTGCCACTATATACCTCTCTGCAACCAACCACACATCCTCCTTGTGTTCTGGCTATTTGTGCATAAGTACACAGAGGTGGAATGAAGGGATGCTGGAGTTTGAAACCGTCATGGTCCTACTCATAGCTTTCCCACTCAACTAGCTGTGTGGCCTTGTCCTATCTACCATTATATTTACACCATCTAGTACAGTACATATCACTTAAAGCAAAAGCTCAAGGAAAAGTCATTGAACAAGTGAGAATGTCACCCTCCCTGAGCCTCAGTTCTCCCAGCTATAAATTTTTTTAAAGATTTTATTTATTTATGTGACAGAGAGAGAGAGAGTGAGTGAGCACATGCAGGGGTAACAGCAGGCAGAGGGAGAGGGAGAAGCAGGCTCCCCACTGAGCAGAGAGCCCAATGCGGGTTCCATCCCAGGATGCTGGGATCATGACCTGAGCCGAAGGCAGATGCTTAACTGACTGAACCACCCAGATACCCCTCTCCCAGCCATAAACTGGAAGCATAACTGGCTCACTGTATCAAGATGTTTCAAACCAAAAACATATAAACATTGCCTAGCACAGTCTTAACCCAATATTTCTGCTCCATAAATGTTAGTTTCTGGGGCGCCTGGGTGGCTCAGTGAGTTAAAGCCTCTGCCTTCAGCTCAGGACGTGATCTCAGGGTCCTGGGATCGAGCCCCGCATCGGGCTCTCTGCTCAGCGGGGAGCCTGCTTCCCCCCCTCTCTCTGCCTGCCTCTCTGCCTACTTGTGATCTCTCTCTGTGTCAAATAAATAAATAAAATCTTTAAAAAAAACACACATAAATGTTAGTTTCTTTCCTTTCTCAACAACTGGTATTTTTAATGAATAAAGAATGGCCCTGGAGTATGACCTATTTCATATACTCATTAAACCACCGAGTAGCTGTATTCAGTTAGATTTGAGCACTTGTTTTAAAAACATAAATATATGAGCCAAAAAGGAATCCACTTCATTTTTAACTGAAGATAATTGAAATATATATTTCTATAAAGAAGAGGCCAGACCAAAAATATCCTTTCTTTGTTCCTTCCCCCTTCATTATTCCAAGAGGTGTCAAATTATTGACATAAACCCAGAAATGGTTTTGATGAGCTTCAGAGGAATAGGAACAAAGGACACTATTATAATAAAGCAAATGCTCACTATTATTTTTAGTTCTAAAACTAGAATGGATAAAACTGAAAACTGCTTATTTCTGTAAGCTGTTAAGGACTGGTCATTCTGAAAACAAATTTATACTTACTTTAAGATACACTTGGAAAATAATATCACTGTAATAAGGTGAAATTCAGTGTGGGCTTCTTTCCCAGTAAGACCCAACTACAGCAAGCAATTTTCTACCAATCAGTATTTCTGTACAAACACAGGCATGTGAAAAAGTAGCTTGGGAACCTGGTTTGCTCCACAATAAAAAAATAAAAGCTGCTCTTTTCATTTAAAAATCTTTCAATTACCTTTGCTTCATTCCCTTCTATCTTATAGATGGTTTCTTTTCTTTTTTCTTGTTTTCCATCTCACGGATGGAAGAGGAAACCAGCTGAATAATTCTGATGGTACATCTATACCCTGTCAATGACATAGCTATCATTTTTCCAGTTGTGGGGTTTAGCTACATTAGGCAAGAATTCTGTGGTTTTTATCCTCTCTGAAGTACACTGACAGGAACTGAGCCATAGCAAAACATCTGTGTATTTTTGTTTGTGTGTTTGTGTCAATGTGTCTGTGTGGATGTGTACAAAACACAGAGGAAGCTATAGCTTAAGTGATTATTGTTTTTAACAAAAATTTTTCTTCATTGTTATTTCTAGCTTTTAAAACATATCTAAAAATAAAAATAAGAATGTGACATGGGCCACAGGTTGACAATCAGAAAAGCTGGGCTTTCAGTTCTCATTTCACTGTTAACTGGTTCTAGGACTATAGTAGCTAGCCTCTAAGATGGCATCCAATGGTCTCTTCTTTCTGGTATTTATGCCCTTGTATAGTCTCCTCTCACATTAAATCAGACTTGATCTGTGTGACCCAATAGAATATGGCAGAAGTGATATGTATCACTTCCAAGCCTAGATCATAAAAGACAGTGTGGCTTCTCTACTTTGCTCTTTCTTAGAACCCTCACTCTGACAGGAGCCAGTTGATATATTATGAGAACACTCAAACAGCCCTATGGAGACACCTATACGATAAGAAACAAAGGTTCATGGCCAACAGTCACTTCAGGGAACTAGAAAGATCTTCCAACCCCAATCAAGTCTTCTGATAACTGCAGACTTGGCTGACATCTTGACTGCAACCTCATGAGAGATCCTGAGCCAGAACCACCACCTAAGTAGTTCCCAAATCCCTGAGCCATGGAAACTATGGCATAATAAATATTTATTTTCTTAAGCAATTAAATTTGGGGTAACATCACATAGCAACAAATAACTAATACAACGACCCAGTAGGAAGAGTCATTTTACGTTTCCATTTCTTAGGTTATTTTCATTCAATCAACAAATATTTATTGCCTAATATTCAGGCATTATTAAGATGAAAGAGTTGGACAAAATGCTCCTTCCAGAAATAACATTTGATTTTCATGGATAATCACAGAACCTGTCAGACTATTCTTCCAATAGAATTTGCAGTTTGCTAGATCAAATACTCATTTTGAGAAAAAGTTCAAATACTACCTGAAACAAATACTATTAATTGGCTGACCCAACAATCATTCCCTTATCCCTTGCTGCTTTCAAACTTAAATATAGAAAACTCTGCTAATTGGCTTTTCCAGCTTCCCTTGCCACCAGTAATGGCCATGTAACGTAATGCTGACCAACGAGACAGAAATAAAAATTTGTTTAAACGGTTTCCAGGAAAGATTTTGCTTTCTTGATATAATAGGCAAATATGGCTAGCATCACTCTTTCCTCCTTCCTTCTGCCTTGGATACTGCCCAATACGTGGAGCTGTAGCAGCCACCTTGTAGCCAGGGAAAGGCCTAGAGAATTAAGAGATACTGGTGTCAACATGATTGAGCTGCCGAGCCAATGCCAGGAGCTTCCTGCCTCCAGAGATGTAAAACTCTCTATTTAAGTCATAAAAGTTGTACTTTGTATTACTTATAGCCAAATTTAGTCTTAATCAACACAATACCATAGAAAGTGATTAGTTTCAAAAGAAATAATAAGGAAGAGTTTTCCCCCTAATAGATCTCCTTTGCTTTAAATTCCATGAGTTGTTGAAATATATTTTTGCTAACACGAGCACCACTGCCAATAAAAAAACCTCTCTCCTGCCTTCCTAAACAATAGGTAATAATGTAATAATAATACTTAACATTTTTTGAGTGGTCACATGAAAAGAGCACCGTTGTAAGTGTTCTTGAAGTATTAATTCATGTAATCTTCACAATAATTCCTTGAGGTTAATACTATTTTGGTTTACATTTTGCAGATGAGAAAACTGAGGCACAGAGATTAAGGAAACTTAAAAAGTTTTCATAGCTAATTAAATAATAAAGCTGAAACTTAAATCAAAACATTTAATTTCTGTCTTCGCCAATTTGTTTCCTTATCTGACATTATCAGATAAAGCAATAAACACATGACAAAATGACAACCATGCAACCCCAAATGCACAGGGTCTTCCACATTTTGAATTTTTTAAGCTCCTTGAGTATTTTGTTTCTGTAACTTTAAATTGTACATAGAGCCAGCAGGTGAAGAAGAGCTAGGCTAAGCAATAGAATAAGATGTGAGACCAAAAAAAAAATTAAAAATAATAAAAATAAATTAAAAATTTAAAAAAAGGATGTGAGACAAGTGAGTTTAGATGAAGAAAAAATAACATTAATAGCTGTCATCATCATCATCATATCTAACACTTATTGAGTTTCTGCCTTATGTTATGCACTATACTATTAGTTACTATGTCATCTTCATATATAAAATATTTAGGGATGTTTCTCCAAGGGTATGTTAGGCTTGATTTTCACATGACCACTCAAATCAATGCAGACACAAGCATCCACCAGTTAAGAGAAAACCAAAGCCATACTCGGATGAACCTTGAGGAAATGTATCCAAAGCCTTTTAATAGACAGAAGAAAATCTGAATAGCTAAGTTTATTGAACATTTACTCTGTGCCAGACCTGCACGTAATGCTTTATAAACATTCTCACCCTTAGTCTTCACACAGCTCTAAAAGTAAGTCCTACCATTAGCCTTCTAAGTCTCCTCTGTCCCTGTCTTCCAACCACCTGCTGGGAGATGGTGAAGAGAGGAGATGCAAAGGTTGGAAGTAAGTAGATAAAATCTCTCGGGCAGGGACGCCTGGGTGGCTTAGTTGGTTAAGCGGCTGCCTTCGGCTCAGGTCATGATCCCAGGGTCCCGGGATCGAGTCCCACATCAGGCTCCTTGCTCAGCAGGGAGCCTGCTTCTCCCTCCGCCTCTGCCTGCCACTCTGCCTGCTTGTACTCTCTCTCTGACAAATAAATAAATAAAATCTTTAAAAAAAAAAAAAAATCTCTCGGGCACCAACCCATACTCTATGTTGCATGCATATAAAATAACTGAACTCTTGGGTTAGAGATAAAGGACAAAAGACAGCAACAGCAGTAGTCAGAATAACATCACTTGTACTGGTTCCTGAAGCCTTAATTCCCATGGGGTAATGCACTGAAACCCCAGAGATGCCTGAATATGCAGGGAGGAACTCCAAGCCTTGGAAATGCCAAACTTTGATAAGGAAGCTCCTACTAAACCTGCCCTGAAAGCAGGCAAATTGGCCCTCTGCTTTGGAGGGAGATGTTCTTTCATTATAAGACCTTTCACTATATAAACAGCCTTGAAAAGATAGTCTGGAATGCAAATCTGATGGTGTCTTTGCTCAGGAAATGTGCAGAAATCCAAGACACTCATGGAGAATTCCTTCCCAACAAACAAATGATCCAAAAAGGTTTTCATAGGATCATTCCAGCTTTCCTAAGCAAGCGTAAATGCAGGAACTGAAATATGAATTATACACACTTTTAAACTTCTATTTACTTAATCATTGGGAAAGCAATCATAGAATGTCCATAGACTATAATACCAAGAGTGATTCACCTATTTTGAAGAAAATGCAGTGCAGAAAAATTTAAGTATTGAGTGCCCTTCAGGACCTGACACATCAATAGGTTTTTTTTCACAGAACTCACTTATATCCCCCACAATCTATATTTAGTCACGGACATCCTATCACTGTTCTCTGGAACATTCAGTTACTAAACTAATCAAGTGTGCTTTCTGAGAAGAATAAAGTTATTAATGATATTGATGATGAAGTTTATGAATAAATAAATGTGTCAATACTTTATGAATGACTACTAACAGCTACTAAAAGAGCATCATAGACAAGGTACAATTGGTTTAGTTCAATCATCACTCTGTTAGATTAATACCTAATTAACTCTGTTAGGTTCCTCTTTACATATGAGAAAACCAGGACTCCCATAGATTAAGTAAACCTCCCAAGATCATACAGCAAGTTTATGCATCTGTCTCACTCCAAATGTAACCCCAAAATGTATGAACAGGATTCTTCTGATCACCTGTAGACATTAAAATATTCTTAGAAACCAGGACTATCATTTTTTTAAAAAAGATCTTATTTATTTATTTGACAGACAGAGAGTACAAGCAAGAGGAGCTGCAGGGAGAGGGAGAAGCAGGCTCCCCGCTGAGCAGAGAGCCCAACATGGGGCTCTATCCCAGGACCCTGAGATCATGACCTGAGCCAAAGACGGATGCTTAACCAAGTGAGCCACCCAGGCACCCCAGAAACCAGGGACTTTCAGAGGTCCATAATAAGAGACTTGGATTTGGGATCTGAGCCCATTAAATGATAACACTACATATTTTTTCTAAAATAACCACTCTTCAGCAAAAAAACTGCAGACCTAAAAATGCCTTTTCTCAAACGGAATGGGGAAAAAATAAGCTGTGGCATTTGTAAGAGTTATTCAATGACGAATTAGCCCCTGGGTTATCATAAAACTATTTAGGTGGTTCCCTGACTGCTATGAGATTAATAATTCAGGAATGATACCTGTAGCCCTCAGTCATTTATTTAGTGCCAGCAATATCCCAGCAAAAGAAGTCACAACAATTATTTAAGGCACCTCACATATTTATGAGGGAAAAAAAAAAAAGCACATTAATTCATGCGGAATCTCCATTCTTTGAATTTTTAACCTACCTTTAAACTTAGAGAAAAAATCAAAACTATATCATAATTATGTTTGCATCATAAATATCACAGTATAACAGTCCAATAGCTTGATACAAAATATCTTCCTAACAATGTGTACAAATTGCAAAGTGAGAAAGTCACATAGGATTACATTTAGAATGAAAGGAAGCAGAATTTGCCACCCCAAAATATACCTCTTTGGCATAACGATTATTTTGACCAGGTTATTTTTTTTTTAAAACACACATGGAAAAGCTCTGAAAACCAAGTAGAAATTACCCCTTTGTGAAAGAAAAAAAAATCTCCATCTGTAAGGGTGTCTCCCTCTATGTACCAGGAAGAGGAACAGGACTAAATCTATAGAAACTCTAGTCAATGGGAAAGGCATGAACTTAAATCTGCATAACAACCTTTCCCTTGTTTACTGTGCTTTGCCTAAAAACCTGGCTCTCCCCCTGCCCATCATTTTTTGTCTTTAGCTGGAAATGGCACTTACAGTGATGGCCTGAGCTATTTCAGGGAATTACTCAGTTTTCCTGGGTTTCTCCCATGTATACAGGAGGTATACATATTATTAAACTTCTGTTTGCTTTTCTCCTGTTAATCTGTCTTTTATTACAGGGGGATCTCAGCCAAGAACCTAGAAGGATAGAGGGAAAATTATATTTCCCCCTCTACTAGAGGATATAATTCCCAGAGATGTTAAAAAATATTTTTTAAAAATTCACAATACATTGATAATTTTGACACACTCTTCAATAATATATTTTCAGGGGCGCCTGGCTGGCTCAGTTGGAGAAGCATGCAACTCTTGATCTGGGGGGAGAGGGGTCGTGAGTTCAAGCCCCACATTGAGTATAGAGGTTACTTAAATAAATAAATATTTTTTAATAAGTAATATATTTTCATCATTTTGGAGGTATTCATTATTTTTATTCATTTTCTTCACAATTAACATAGTTCGCTTGTATGTATCTCATATGCATCCAAATAAAGTTAAAGATTATCAGCTTTCAGCATGCTTAAGAATCTATATTGAGTTTGAGACCTAGACTTCTCTCACTGACATTTTTATAAAATAATAAAGACAAAAATGTAATAAAAAATGCAAATAATGACACAAGCACTGCTATGCAAAGATAGAGATGCTTCCAAAACTATTGAATGACAGGTAGTTATGCCATGGCTTAAAATACTCATTCATCACCTGATGTATGAAAATTTCAATTTGGCTTTAAAAAGACAGTTTAAGGATTTCCTAGTGAATATTCATGTGTGGGATATATAAAACTCAAATTTCAGATGTCAGTACAGCCCAAATGTAAAATAATACTGAACTTCCAGGTGTGATGGTAGTGTTGGGAAGGCAAGATTATTTTCTACTCTTCAAGGTTCTTCTTACTGGTCTAAGAATTAAATTGACATGAAACATTAACAGGAGAAAAATAAATATAATACATATGTACAGGAGCTCACAGAAATATGAGTCTCAGAGAAGTGACCAAAGCAGGCAACTTTAATAACTTTTAAACAAATAAACAATAAATTTGTTAGGAATTGACAAGGCAAAAAAGTTTGGGCTTGGGAGAGTAAATTAGCAAAGAAGTAACAAGTTTTGTTTATACTTTCTTGACTCTCATTTTCTTATTTCTGGTGACAAGGATGTCTCTTTAACTCCTGATACAGGGAGGTACCTTTCACATGGGAAATTTATTTCCTGCTTTCAGGGAGACAAAGGAGGGTCAGAGTGCCCTTTTTGCACTGGCTGTTTTTTAAGCAACTTGAATTCAAAATTATCAATATGTCAGAATGTCATATCTTGGGGTGGCCTGCCCTGAACCCTATCAGCACACTCTCTGATTCTCTATTTCCATTATTCCTGCATAATGCCCACTGATACATACAACGTATCAATTCACAGTAGCGGTGGAAGCCGTGCAAAGCAATCAATGACTTGCCACTCGCCTGGAAATATTCTGGGGGCTATAGAGGAGATGAGCTTGAGAAACAAACCATGTCCCAGTCCTTTGAAACAGGACAGAGTCAGAAAGGAAGCAGGTGGGAGTGGGATATAACTGGCCCAATATCCACCCCTATCCCAAAGAGAACAGGTCTAAGCCACACCTTTACTGTAGGAAAATCCTTTCTTGAGATGCTTAGGGTTGTAGATACCAGAAATTTGGCTCCCGCAAGATTAAAATCTGAGTCAGAAATTGTGACAAGCCTCAGTTAGTCTGCAAACATAACCAGGGGGAGTAGTATCACCTTGACTATTTCAAGCTAGGTTTCTTTCTTTCAAGGATGAACTAACAAGAGCAAGCATAAAAGAATTTAACATGAAAGGGTCAATAAAACATTCTTCAGTATTAAAAATTGATCATATAGCAGCTATTTTTCAAATGATCATGTTCCAGGTACTCTGCTCAGCACTCTGCTTACTTATCTAATTTAATTTTTCAGTGCCTCCTTGCAAGATAGAAATTGTTGTTCCCATTCTGGAGATGAGGAAATTGAAGTTTGGGAAAGATAGCTAAATCTTGGTTGGTAGCAAGGCTGAGATTCAAATAAAAACTGAAAGCCTGTGCTCCTAATCCTAGCCTCAGATGTTCCTGGAAGATGTTCCAGGGAACCATGGATCTGTGCTTCTCAACACTCCTCATCACCACCCCCCCAACCCTGTTATACCTACAGTTCACCTGGTGGCACTGTTAAAAAGCAGACTCTGATTCAGTAAATCTGGTGTGCTGTAAGGGAGATGGGGGCCTGAAAATCTACTTTTCCAACAAGCTTCCTGGCGATACTGATGTTGCTGGTGCTCAGACCACAGTATGAGTGTTGAAGATTTAGGAAACATGCTACCATGAGAAAACAGAAGAAAACTGGCCTCTCAAAACAGATATAAGAAAACGTGAACTCGGGCGCCTGGGTGGCTGAGTCAGTGAAGCGTCTGCCTTTGGCTCAGCTCATGATCTCAGGATCCTGGAATCAAGACCCAGGTGGGGCTCCCTATTCAGCAGGGAGCCTGCTTCTCCCTCTCCCTCTGCCGCTCCCCTTGCTTGTGCTCTCTTGCTCTCTCTCTCGCTCTCACGCTATCAAATAAATAAATAAATACACAAATAAATAAAATCTTTTTAAAAAAAGAAGAGATGAACTCTATGAAGTAGGCAATGAAAGGTGAAATGAAAGCCCGAAAGGCCTGCATGAAAATAGAACGCGCTGAGAAGGCAAGGATGAAGAGCAGGAAACAACTGAAAAGAATCCAAGGAAACTACAAACAAAGGCAGAAGTAAAGTACCCATGGGAGCTAACAAAAGAATAGAATCTACATTAGAAAACAAATCAAAAATGAGTAAGGCAGAGGCACCTGGCTGGCTCAGTCAGTGGAGCATACAACTCTTGATCTCTGTGTTGTGGGTTCGAGCCCCACGGTAGGTATAGAGATTACTTAAAAAAATAAAATCTTTAATTTTAAAAAAGGATAAGGAAAAATTGAATTGCACCCTCAATATAATAAGGGAAAAGAACAAAAGCATGAAAATGATAGAGGAGAAGACTGTAGCCATGAAGACAAAAATGTAAGCTTCTGTAAAGAGGCATTGCAGAGGGGGAACCAGGACAACTGGAGCAAACTATAAACATGAAGATACAGTAGAAGAAAACATTCCTGCATTTAAGATCTTAAGACATAACACTCGTTCTGATAACACTGGTTCTGAATAACTAAGGGTAAGACACTACTGATGCCCTGCCCAGTTTCACCTCCACCTGCAGCTACAGTGGATGGTTCCTGGACCCCCTGATAGCTCCCTGCCTCAAACACCCATGTCTCTCTGCTACTGAAGAAGCTTGCTCAGCCTGCGCACCGGGCACTCTAGAATCAATACCTCCAGATGGAATCAGCTGAAAACGGACAGGAGTTAGTGGCTAAAAGCCCCAGCTTCCCCTGAGGTGTGTTCTACGTTGTCTCCCACCATCTCCAGCAAGATTGAGTCCCAGCTGCCCACAGTTGTAATGCATACATCAACTCAGCTTTTATCCATTTTTCTTTCTTCCTTGCCTCACTTCCCCGCTGCCTCACTTGTGCATCCTGGGGTGACTTCCCAATTAAATGACCTGTATCCAAGTCCTTGTCTTGGTGTATGCTTTTGGGGAAACACAAGCTAAGACATGTCCCAAAGATGCTGGGGAAAAATCCCTAAATATATTCAAAAGGAAAGAAATTCCACATATAATCGTGTGTTGCTTAATCAAGTATTAAGTGCCCTCCATGTTTTTAACTCAGGAACTAGAAGGCAGCACTAATATAGACAACACATAAATCTTCCCTCACTCCCAACCCTTCCACCACTTCTTCCTCCTTTGGGCTCTACTGTACGTGGTTTATAATATCCAGAATACTCTAGGGCATGGTCCCTATTCCTGTTTTCCCCTGTTATCTATAAACTCCTCACAAATAGGAACTGTGTCTTATTAGCTTTGCACCCCAAGCATCCAGCATAGTAGCTTCTACATAGAAGGCTCTTGTGTGACTTTGGACAAATCAGTTAACCAGTCTGAGCTTGCCTCCATCTGTAATATGCCTTCATCTGTAATATGAGATAACTCAATATTCTCTGAGGTCAACTTATTATATGATGCAGATAACCAAAATTTCTTCCTATTCTCCAACCTCCTAAGCCGTGTTAATGCAGCATAAGGCTGGCCACATTAAGGAAACAACCAAATCTTTGTGGACCACATTAAACTATAACTAGAGTATCTCCTAAAATCCTAGCATTTAACAGCCACTTTTTGGGCCTATGCAAAATTCTACTGGTGATTATGATATACTCTCACTGCCCAAGGCATTGTCTAAACCTGTGCTGTCCAATATGGTAGCCACTAGTCCCATGTAGCTATTGGGTGCTTGAAATGTGCCTAGCCCAAAATGAGATGTGAAGTAAGTGTAAGATACACACCATATTTCAAAAGTTTAATACCAAAAAATGTAAAATTTCTTGATAATTATATTGAATACATGTTGAAATCGTATTTTGAATATATTGGGCTAAACAAAATGTATTATTAAAATTAATTTTACCTATTTCTTTTTATTTTTTTAATGTATGTATGAGAACATTTAATGGGAAAAAAATGTAGTGACCCATTCTATTTCTACTGGCAACCCTGATCTAGAAGCTATGAGGGACAAAAAGATGACTGTCTTAGTATATGATCTTTAAAATTATTTTAGTGTAGTATAGGGAGAAATGGGGAGAAGAAATAGATCCAAAAGTAACTAATAGAAGGCAGAGCAACTGAGACAAAAGAGTAGAGGGACAAAGAGCTACTTGAATGAAGGAGAAGAAGGCATTCTAGAACTGGATTTTATTTTTAGGAGGATTTTTACGTGGTGGTGGGGGCGGGGAGGATTCCTACACAGGAAATTACCCTGCTGTGTTTTGTCATCATTTTTCTCACAGAGAAATGTGCATTATCACAATAGGTTTTTGCTAACAGTTGCAAAGGGACTAGAGAAAACCAACCCAAACCTGGTCTCAAAGATATTATCATCCTCAAAAGGCTCTGAGAACAAGAAAAAAGACTTGTGTTTATTTCCTGCCAGTGGTGTTAAAATCTGTCCTGGGATGGGATGATATAAATTCCCCCAAATAAAGCATAATGGCTTAACTTCCCCATACTCCTTTAAAAAGACAAATTGTTGCTCATAATGCAATCTCTTGAATTGGCTAAATGGTCTTTCAAATAAACATTCTGAGAGATGGGTCTCCCAGGTGCTTATAAATTCTTCCAGTCCCTTAATGAATGTATGAGTGTGACTTCATGACAACTGGATGGAAAATAAAAAACATGATGTGTGGCTGGGGTGGGTTCAGTAGACATCTACTTTATAATTCCAGCTTCAAAATGACCTTGTGCAATAGCAAGTGAGACCTAAAGACAGCAAACAGAATTCTACCTTTAACAATCTAATCTCTATCCTCACTTTTCCCTTATTAACAGAATCCTGCTTTTGCTGGAAAAGGCAATATGTCCAACCAATAACCATAGTCCCCAGGCTCTCTTGCACATGGGATAACCACACAACCCAGATCAGGCCAGTGAGGTGTAGGTGGAAGTTGTACAGGGCTTCTAAGAGAGCTCCTACACCACAGTAGATTCAGATAGGGCACACTCTACCCTGCGTCCTCTGCTTTACCCTTCTTCCTGCCTGCAGTGTGGGCACAGTGTATGAGGAGAAGCAAATGATTATGACCCGAGCAGCAATCACACTGAGTATGGCTGAGGAAAGAGATGCAGCCTACAACCTTGCTGTCATTATGGAGCCACCAGCCCTAGATTGTTTAACTCTGGATTTTTTGTTATATGAAAAATATTAAGTAATTATTTGTTTAAGCCACTGATTTAGACACTTTCTGTAACTGGTATAAGTTGGCTGGCTGCTTTGTGTACCCAACCAATGATTACAGCTTGTTTGTTTGGTTGGTTATTTTCACCAAATGTGTTGTTTTAGTGACCTAACAATCCACCATTAATGGCAGTGACAGTGTTCATCATTATTGTTTAACAGATCATATAACTAAAAGAATAAAGCACCTAAACTACAAAAAAATGTTATAGTGAGTGTGACCTATGGTTTTTCTAGTCCAGGTTATCACACACTGTATTCACTAATACTTATCTCAAGAGTCTAAGGACAATAATAAACATGTACTGAGTACTTACTATTGATCAAGCACTGTTTTCAATACATTACATACATTATGCTTTTATCCTTAGATGGACTTCATGAGTTAGACCTCAGGAAACACCAAGAGTCACCTGACTGCACTTTGAGAACTGCTGGCCTGAGATGGTATCATTCATATGTCTGACAATTGGTACTGGCTGATAGTTGGGTCTCTCTATATATACATGGCCCCTAATCTACAAGGAAGCTAGCCTGGCCATGGTGATCTCAGGGCAACAAGAAAACAAAAGAGGAAGCTGCAAAGGGTCTGATGCTTTAATCAGAAATCCCACAAGGATGCTTCCACTACTTTCTTTTGGTCAAAACAAGTCACAGGGCTAGCCCACATTCAAAGGGAGAGGACACAGACTCTATCTCCTATTGGGAAAAGTACAAAGATATGACCTTTTTTGCAATCTTCTTCAGACAGCTAACTCCTTCCAGAACTGGGTGGCGGTGGTAAGACAAGTATTTGCTGCTACTACCCCAGCTAGTCACATGCTGAGCCATCTAGTAGTGCATGATCCATTATCAGCCTGATAAACACGCAAATGATTTGGGTCACCAGTTAGTGGTGCTAGTGGAAACATAAGACAATTTAAATCAAGACTATGTGAAATAGAGACTGAAAAATAACCCTTCTATTGTAGTGAATATGGAGTATGTGGAGAATAGTCTGAATGTTCTTCTTATAGTGTTCTTGTCATTTACGGTACAGGGTAAATATCAACCATTTGTTTTATTATTTGGTAAAGCTTTTTTCTTTACTTTTTAATTTAAAGCAATAAACTCTTAGAGCAGTGAGCTCATAAAAAATGCACATTTAATGAAAAAATAAGTACTTAATTCCCTTTCAAGAGAGGTATTAGTGAATGTATAATTTGCACAAAATATTTAACTTTCACTATTTATAATAAGGGTCCTTATGATATCATTTTCCACCTGAAAACCAGAAGACTAAACCTACTAAAGAAGCATACACATCTGCTTCAAAATTTGTCATTTTTAAAAGTCTGAAATGAAGACAACAATTTAACACAAGCAGTTGCCAAAGGTATGAAGACCTAGCACTTAGGCAGCAAGGCTATGGATTTTGATCCAAAGACTATTCTTCTTTGCTCATTTTCATTCCAAACGTTTGGCGCACATAACATTACAGCTAATGTGTCAGGTCAATTAGCAGAAAAGAACTTCACAGTTAAATGATGTCAGATTTATACCAACGATGACTTTATTTTTCCATCTATTTTACGACATTAAAGCAAAGGTTGGACATTCATTGTGCTGAAGGTGGGTGAGCCTGGTGGTGAGTATTAAGGAGGGCACGTATTGCATGGGGTACTGGGTGTGGTACATAAACAGTTAATCTTGGAACACTGAAAAAATAAAATTAAATTAAAAAAAAATGAAGGTGAAACATCTGATGTTATGTTACAAAATTGGTTGTAATGTTCAACATAGAAAATAAAAGTATTTGGTTTTTTGGTTTTTTGTTTGTTTGTTTGTTTTTTAAAGATTTTATTTATTTATTTGACACAGAGAGAGATCACAAGTAGGCAGAGAGGCAGGCAGAGGGAGAGGGGGAAGCAGGCTTCCTGCTGAGGAGAGAGCCTGATGCGGGGCTCAATCCCAGGACCCTGAGATCATGACCTGAGCTGAAGGCAGAGGTTTTAACCCACTGAGCCACCCAGGAGCCCCTAAAAGTATTTGTTTTTATGTGAAATACATGTACTTTTTATTTCATGGAGGACAGTGACATGGTACAAACAGCGGCATCATTTCATTAAGAAACCTATGAAGAAAATAGGTTCTTAACATTGGCTTGCTGTATACATTATTCATGATTGTGCTCAAACAAGCAGGAGTATTCCACCAATCAAAACAAAAACTGTAGCTGTTAAAATTTCATATATGTTTCTATAAATACAGACAGTACCTGAGCTATAAAATTTGTGTGACAAAGACCATGCTGAATGCAAAAAAAACAGTAATAATTATTGTGATGGCAAAATACATTTGCTACCTTCATCCATTAGATTTTATTAATGTTTGAGCTTTTGAGTCTTCCCATGGTATAGGATTTTTGTGAGTGTGCAAAGAGTTCTCGAAATTTTGGCTACATTTTTCCAAAATCTATTGAATATCTTTAAAGTATTCACCTAATGGAGAACCAAAATTTTTAATAAATTGTAGTGGCTGAAATAAAACCTACAGACAGAAATCATTAAAACATATCCATACAATGTTAACTAACTGGAATTTAAATAAAAACTTTAAAAAAAATCCATACAAATGCAAGAAAGAAACTAAATAAAATAAATAATGACACCTCAGTTTATGTAAATTATTTAACTCTGAGATTTTGCTATTGTGTTTTGAGATATCTTGTTGGGGGAAGACTCTCTTGATGGCACTCTATTATTAACTGGATACATCGCTATATTCTTCATTAAATGAATTCAAATTGATAAAGCTTACAATTTTGCAGCATCTAAGTTTGGTGACATTCAAAAGTCATTAAAAAGAGATCAGCTACATGCAAAAGAATGAAACTGGACCATTTTCTTACACCATACACAAAGATAAATTCAAAATGGATTAAGACCTAAATGTGAGACCTGAAACCATAAAAACTCTAGAAGAAATGATGAGCAGTAATCTCTTTGATGTCAGCCTTAGCAACATTTTTCTAAATATGTCTCTTAACACAAACAAAACAAAAGCAAAAGTAAACTATAAACTATTGGGACTACACCAAAATTAAAAGCTTTTGCACAGTGAAGAAAACCATCAATAAAATGAAAGGACAATCTACCGAATGGGAGAAGATATTTGCAAATGACATATCCAATAAGAGGTTAATGTCCAAAATTCATTAAAAAAAACTTATTCAATTCAACACACACACATACAAAAACAAATAATCTAATTTTACAAATAGGCAGAGGACCTAAATAGACATTTTTCCAAAGAAGACATAGAGATGGCCGACACATGAAAAGATGCTCAACATCACTCATTAAGGAAATGCAAATCAACATCACAATAAGATATCACCTCACACTTGTCAGACGCCTAGTATCAAAAGGACAATAATAAGAACACCTGGCTGGCTCAGTCAGTAAAGCATGCGACTCAATCTCAGGGTCATGAGTTCAAGCCCCATGTTGGGCATGGAATCTACTTAAAAAAAAAGATAATAATATCTTTTCTCCATTGGCAAGAATGGAGAAAAAGGAACTCTTCAGTACTATTGGTGGGGATGTAAATTGGTACAGCCATTGTGGAAAACAGTATGGAAGTTTCTCAGAAACCTAGAAATACCATATAACCCAACTCCACTCCTGGGAATTTACCCAAAGAAAACAAAAATACTAATTAGAAAAGATATATGCACTCCTATGTTTGCAGCATTATTTTCAACAGCATGGATATGGAAGCAACCTAAGTGTTTATTAACGGATGAATGGATAAAGAAGATATGGTACACATATCAGACATAAGAAAGAATGGGATCTTGCCATTTGCAAAAACATGAATGGATCTGGAAGGTATTATGCTGAAATAAGTCAGATAGTGAAAGACAAATACCATACTATTTCATACTATATTCATACTATTTCACTCATATGTGGAATCTAAAAAATAAAACGAACAAAAACAGTAGAAACAGACTCCTAAAAATTGAAAACAAACTGATGCTTGCCAGAAGGGAGGAGGATAGGAGGGACGGGTAAAACGGGTGAAGAGGAGTAGGAGGTACAGGCTTCCAGTTATGGAATGCATAAGTCACAACGATGAAAGGTGCAGCTAGGAAATATAGTCAATGGTTTTTAATAGTATTGTATGATGACAGATGGCAGCTACATTTGTCATGAGCATAGTATAATGTACAGAAATGTTGAATCGCTATATTGTGTACCTGCAACTAATGTAACATTGTGTGTCAACTACACTTCGATTTTTAAAAATGGTTAAAATAAGAGAAGCTTTGAAGCTATCACAATAGGGGCAGAAAAAATTTCACTCAGTACAAAATATCTTTTTCCCCCTCTTTTTTGCCTGATAGCTTTGGTGAGTAGGTTTTGATGTTGTATCTTTGTTTCGATTATATTTCTTACACCTTCCCCTATGCTTCATTTTAATGATGCTCAATGAGGGTTTCTCACTCCAGAGTACCTTGTGCTCAAGACTCCTCTTATAAAGGTTGCTAAGGATATTTGCCCTAGGCTAGCACAGTGCCCCTTTCCCAAGTGGTCACACACAGCATGAGCCACTCAACCTTATTTGGTTCAAGCCCTGAACCAGAAAAGCCAGTTAGAGAAAGCCAATAGCTATTCCCTTACATGTCCCCTTTCTTTCTCTTCTGTCTCCTTGCCCTCACCACATTTCATAAGTTACCACAGTAGCTAAAAAAATAAAATCTTTTTGTCATTTAATTATAAATGGCAAAGCGTCCTTTTTCATTAATGGTTTTGAACCTAATATTTTTCTTTTGTAAGTTTTTTTTTCTTTTTAAAGATTTTATTTATTTATTTGACAGAGAGAGAAAGAGATCACAAGTAGGCAGAGAGGCAGGCAGAGCGGGAAGCAGGCTCCCCGCTGAGCAGAGAGCCCAATGCGGGGCTCGATCCCAGGACCCTGAGATCATGACCCGAGCCGAAGGCAGAGGCTTTAACCCACTGAGCCACCCAGGTGCTCCTCTTTTGTAAGTTTTTTATTTTAATTTCAATATAGTTAACATACAGTATTATACTAGTTTCAAGTATACAATACAGTGATTCAAAAATTCTATATATTACTCAGCGCTTCTCATGGTAAATGTACTCTTTAATCCCCATCACCTATTTCACCCATCCCCCATCCACCTCCCCTCTCATAACCATCAATTTGTTCTCCACAGTTAAGAGTCTTTTTCTTGGTTTGTGTCTCTTAAGTTCCATATTTAGCATTATACTCTCTAGCTCCATCCATTTTGTTGCAAATGGCAAGATTTCATTCTTTTTTATGGTTGAATAATATCTATATCTATATCTATACCACTTCTTCTTTATCCATTCATCTATCAATGGACACTCGGGCTGCTTCCATAATTTGGCTATGGTAAATAATGCTGTCATAAATATGGGGGTACATGTATCCCTTTGAAGTGGGTTTTTGTACTTTTGGTGTAAATACCCAGTAGTGCAATTACTGGGTCATAGGGTAGTTCTATTTTTAACTTTTTGAGGAAACTCCATACTGTTTTCCACAGTGACCATACCAGTTTGCGTTCCTGCCAACAGTGCATAAGTGTTCATGTTTCTCCACATCCTCACTAACACTTGTTTCTTGTGTTATTGATTTTGGCCATTCTGACAGGTGTCAGGTGATATCTCACTGTGGTTTTGATTTGCATTTTCCTTATGATAAGTGATGTTGAGCATCTTTTCATGTGTCTGTTGGACATTTGGATGTCTTCTTTGGAGAAATGTCTGTTCATGTCTTCTGCCCATTTTTTAAATTGGATTGTTTTTTGGATGTTGAGTGCTGTAACTTCTTTATATATTTTAGATACTAAACCTTTATGGGAAATGTTATTTGCAAATATCTTCTCACATTCAGAAGGTTGTCTTTTAGTTTTGTTGATTGTTTCCTTTGCTGTGCATACGGTTTTTATTTTGATGTAGTCCTAATACTTTATTTTTGCTTTTATTTCCCCCCTTGACTCAGGACACATATCTAGAAAAATGTTGCTATGGCTGATGTCAGAGAAATTACTGCCTGTGCTCTATTCTAGGATTTTTATGGTTTCAGGTCTCACATATAGGTCTTTAAACCATTTTTAGTTTATTTTTGCATATAGTGTATGAAAATGCTCCAGTTTCATTCTTTTGCATGTAGCTGTCCAGTTTGCCCAACACCATTTGTTGAGGAGACTTTTTCCCACTGTATATTCTTTCCTCTTTTGCTGAAGATTATTTGACCGTATAATTATGGCCTATTTCTGGGTTTTCTATTCTGTTCCACTGATCTATGTGTGTATTTTTATGTCAGTACCATACTATTTTGATTACTACAGCTTTGTAATATAACTTGAAGTCTGGAATGGTGATAACTCTTTGTTTTATTTTTCTTTTTCAAGATTGCTTTGGCTCTTCAGGGTCTTTGGTGGTTCCATACAAATTTTAGGATTGTTTGTTCTAGTTCTGTGGAAAATGCTGTTAGTATTTTGATAAGGATTGCATTAAATCTGTAGTGTGCTTTGAGTAGTATAGACATTTTAACAATATTTGTTCTTCCAAACCATGAGCACAGAATGTCTTTCCATTTCTTTGTCTTCTTCAATTTCTTTCAACAGTGTTTTATAGTTTTCAGAGTACAGGTCTTTCACCTCTTTGCTTAAATTTATTCCTAAATATTTTATTGTTTTTAATGCAATTGTAAATGGGATTGTTTTCTTAATTTCACTTTCTGTTGCTTCATCATTACTGTATAGGAATGCAAGAGATTCTGTACATTGATTTTTGTATCCCCTGACCTCACTGAATTCATTTCATTCCTTCAAAACTAGTAGTTTTTTAGAGTCTTTAGGGTTTTCTATATATAATATCATGTCATCTGCAAGTATTCTAAGCTTTACTTCTTCTTTACCAATTTGGATGTTTTTTATTTCTTTTTGTTGTCTGATTGCTGTGGCTAGGACTTCCAGTACTACGTTGAATGAAAGTGATGAAAGTGGACATCCTTGTCTTGTTCCTGACCTTAGGGGAAAAGCTCTGTTTTTCACCATTAAGCATGACATTAGCTGCAGGTTTTTCATATAAAGCCTTTATTATATTGAGGTGTGTTCCATCTAGACCTACTTTGGTTTTTTTTATCACAAATGGATATTGTACTTTGTGTCAAATTCTTTTTCTGCATCATGTTTTCACATGAGCCACATAGTTTCCACCTACATCCCACTGGCCAGGACTCAGTCATACCTAACTATACATAACTATAAGCTAGGAAACATAGCCTAGCTATGTTTCTAGGAGGAAAGAAAACAAGTATGGTGAACAACTCACTAGTCTCTGCCACAAACTAATTAGATATAGTCACTGTAGTCATTAGAACCTCAAAATAGGGGCGCCTGGGTGGTTCAGTCAGTTAAGTGTCTGCCTTTGGCTCAGGTCATGATCCCAGGGTCCTGGAATTGAGTCCCACATCTGGCTCCCTGCTCAGATGGGAGTCTGGTTCTCCCTCTGCCCCTCCCCCTACTCATGTTCTCTCTCACTCAAATAAATAAAATCTTGAAAAAAAAAAGAACCTCAAAATAGGCTGAATGAAAGCTTTTTGAGGAATAAATCTTAAAGTATAAGCTCACTGCCAAATACACATTGTGAGTGCTTGTTAAATGCTACAAATTGCCATCAATTACTAGGGGAAATAGGAATTCATTTTAAGAAGTAGTAACATAACTTGTTTAAGGGCTGAAGAAGTTTGTCTCTGAAGAAAATGTGTGATTCAAATTGATCCTCCTTTATCTTACTACTTTTGAGAATCTGACTGCCCACACACCTTTACTGTCCACTTGAAAACAATTTGGAAAACTTACTGTCCTATGTCCCAGCCTGCTGAACTTCTGGAATAAATTTTATACATAATTACACAGTGGAAAGCTGGTGCTCTTTCAAATTGCTTGTCTACAACTTCATAGCAAAATGGAACTCTCTAACATAAATCTGAAACTGCTTGCTACTGCAATGGTAATTTCACAAAATCTATTTGTATTTTTGCAAATGCTTTGCAATCACTGCAATTATAGCTATTCCTTCGCCATCTTTGACAAAATTTCCATTTTCATTTTACAAGCGAGACAGCAAATGGAACTCAAAGGTTCTCATTATTTTGCAGTCCTGAACTGGGCTCCCTCTCCTGTATCTATCCCTGTAGATACAGATATAAATATAGATGATACAGATACAAACACAGATGTAGACATAGATGTAGAATAGACATAGACATACAGACACAGAGATATAGATGTAGATGACATAGATACAGAGACAGAGATATGTAGATATAGATATACCTACACCTGTAGTTCTATCATCTTTCTTGTTAATGTATTTGTGAACATGTATTAATCTACATCTTAAGTGATAAAAAAAATTGATAGAATTTGTTTTCATGAATCCCTGTCCCAATAAATGATAATCATATTGGTAGAGCTTATTTCCAAAAATTGTTTTCATAAAATCATTTAAATGATGGCAAAGGAAAATCAGATAATCCAAACTGTTTTTTAAAATTAATTTTTTAGCCAAGTTCATTTTACTTGTGTGTTAGCTTATTTGTTCTTCATTGTTTTCACTTCTCTGTTCATTCCTTCAGTCAATCATTCATAAATATGACTGATTTCATCTTTTTAGTTAACTTTAAAAATAGCTACATACGCTGGGTTTCTTTGCAGAAGGCACATTTTGAGAAACATGATTAGGGTTCAAGCTCCACGGACACAAAACGATGAGCAGAGAGTGCTTGCAACTATAGGTTGTATTCATGAGTTATACTTGTACATGCTAAAGAGATATCCAGTTCATCCATCCATTTTTTTTTTTTGCTTTATTGACGTATAATTAACAAACAAAAGCGTAATATATTTTAAGTGATTTGATATACATATACATTGTGAAATGATTACCACAACCAAGTTAATTAACACAGCTATCACCTCACATAGTTACCTTTTCCTCTTCTTTTTTTTCTTGAAAGAACACTTAAGATATATTCTCAGCAGATTTCAAGTATACAATACACGATTATTAACTATTGTCACCATGCTGTACATTAGATTCTCAGAATTTATTCATCTTATAATCAAAAGTGTACACCCTTTGACCAGTCCATGGTAACCACCATTCTGTTCTCTGTTTCTATGATTTCAACTTTTTTTTCTCTCAGATTTCATATTTAAGTGATACCATACAGTATTTGTCTTTCTGTGTCTGGTTTGTTTCACTTAGCCTAATGTCCTCTAGTTTCATCCATGTTCTTGCAAATGGCAGTATTGTCTTCTTTTTCATGGCTGAATAATATATCAGTGTGCGTGTGTGTGTGTGTGTGTGTGTGTGTGTGTGTGTATTTCACTCTTTATATTTATATATATGCCATAGTTTCTATTTCCACTCATCCATCAGTGGTCACTTAGGTAGTTTCCATAGTTTGACTATTATGAATAATGCTGCAATGAACATGGGGTGCAGGTATTTCTTCAAAATAGTGATTTCCTTTCCTCTGGATATATACCCAGAAGTGAGATCGCTGGATCATATAGCAGTTCTATTCTTAATTTTTTGAGGAACCTCCATACTGTTTTCCATAGTGGCTATATCAGTTTACATTCCCACCATCAGAGCATAAGGGTTCTCTTTTCTCCATAGCCCCACCAACATTTATCTCTTGTCTTTTTGATAAATAGACATCCTCGTTTATTCATTTATGCACCCATTCTTTACTTACCTATTGAACAGATACCATGTGCTGGGTACTGTCTTAGGGGCTGAGAGGATTCTGTGATGGACAAGATAGACAAAATCTCTTCTCTCATGGAATTTCCATTCCAGTAGAGAAGACATATACAGATGGATGGATGGATGGATAGGTAGAGATAAATGGACATATATGTATGTATTTTATATATTTACATATACATTTGTTGTAACGTGTATACATAACAATTATAGATATACTACGTCACTGGCAAAGCCAATTTTGTGATTTCCTGTTTCAATAACAGCCCTATGTAAACACTCGCGTTCTACCTCTGCCCTTGTAACATTTTGCACTTTGGGAAAATTCCCACCGTTGGTGAACAAAAAGGGTGAAGAATTATAAAAAATAAAGAAGTAAAGTCCATTAATAACTGAAATACAAATACAAGTGTTGTATTTTGCCATTACAATATATATATATATATATTACTTTAGAATTGCATCCCTCCTCCTTCCCTTCTCAGAACAAGACTCCAGGGTCCCAAGTTGTTGCTATTGAGTTTTTTCTTTTCTTTTCATCACATGAACACAGATTTATAGAATTCCAAAGGCCCTGATGGGGTGCCTGGCTGGCTCAGTCAGAAGAGCATGCGATTCTTGATCTTGGGATAGTGAGTTTGAGCCTCACACTGAGTGTAAAGATTACTTAAATAAAAATAAATAAATAAATAAATAAATAAATAAAAAGACCCTGAGAGATCATCTTCTCTCATATTATTTTATAAATGAGTCAAGTTAGGTTGAGTAAGATGAAGCAATTTGCCCAAGATTACAGAAGTAGCTGGAGGTAGAGTTGTACTAGATTCCAGTTCTAGTTTTATATCTCCAGGAGAGCACAACAGTGAATAATGATTGATTTTATAATACTAATGAGAAAACACTGGCAGACTTAGCTAGTAAGGGTGACTTTGAGGTTGTAAACAAGAAAATTGAAAAGTCTATTTGCAAGTCCTTTTTCTTTTCTTTCCATTCTTCTTTTAAGGAAGGAATTAGATTTCCCTCACAAAGAAGAAAATGACTTTCTGTCAGGAAACTGAGCTGAAAATTAGGAAAACAAGATACCTGAGGAAAAGAAGCTAAAATCAGTACAGTCCCCCCTAAACAAAGACCAGCAGTTATTTTTCTGAACTCTGCTCTCATAATGATTAAACACTCAACAATCTACAAGTCAGGTAAGAGGAAGTAAATAGATTTCTAAGAAACACATGAGAAAACTTTACTAAAGATCAAAAAGTACAAATTAAAATACCAGGATATCATTTTTTAAACCTGTAAACACACCAAGAGTGTTTCTAAGAGTAATCCTCTGTGCTTATGAGAGTTGGTAAAATGGGAACACTCATGCATCACTGGCTAGTGGGTGTGTATATATGTACAATTGTTCTGGAAAGCACTTTTTCAGAAAAATATACCAGGATCTCTGAAGTGTTCATGCTCCTTTACTCAGAAATATATTTCTAAGAATTAGTCCTCAAGAGATAATCAGAGATCCAACTAAAGATTTATGTGAAAGGATACTCATCATTGTGTTTGTTTTTCATGATGGCGATATTATAGACTAACCATCCAATAAAAAAGCTATGAGTAAATAAAGTATAGTATATCTGTCACATGGATTTTTCAATGGTTGTCAATGGTATGGGAGAAAATGTTCACAATATAAAGTTAGATCACAAATTCTCAACTGAGGATTATTCTGCCTACCAACAGACATTCAGCAAGGTCTGGAAAGACATTTTTGGTTGTCACAGCTTGCAGGAGGAGGTGCTACTGGCATTTAGTGGGTAGAGGCCAGGGATGTTGTTAAACATCCTATAATACACAGGCAATCCTCTCCCCCAACAACAAAGAATTATCCTGCCCAAAGTCAGTATGCTACAGTTGAGAAACTGAGTCAGATGAATCAAACAGAACACAATACTATGAACACTGATCTCAAGTTTTAAGAGCAAAAATGAGGACATCACTTGATGCTAAAACTGTAGGTTATGTTTATTTTCTTCTTTTTACTTTATATTACTAAATATTGTACTGTGAACATGTATTATTTGTATAGTAAAGTAAAAATTTTTTAATAATCCTTCAAAAGCTCTCTGCAGCTTCTTGCATCAAATCAAATTCCTCACCTCCACCCTCAGGATCACACATAATTTGGGCCTGTCTGACATATGGAAATGTTATTCTTCCTTACTTTTCACCAAGAACTCTCCACTTTAATTAGACAAATTTCTCCTGTATCCCTGAACACACACTGCTCATTTGTTCATCTCCTTGATTATCTGTGACACAGAGTAATTGCCTCCCTCACAGGATTGTTGAGAGGATCAAATGAAATAAAATGTGCAGAAGCATTTTATAATTGTCAAGTCCACAAATTTAAGTTTTCACTCTCTGTTGCCATGCCCACCTTCTATCCAGATGAATTAAACTTATCTGTAGCTCAACTCTTAACCCATAAATCCCTTTTTCTAGGAAGTCTGTCCTGACTTCTCTCATGCTGCTTTGGGAAATAGTGAACCCTACAACTTCGCCACCCTAATTAAGAGAAAGGTTGAAGTTGAAGCATAGTTTCCCAAAGTATGTTTCTTGGGACACCAATTCCATGAGACATTATATCAGACAAGGTCATGTCAGGAAACAAATGATATATTCAGACTGGGCAATTTGAGGACCTTTTAACAATGGGCTATTTACAAACATGAGGACAGAGTACAGGGAAGCCACAGAAGATAATTCAAGTCCCCACATCCAGTAATAGCAAGGAGCTGGAACCATCCCTAGGCCCCAAGGGGAAAGAAGATAGAGGATGGAATGGTGTACTGAACCCAGAATCAAAAAGAAAAGAACCACAGGGAGAAGGCTCCAGAGCTGGGATTTCTGTCCATAGACACAGCCAGCTATAAGTGATCCAGCAGAGTGTGACCCAGGGAATGAATACCCTACCCCAGTCTCCCTCCTCACTCTTTTCACCTGTGAATAGGCCTCTTTGGCCAAACCACCTCAGAAGTTAAAGGGTGTATTAGTTAAGGTTTTCCAGAAAAACAGAACCTATATTGGGTGAGGGGAGAGAAATTAATTTTAAGAAATTGACTCATGCAATTGGGCTGGTTAAATATTGCAGCCTTGAGCTAGAACTTCTTTGGGAAACCTCAGGTTTTGACCTTAAGGCCTTCAACTGATTGGATGAGGTGAATCATTAAGGGGAGTAATCTGCTTTACTTAAAGTATACTGATTATAGATGTTAGTCACAACAACTACAAAATACCTTCACAGCAACACGTAGATTTGTGTTTAATTAAATAAGTGGGTAAGATAGCCCAGCCACAGTTGATGCATAAAACTAACCATGACAGAGGTCCAGAAGGACCTGTTGATGTAGTTTATATAGGCTGGCCTCCCTCACAAACACATAGCAGAATAGAGAAAATTTCAGGGAGGATGGACCTGGAGGAGCAAAGAGTAAAAAGAAGCTATCCAGCACAGTTTTGTTTTGTTTTAAGATTTTATTTATTTAATTGACAGAGAGAGAGAGAGAGAGAGAGACAGGGAACACAAGCAGGGGGAGTGGGAGAGGGAAAAGCAGGTTTCCCACTGAGCAGGGAGCCTGATGTAGTACTGGATCCCAGGACCCTGGTATCATGACCCGAGCTGAAGGCAGATGCTTAATGACTAAGCCACCCTGGCGCCCCTATCTAGCACAGTTTTAATTAGCTATGTTGTGAGCAAAAGTATTCTGTGGTAAAATAAATTTGAGAAACACTGAGTTAAACAAAGTTAATCCAATTATTTTCCTAGTAAAATGATGAGGGGAGGCATTCTGAACAGGAGAGGTAGGACATTCAAAGACTCATGGGTTAATAGGAGGGTATAAATGTGCACTCCAAGTGGGAGGTGTAAATGAGCTTGTGTACCAGAAGTAGGATGTCCAGGTGAAGTGGGCCAGGCAAGGGGGCCATTAAGTAGAGGTGCTTACAGGCTGAGGACTTTAGAGTATATAATTAGGAGGTTTAATTTTATTCAAGAGGTAATTAAGTTATTCTGGGCTTCTTAGAATGGGAGTGACCTAAACTAAATAAAAGCTGAAGAAAGTATTCATGCTGCTATGTGTAGGATGCATTAGAATAAAGACAAGAAACTAAGAAGCCAGAAAGGAGGCAGATGATGCACTGTGGATCTAAGATGGCCACTGATTACTATGGGATTATGGTGGGAGTGAAAAGGAAGCAGGAGAGTCAGGAAAGTTTCCAGAGGAAAAAATGCATAATGGCAGGCTTGAAGTAGAAAGTAAAAGAGGGATATAATTCTAAAGTTGGAAAAATAGTTACAATGTTATTTCATCATAATTAAAGATCTAGGAAAAACACCAGGCTTACTTGTGGGAGCATGAGGGAGGTCATGAATTCTGTTTTGAGGCATCTTTGAGCTCTCTGAGTAGACACTGTGAGCAAAGCTCACCACTCCCCTCCAACTGAAAAAATTTATGGACAAGAAGTTATTGAAATTAGATGGCTGCAGCCATGTCCAAGGAATATTGCAAGGATCTGATCCTTTTATGAATCTCCTGAGAGATAAATGTGTGGAGATGACAACTAGTGGACAACAGGACAATACTAGAATGGTGGTATCAAGAGGAAACAGTATCATCATGTTACAAGCCTTGGCAGGAGTATAAACAACTTCTGTATTCACCAGAGAAATCAACTGCTTCTACGTGCTCTTCTCCACAGTGCCTATTTTACTAACTGTAAAAATTGGGTTGTGTACATTTTCATATTAAACTCTTTTGTTAAGCTTTTGTAATAGTCAAAAAAAAAAAAAAAGCTAAAGGATACTCATACAGTCCACCCAACTCCAATCAGCAACCAGTTCTTTCATTCCACACAAAAATTATAAGTTGCTTTATGTGAGAGGTCGAAATGACCCATTGTGCTACTGGAGAGCCACTTCTTACAATAATAGAATAATTGAGAATGAAATTACAGAAGCTTCTTGAGGAAAAAGCTCAGAAAAGAATAAGCTCATAATGGGAAACAATCAGTGTAATTGAAGAAAACCGAGGAAGGATGTGTTAATAGATGCAATAAGACAGTGTCTTTCATTACTGCAATTGATGAGGGGCTTCACACTTCAGTAGGCAAAGAATCAGGAACCGTGGAAGAAATGCAATGTGCGTATTTTTTTCACAAAGTATTAATCTCCCATCCTGGCAACTGAGCCATTCATGGAAATACATAAAGCTGTGTCCTATTCTCCATCACAGCACCCAGTGAGGACACAGGTAAAGCCTCACTCTCTCCAACCACCTACCCTGCCACAGTGAACAAGGAAGACCCTGCGAAGAAGGTTCTAACCCAAACCGTGGCCCAAAGGAATGGACACTGGTCTTCGAGTTGGATGATTTGGACCCTGACTCTGCCACTTTACTCTAACAAGCCATTTCACCTTTCTTAACCTGTTTCTTCACCTTTAGAATGGTGATAACTTACCTTAGAGTGATAACATGATCAAAGGAAATAATGTAAATAAAAAAAGTTTATGGAATGAAAATTATAATCCAATCTACAGTATTATTATTACTCATTGGGGTCCTTTTACTATGAGCAGTCACTCCAACCTCCACTAGCCCCACCTGGGGTACAAAAGGACATTTGGAGCTCTAGACTTGGGTTCACTGAGACCCATGGCAAGGTTCCATCCACAAATGGGTTTGCTAGGGTACCCAGTGAGTGGGAGAAAAGCATCTATGGCCCAGAACTTGGTCTCCTCCCTTAGTCCCATCTGGTTGCCATGGAAACCCCTAGTCATACTTTCAAGGATTCACTTGACCTGCCATTTTGAGTGCAACAGAGACAGCAAAATTGGCTTTAACATAGTTAGAATTAAATACTTCTATTAATTGCTTTTACAGAATTTTTCTGCCATTTAATAAAGAAGAAAGCATAGTGTAGTAATTTTCCCAAAATGTCAGTGAATGAGAACACATGGGTAATTTCTCCTCTCTCAGAATAGCTTGATCTTGCTTGATAAAATACCATCTCTCCTGAGTAAGAAGTTACTGTTTTCTCAGAGGATGTGGAAGAAAACTCAAAAATTCCAGCTGCAATGACAGTTCACTTTACAGAGGGCCTGAGACTAAGAAGGAATCATTACCTGGGTCCTCCTGCCACATCAGTCATTAAAGATCAGGAGGGATCTGAGATCCAGAAGTAACCGATGAAATCGAAGCAGCATGGTCAGCAAACCATGTTAGCAATTCCAAGGGTTCTACGAAACTGAAACTGTATGCTTCAAAGACACCGAATGTGTTAACAACGCAATGATAGCTCATATTTACTGAGCATTTACAATGTTGGCTATACACCATGCTAAGCTCCTTCATCACCTCATCATCATCACCTCATTGAATCCTCACAAAAATCCCATAAAGTTAAGTGCCTTCACTGCTTCCATTCTACAAAGGAGGAACCAGAGGTTTAGGGAGTTAAGTAAATAGTGTAAGCCCATAAAGAGATTAAGGAACAAAGCCACCATACTGGTATATGTAGGTATAATAAGAATCCCAAGGTCCAAGCTGCCTTTGCATAAATTCAGATTGACTATCATCAGCATCTCAAAGTTTTCCATTTAACTCTTTCTACACACACAGACCCTCCAAACAATCCTCCCACCCCAAAATATTCCTGAAAGTCTTAAAGGATGCCTCTCCTGTGCCCAACCACGGACCAGCTTGTCAGCCATAGTCAGTCCCTGGCATCTTCGTGGACCTTTCTCTCTCTTCCACTTCAAGCTATCAACGTCCTTGCTAATGCAGCCACTAGGGGAAGCCTCAATGCTCCCATAGCTGATGGAACTGATGGAACTAATAGAACAGCTCTTGGAACATCCTTGATCATATATCCCTGTGGTCCCAAAATTGCCAATTTTGAAAATGCCAGAGCAGCCCTGGGTGCCATGGAGAAGTAGCAACTGTGGCTCTCAACCTTCCACAGCGATGCCCATTGTCACCTGGATCCTAAAGCAGCTCATCCAGTGTCTGCTTTTCCCCTTCCTCGTGAGAGTTCAAAATTTGGCCTTCCTTTCCTAGTTTTTCCCAGTGCCAATCCCTCTGCCTCAGGCACAAAAGCAAATAACAGGGCATACTATGAAAGTCAATTTATGCTAGGGTGTTTTGCAGAGCACGTTTCATAATCTAAACTCCTATAATTCAAGAATAACTTTTTCATAAGACTGACAAAGAACAGTATCGTGTAGTTGTGTTTATCAGCTACCATAACAATAGCAGAAATAGTTTCCAATTCACCCAGCCCACCAGCTTTAAACATATGTGATTATTGATTTTTGGAGGAGGTTCACACTATTTCAACTTTCGTTCCAGAAATGAGACTTCGTACGCATATTTGTATCACATTATTTCATATTTATAAAATCCAAATTCACATAAGGCTATGTTAATATATGGACATTTCAGCCCTTCCCAACTCCCCCCCACCCCGCCACCTCCATCCCATTCCCAAAGGAGGTTTAGAATGTGGATAGAATGTGTAGAATGTGGATAACAAATGATTCTCAGAGAAATAAAAACAGATTACTCACTTCAGAGGCCCAAATGTAGCATGGAGGGCCAGATGCAGGGACTGCTGCCTTTGAGGAAGGTCTCACTGCGTATGAACAATACATGGATGCTAGAGGAAGTGAATGAGGGACTATCACAGTGGTGAGAGGAGAGTTTAGATGAGAGGACAAAACCAAGATTTTTTGCTATATACTTGAGCAGGGACACATAGGCAAGAGACAGAAGAGTCATGCATTTTGGTTTCAGGGAAGAGTTTTCAAAGACTAAAGAGAAAATAGGAAGAGAACATTTTATATTTTTATAAGCCACTTCCAGAAACAGAGTTCTTAGGAATGCTGTGGCAGAGCATACTAGAAACATTGAGAACAATAAAGATATCTAAGGAAGATGCTTTTTAAGCTTTGTTGGCACTAAGAATGTACTCTCCTGTTAGCATTCTTTTTTTCAAGAGACTGAGTACAGATGAATTACTGTCAATTATGCTTTTCTGCCACAGTGCTATTTTTTTAAAAGCAACAACGCTCCGAAACTGAGCCATATGGAGTCCCAATTGTATTCAGGTTAATACAAAGTTATAAAGAACTCCCTCTCTTTTCAGGAAAAAAAAAAAATGGCCTTCTGGCATTATCACACATATAAATAGATACCAGGTAAGGTTACCAACCTCTGAATCTTAGTTTGATCTTAACTGGGACATATGCCACAAATGCTGAGTACTATCTAGAATCAGAGCTATCTTCTTTCACATCAGTGGGTATGTTTAAAATATTTAGACCCATTCGAATACTCTGGATTTTCCCCAGCAAATGCTGGCAAGAGATTTATGCTTTCTGGGTAGTTTTAGATATGTATATCTTCATATCCTTTTTTTCTTTTATTCTCCTCTTCAGGTCAGAGTCAAATTTTAAAGATCTTAATCCACTCTACTGATAAATCCATCCCATCCTTCCCATTTAAAATAAGACAAAAATGGGCACCTGGGTGGCTCAGTCAGTCCAACTCTTGGTTTCAGCTCAGGTCATGATCTCAGGGTAGTGGGATCGAGCTCTGCATCAGGCTCCACACTCAGCATGGAATCTGCTTGAGATGCTCTCTCTCCCCCCCAGTTGTGCTGTCTCCCTCTCTCTCTCTCTCTCTTTCTCTGTGTCTCTCAAATTTTATCTATTTATTTGACACAGAGAGAGAGAGAGAGCACAAGCAGGCAGAGCGGCAGGCAGAGGGAGAAGGAGAAGCAGGCTCCCTGCTGAGCAGAGCCCGATGTGAGGCTCGATCCCAGGACTCTGGGATCATGACCCGAGCCAAAGGCAGACACCCAACCAATTGAGCCACCCAGGCGCCCCTCAAATAAATAAATCTTTAAAAAAATAAAAAATAAAGCAAAATAAAATAGGATAAAAATCATCTCATACTGATTTTTATTGACTCATCTCATATTCACTATTGACTAAAAATCATCTCAAACTGACTACTCTTATAAGTTAACTTTTGCTGTGTAACCAACCACCCCAGAACCCAGTGGTTTAAAACAACTGCCATTTATTTAGCTCACGATCTGGGGAGTTGGTTGGTTGTTCTGATTGGAGCTAGTTCAGCCAATCCCTGCTGGACTTCCGCATGCATCTGGAGTCAGCTGGCAGACAGCTGGTGGCTTGATGATGTAAGGTGGTCTCACTCATATGTTTGGCAGGTGGCAGGCTAGAACGACAGGGCCACATGTCTTTCATTATCCAGCAAGACTGCCTGGGTTCCTTCACATAGTGGGTCACAGGGTCCCAAGACAAACAAAAGCAAAAGCCGCAAGGCCTCCTGACGCATAGGTTTGGAACTCACTTGATGTCACGTCTACCACTGTCCATGGGTCAAAGCAAATCCCAAGGCCAGCCTTGATTTCAAGGATAGAGAAATAGACTCCATATGTTGATGGGAGAAGCTGAAAAGTATTGAGGCCATTTTTTTGCAATCTGTTCTATTATTAACATATATGAATTCACTGCCCACTAACCCAGAGAAAGGTACTCATAACTGAAAATTCATGCACTCCTTCTGCCATTTACTAGAGAGGAACTTAGGCAAGAACCATTTACTTGCTGCTCCTGAACTGGGAGCAGTTATTTTGGTAAAGGTCATATCAACACTACTAATAGGTAACCACTTATATGGTATGTGTGTTTGGTAGTAAAAGCCCTGCCTATCTGCTTGGTTCCAAGAGCCATTAGCATGGCTGTATTGCCTCCAAGGAGAACGTCCCCTTTATATATTTTCATTGGCTAGTTCATCAAGTGGAAAGACTGGCCCTTGGAATAGGACTCTGCCATAACAGAGTAGGACATGATATATACAGATGAGACATATCAAGAAAGCTGAATCCAGGGACTGGAGGAAGAGACAGGCA
The DNA here is from genome assembly GCA_028534135.1 of Potos flavus. Taxonomy (NCBI): domain Eukaryota; kingdom Metazoa; phylum Chordata; class Mammalia; order Carnivora; family Procyonidae; genus Potos; species Potos flavus. The sequence continues at coordinate 92,884,076 of CM052901.1, read as the reverse complement.
TGGTCTCCCAGTAAAGAGTGGGAGTGGGGTTGAGAGGGAATGGGGCCTTCACTGGTTACAGCGCAAGAGAATGTCCTGGATATTTGAGGGGGCAGCTACTAACAGATATTAGGCATATGAAATGGTGATGGAAAATTTTAATCACCTTCCAACTTTGTCTAGCCCCTTTCTCCCTAACCTACACTCTTCTTTCCCACATCCTCCATTCTCACTCCAATTGATTGATCCCCATTTGCAATTTTCTAATTGATGTCTGCTTTATCTTAATATCTTGACACAGCCTAATATAGTGACCAATTCATAGAAGTAGTGAGCAAGAATGGATGACAATATCCAGACCCTCGAAATTGGTGAGTCGATTGATTCACTTTTTCTTGAAGTTTTCCCTATGTCTGAGTGATCAGGTAATGCAGATCAAGATCATTCCCACCTTCACCAATTCTTCTATAATGAAATTCCTAGTGGCACTCAACAAAAAGTTACTGGATGGAAGGATGGATGAATAAACGAATACCAAGAGCAGAAAGAAATTTTGAGGAGCAAACACAGCAGCAGTGAGAGGTGAAAGCCTGGGAATGGACGGGAAGGTTGTTCAGAGGTTTTCACTGAAGACGAGTGCAGAGGACGAAAACATTCCACCCCTGCTGCTCTGTAGCAGCAGACTCACGTGATAGCAAATCTGGTACTTTTATCCCCACAATGTCTCCAGAAAGATCTGGATGGCCTGATGTTCCTGGGTTATTTTGGTTTTTAACTGTGACTAAGCTAGGTAACGTTTTGAAACAGAAGCTTCTTTTAAATAATATTTTGCATAGCCTTTTGACTATTCAGTGAGTTCTCTCCAAAATTTATTTCCATTTCCACATTTATGTCATCCACAACGTCAACAGCATTTTTATTCTGCAATATAACAATAAGATCATGTAGCTTACAGACATCTGTAGCTTGTGGTTTTTTAGAAACACAGGTCTGTAGTATTAAAATTTTAAAAGATAAAACTTGTAACCATCATTGTGTTTCTCTGCCCATGCATTATAAATTACCATTATACATTATAAAAATACCATTACACAACATAAACTGTGGCATTAAAAGATAACTTAAATAAGTGAAATATTATTCTGCATTTTGTGTGTTTAGTTATGTAGTCCCAAATCTGATTTTGGACTGAAAAGCCACTTGAATTATGCTGAAATTGTGCATGTCAGGAATAGTTACTTCAAAATTATATCAAAGTAAAGAAGTTAATAAAATCAACTTTTTAAAAAAGCAAAACCTGCCCATATCTGGTATCTTCCTTCTATAGTATCTGGCATTTGATAGTGTATTTTATTATTTTATTTCAATTCCATATTCAAGGAACGCTTTTGAAACCATTTTGATTACCCTGACAGCTGAAATGAAAATTTTACACGAACAGCATCTTTGGAGCCAAAGATCTGGTTGACACAATGAATGCAATGATGAAAATAATTTTACAACGGCCCAGCCTAGCATATTGGCTTCATTTAAAATTTATATCAGACAGGTTTTTTAAAGCACTTTTCCTCTAAAAGAAAACAGTAGCTTTCAGTTCTTTCTGTTGGCCAAAATAAGTCCTAAAGCTGTGGAGATTTGAATAGTTAGCAGAGTCCCAGAAACCCATTGCCCAGAATCCTATCTGAGAATTACTTTCAGAGGTTTTGGAAAGGAAAGATACCCTGGGAGCTACACAATTAATAAATTAGTCCATTTTCATAATAACAGTAGACTCCTATAGAGATTTAATAAATTGTGCTTGAACATGTGAAAATGCTCCCAATAAAGGTCTGCCCTCTCAAAACTGTGGTTCTAAAGGGCATCAACACAGCAGTGGTTGCAGATTCAGACTGGCAATCAGATTTAAGACACATTATAGGCTTTAGTGTCCATGTACATGGCTTTGTAGAAGGATAGAGGACAAGAAACAGCACCTTCATCAGGACACCCGTGGTAAGGAGGATCATAGACCCCAATGATGTCCATATCCTAGTCCCCAGAACCTATGAATACATTATATTAAATGGAGGAAGAGGTTTGAAGCTGCAGGTGAAATTAAAGATGATAATCAGCCGACCTTAAAATAGAGATTATTCTGGATTGTCCAGGTGGGTAATCAATCACACGAGTCCTTAAAAGTGGAAGAGGGAAGCAAGAGACCAGAGTGATGCCACGTGAGAAGGACTCTATCCTCATTACTGACTTTAAAGATGGAGGCCTCTAGAATCTAGAGAGGGCCAGGAAACAGGTGCTCCACTAGAGCCTCTGGAAAGAAACAGAGATCTGCTGATACCTTGATCTAACTCATTAAGATCCATGTCAGACTTCTAGCCTATGAAACTATAAACTAATAAATTTATGTTATTTTAAGTCACTAAGTTTGTGGAAATTTGGTATAGCACCCATAGGAAACAAAAACAACACTTAACAGCTACCCAAGTACACAGCTTTTTCCCCTACACCCATGCAAGAAACGCAAGGCTGCCACAGAACGATATCCAAGATCACCTCGACACAGAGAAACCACAGCTTTAGCTTCCCAACAATCTTTTTTTTTTTTCCCAACGATCTTTTATATGGTTCTAGTGACATGGGCCCAAAACCTGCATGCTAGCCCCCAGCAGCCCCAGTCCAGAAGCAGTCCCACAGATCAAAGCTTCACAACAAACATAACAGGCACAACATTCCATGTTTATTGATCACCACAGTTTCCAAAAAAACAGGACTCTGAAGTCATTCTTATAGGCAGACCTGAATCAGCCCAGTGTGAGATTAACCCTTTACTCAAAGTTGTGACCCCAACGTCATTCTATATGTTCACATGCTAAATGTGAGGAATCTGTCATTGTTCAAATCCTGCATACACACAGGGCCTCCTCCCCATAGACACCAAAAGCCAAGACACCAAAAGCCAAGGACATGCTTTCCCTGGACACAGGCAACTAGGAAGGACATGGCACATGACCTATGCTCAGCCAAACAAGATGGCAAGAAGGAAGTCTGGGATCCCTTTCAATATCATCAGTCACAGTAGCATTCAATGCCTAGTGAGAGGAGTAGTGGAACCCAAAGGGCCTGGCCCGTGACATTTTCTGTGGTTCCTCCTGCCCAGATTTCCTTAGTTCTGGCCCATCTTCTAAGTCTGGTTCAATAGCTTTTCCATCAATTCCATGAAATATTTGATATCTTTCCAATCAATTCCCTTTCTACTTAGGATAAAATCACTTTATGTCATGAAACATTGGATCAGCAATTGTTACAATAAGGGGACTTCAGACAACAGATCTAGAATTCAGGGGAATCTAGACTTGATTATATAACCTAGTTGGGGTTAAGGCAGTGAACCTTCACGAATAGAAATCTGGTAACCTGTGGCCCAGAGTGGAAAAGCAACTAATCAAATTACAACTTTTCCAATATCTGCTTGAAAGTAAGCGTTGGGGGACTACATTGGTAATGCCATATATAACAGCATGAGAAATCAAGACTGAAGAGTGACACTGCTAATATTAGAAAAGTTAAAGAAAGAAAATGACACACTGAAGCCCCTAATTATTGACTGAAAGCAAACTAAAAGGACTTTTTATGTCTGGCCTAAAAAAGAATGTCTTATTTGTTGTAGCAACAGTATAAAACTACCTAAAATCAAATCCCCACTTTAATGGGGAGTTAATGAATAATGTCAATTGAAACCCAGCCTCATTAAATGCCTTATATGAAAGTTAGGGCATCAATAAAGAAAGAGTATGCCTTGAGAATTGCAGTTGTGGAAGGATTTCAAGAACTCAAACACCCAAATCCCAAACTCAATCTTCAGTTCAAGCCACCCTTCCTCCCACATCTGATGAGGCCATTCATGTCTTGTCTAAAGACTCTGTAATTTTCTGTCCTTGCTAGAGTTGCCCTACAGAGGGAGCCTCTATCAGCTCACAGGCCCTGAAGCCCCTTAATGAAGGGAAGCCAGAGAGGCTTTAAAGAGGAGTCCTAAAACTACTTCACGAAAATATATTGGCAATATTTCTTCTATCCTTTCCCAAAGGGACCTGTGAATATTTACCAAAGAACCTGTGCATTGGGCAAGGGAAAGTACCTTTTCAGAGATTACTAAACACTGGATCTGAGTTACCACCACTGCCACTCACCAATTACAGTGAGGGCTTAGAAGATTCAGGTGATAAATAGTTTGAGTCCAAGTCGAAGTCTGCTTTAAAGCGGACATAATGACATTCTGGACTCAGCCCATGATGGTTTACCTGTTTTCTAAGGATTTGTCTATCGCTGGTAGAATCCCTATATTGTCTCTGATCCATAAGTAAAATGACCCTAATGGAAGCCCCCCAAGTTATGCCATCCACTTAAAATGAGAAATAAAGAGCAATATCATATCTGAGGGAATTATAGCAACTAGCATGACTGTAAAATCCCCAAGAAATGCAGGTATGGTGATTCCTACTATGTCCCCACTTAACTTTCTGGTTTGCCCAGTGCAGAGGATGGGGGCTTCTTAGAGGATGATGGTGAGTTGACATAAGCTTCACCGGGGAGTGATTCCAATTGCAGCTGCTTTTCCAGATGTGGCCTTCTTACTGGGGAAAGTTAACCTAGTCCCTGATATCTGATATTTATTCATTTATTAAACAAATATGCATTGAACATCTAGTGTTCCAGGTAATTTTGTAGGTGCTAGGGATATTATAGTAAACAAAACAAACAAAAATGCCTATCCTTATCCTTATGGAGTTTTAGCTCTAGCAAATATTTTTGTCTTTTCAGACAAACATCAGAAGCATCTTGCTTTTACCTAGCAGGGATAGAACACCTTACAGAGTTGTCACGGGGCTTTTCTAGTGCTGCCCCACAATGTGGTATGCAGGAAATTTGACTTTCTCACCATTCCACAGAACGACTCTGAAAACTACACCATACTGAGCAGAAATTTGGGTTCAAATCCTATCTCTAATGCTTTCTAGCTGTGTGAATTTGGGCAGGTTACTTAAGTTCTCTGTGCCTCCATTTTCCTCTCCATAAAATGTAAAATCTCATGGTATTTTTGTGAGAATTAAAGGAGTTAATAAAGTGCTTTAGTACCTAAAGGAGTACATTTTCCGCAACAATGGTTTTCATATAGAGAGAAGCCAGGACTTTCGTGTTACCAAGTCAGCCTCTGCTTTCCCCTGAGGAAAAAAGAAAGGCAAAAAAAAGAGGTGGGAGGTTATTGTCTCAATTGGATCCTTACTATCAAGGGTTAGCTGAGCTGCTACTGTTCAGTGCAGACGGGGGTAAGTAAGTACAAGTGAAAAGAGGTTAAGTCCCATGATGCCTCATATTGTTTTCATGTCCAGTGATAAAAATTAAAGACATGTTAAGACAAGCAAATCCACACAAGACCACCAAGGGTTCCACTTCCTTAGGAATGAAGGTTTGAGTAACTCGACTAAATGAAAAACACTGAGCATCTGAGATACAGGTTGCTGGCAAAGAAGACCTCAAATATGTATGTGAAGGCAGAAGTTACAAATACTAGATATTGACTTGTGGCCATAAGTATCGGTAAGGACAGTAAACGTCACACATTTTCTTCATTGCTGTGACATAAAAATCTGGAAAGAAAGGTGTATGTGAATATTGTATAGCCAAAGGATAAATTATAGTCCTTTTTTTTTTTTTTTTTTAAAGAATTGGCTTCCCAGCATCTGAATGCTGTCCCTAAATTTGGAGAATCTGCCATTGTGTGAATCTTGTGGAAAGCAGTTCCTCTCGCCTGCTAACAAAGAGAAAAGATCAGATCCTGGCTTTCCCTGAGCCCTGGCTGCTGGGCTAAGGGCACACTGTCTAAGTTTGGCCAATCAACACTCCCACATAGGTCTTTGAATCTTGAGTTAGTCTCTCAAAGAAGCAAGGTCAGTTGGAAGCAAGGTCATGCTGAGAGGGCACCCAGCGTCCAGGGCAGCAGTACTACTCACAGCATTTATGTCCAGCAGGAGCAACAGAAGGGCCCAAATCAGGGGCACCTGGGTGGCTCAGTCGGTAAAGTGCCTTCAGCTCAGGTCATGATCTCAGGGTCCTGGGATTGAGACCTGCATTGGGCTCCCTGCTCAGCGAGGAGTCTACTTGTCCCTCAGCCTCTGCCCTTCCCCCTGCTTGTGCGCACATGCTCTCTCTCTCTCTCTGTCTCAAATAAATAAAATCTTTAAAAAAAAAAAAAAAAAAAAAAGAAGGGCCCAAATCAAACTATTCCACTGGAGAGTCCTTGAAAGAAATTCTGGTGGCTCAGTTTCATACCACAGTCTAAATAAGGCTCTCCAAGTTTCCCATATTTCCTTTGAGCTCTCTAATATCTTACCAATAAGCTTCTTTTCTGTTCAACGTAATGAGAGTTACTTGATATGATGTGCAACCAAGAACTTGGGCAAGTTCTCACAGAAAAAAAGGACTGAAAGGAAATATATCAAAATGTCAACATTTTAGAATTAAAGTGATTTTTATTTTCTTTTTATTTTTCTGTATTTTCCAAAGCAAACATATATTATTTTTACAACTAAATGTTAGTAGACATAATAAAAGTAATCCTAGTCAATGGTAATTAGTCTATTAGTAAGCCAACTTTAGAAAAGTAAAGTACTGAGGAATACATAAAAGACAGGTTTTGACGGTGGGTAGGAAAAGGATGAAGTAGAGAATACCTCTTTCAGACAACAGACCTAGGTGGGACAGTGAGACAGGTCATTTAGAGAGAAAAATACCTGAAAAGCGTGTCTTAGCTTAGGCTAGCTTAGGCTGCCATTAACAAAATACCATAGACTGGGTGGCTTAAACAACAGACATTTGTTTTTTCACAACTCTAGAAGCTAGAAAGTCCAAGATCAAGCTTCCAGCAGGGTTCGGTTTCTGGTGGCAGCTCTCTTCCTGGCTGCAGTAGGGGAGAGCTCTCTGGTGTCTTTTCTTGTACCGACACGAATTCTATTAGATTCAAGCCCCACCATATGACCTCACTTAACTTTAATTATTTCCTTAAATGTCCAATCTCCAAATATAGCCATAATAGGGGTAAGGCTTGAGCATATGCATTTGTGGGGGACAGAAATATTCGGCCCATAACAAAGCAGATGCGACATTAAAGAAAAATTTATCCTGGTTCTGACATTTTCAGAACCCTGCGTGAAGAAGAAATGTTCAGAGGGAGGGAGGGAAAATGAATACAAATATTGTCCTTTCATAACATTTGGCATGACCTTGGAGATGCATGTCTGAAAGCGTGTGGTAGACAAGACTGTTAGCAGAGAGGAGGTCAAGAACTGAAGAGATCATACTATTAGAAGGATCATTAACATAGACACAGTCCATTCTCGTTATTTACAGATTCTGTATTTGCGAATTCACCTACTTGCTAAAATTTCTGTATGACCTCAAAATTGATGTTGATGGTGCATTAGTAGTCTTTTGTGCACATGTGCAGAGGAGCAAAAAACTCTAGTTGCCCAATGCACACTCTCATACCTGAGGTCAAACAAGGTGACACTGCCTTCTTGTTCCAGCTTTCATATTGTAAACAAGTGTCCTTTTCATGGTCTATTTAGTGCTGTGTTTTCTGCATTTTTGTGCTTTCTGTTGGTAACTTCACTATTTAAAATGGCTCGAGTCATGCTGAAGTTCTGTCTACTATGTTTAAGTGCAAGAAGGCTGTGATGTACTTTATAAAGAAAATATATACATTAGATAAGCTTTCAGGCCTGCCTTATAGTGCTGTTGGCTGTGAGTTCAATGTGAATGAATCAATAATACATATTAAATCATGTGTCTTTGAACAGAAACACACATAATACAAGGTTACATATTGATCGCTTGATGAAAATGTTGTAACCAGAGGCTGGCAACAACCTACACCTATATCTCTCCAAGGGGCTCAAGGAGCAGTGGTTCAACATTCACATATTCAGTGTTCACTATTACTTTACAGAACATAAATATCACAGATAATGAGAATCAACTGTATTTAAATTGCCAAGAATTATGCAGAAGTAGTGGTGGAAAGAATGACAGGAAGTCTGAAGATACTTTTTTCCCCAAGGAAGAAGAGTGACCCAGGCATCTGGAGATGACTACAACAAGAAAGAGTAGAAGGTGGTAAGGTCTGATGGCATAAGATGCAAAGCCGGAGGATTTTAGAAAGGAGAAAGAAGTTTCTCAAAGCATCGGTGAGGACCAATTAAACATAAGGAATGGTCTAAAAAAAAAAAAAAAAAAAAAAAGGAATGGTCTAACCTCAGAAATGTGAGACATCAGGGGCAGGTTTGTGACTTTTTTTTTCTTTTTTTTCTTTTTTTTTTTTGGTTCTTGACAAGCTCTAACCCTCTCCAAGCCTGTGGGCACCCCCTCCTCCTATCTAACAGGACACCTGTTTTTCCCCCTCCTACACAACTACAATAGCAGGTCAATCCTCTTCTAAACCTCCGTGTTGGGAAATAGAAAAGATCAGCTATGGAGTGCAGAAGCATCATTCTATTTTACAACTCAAAATATCACAAAATATAATAATTTTCCTTTGCTATTTCTATATAAACACTTCTATTATGCCCATAGAAGACAAAGGTTACCTTTTGAGGGGAATTATTCATAAGGAAAAAAAGGAGAATTGTGAACAAGTCAGTTAGGTGATCTCTTCAGCATATGAAACTAGGGCTTCAACCTATGACTAACCCGAAAGATGAAAACAATTGAATTGCAGAAGCACTCCTCTATTTAATTTAACTTTTGAGAGGCCTGGCCAATGTTCTCTTAAAATTAATTTCACTGAGTGATACTTCAGGGATGAAAGAGAAACAGAACTTAGAGTTAAATAGGGCTGTCTAGGTGGCTCAGTCCATTAAGTGTCCGACTCCTAGTTCTGCTCAGGTCATGACCTAGGGTTCCTGGGATCGAGCCCTACATCAAGCTCCATGCTAGGGTGGGGGAAGGTCTGCTTGAGATTCTCTTTCCCCCTCTGCCTCTTCCCCTCCCCTCACCTCTCTCACTCTAAAAATAAATGAATAAATCCTTAAAAAAAAAGAACTTATGCTTAAATATAATCACGCATATTTATAAACATGCTGTGATTTATTCTTTATGTTTTTTCTCCCAACAAAGAATTCTAAATTATTGATTAAGGCTTCTAGCTTTAAAAAAATCTTTGGAAAAGAGGCCTCCTTCTGAAAAGCTCAAAGATTAGTGGTCAATCTTAAAGAATTGAAAAAAATTAACAAAAAAATGTAAAATTCACTCTGCCTTCATAATTAAGCCAGCTTGTAATAAGTTTTCTTTAGAGTTTTAGCAGTTATGAGATTCTTGATTAAAGATTCACCAAAAGTTTAATATCCAACATTAAGTTCCAAAAAATATTCAGACTTGATTTTCTATACTTATTTTGGGTTTCTCATCTAATTCCTTTAAAAAATACTAAAGTGGAAATCAAATAACATGCCAATTTGACAAGGTCTTTCTGCCTTCAGAAACAGGAAAAACAATATATTGGTAGCACCAACCAGAAAGGATTGAATATCTAATTGACTCAAAGTTTAATAGAATAGCTGAACTAGGGTACAGTGGGGAGAGATGTTTCATGGGTGTAAAAATGGTCTAATTTCTATAAGAAATATTTTAAAGGCACACTTGGAACTCCTGATTGATTAAGTTTAAAAAAGAGTAATACTGCCAAGGGCTGGTACAAGTAGAGGGAAGCAGGTGTTCTTATAGTTGGCAGCAATATAAACTGAGTCCAACTTTCTGGAAGGCAATTTGGCAAAAGCCATAATAACAGATGTCCTCATTGACCAGGACTTCCACTTTTTGGAATTTATCTTAAGAAAATAAAGGAAAGGGGCGCCTAGGTGGCTCAGTGGGTTAAAGCCTCTGCCTTCGGCTCAGGTCATGATCTCAGAGTCCTGGGATCGAGCCCCACATCGGGCTCTCTGCTCAGAGGGGAGCCTGCTTCTCCCTCTCTCTCTGCCTGGCTCTCTGCCTACTTGTGATCTCTCTCTCTCTCTCTCTCTCTCTCGGTCAAATAAATAAATAAATAAATAAAATCTTTAAATAAAAAAAAGAAAAGAAAGGAAAGATGTAATAAAATATTCCACATTGATTTCTTGGTTGCTTAGAGAAAATGGAAACAATGAAAATTCCTACCAATAAAGAATTATTTCCATAAATGGGTCTTTCTTCTCCCACCCTTGCCTACCCCCTTCAGTCTATTCTCAGGACAGTGGCCAGTAACATCTAATTAAAATGCACTGACTTGGGACACCTGGGTGCTCAGTCGGCTGAGTGTCCAACTCTTGGTTTCAGCTTAGGTCATGAACTTGCAGTCGTGAGGTCAAGCCCTGCATCAGGCTCCACACTCAGCATGGAGATTGCTTCAGATTCTCTGTCCATCTCCCTCCCCCTCTGCACTTTTCCCTATTCCCATGTGTGCTCTCTCTCTCAAATGAATAAATAAAATTCTTTTTTGAAAAATGCAATGACTTGACGGTTATGTCACTCCTATGCTCAAAAGCCTCTAATCGCTCCCCATGCTCAGGGTCAAAGCCAAATCTTTAACATGGTCTAGTGCCACATCTTGCATGGTATAGAGCTGCCATTTAAAAAGTGGCTCTTGGGACACCTGGGTGGCTCAGCTGGTTAAGCAGCTGCCTTCGGCTCAGGTCATGATCCCGGGGTCCTGGAATCGAGTCCCACATTGGGCTCCCTGCTCAGCAGGGAGTCTGCTTCTCCCTCTGCCTGCTCTGCCTGCTGCTCCCTCTGCTTGTGCTCTCTCTCTGACAAATAAATAAACAAAATCTTTAAAAAAATAAAAAATAAAAAAATAAAAAGTGGCTCTTGGGGCACCTGGGTGGTCAGTCGGTTAAGCATCTGCCTTTGGCTCAAGTCATGATCCCAGCATCCTGGGACGGAGCCCTGCATCGGGCCCCCTGCTTGTCAGGAAGCCTGCTTCTCCCTCTCCCTCTGCCTGCCACTTCCCCTGCTTGTGCTTGCTCCTGCTCTCTCTCTCTCAAATAAATAAATAAAATCTTTAACAACAGCAACAACAAAAAAGTGGCTCTTCCCTGGGCACCTGGGTGGCTCAGTCGGTTGAGCACGTCCAACTCAGTTTCAGCTCAGTTAATGATCTCACGGTCATGAGATCAAGCCCCTCATCAGGTTCCGTGCTCAGTGTGGAGTCCACTTGAGACTCTTTCTCCCTCCTGTTTATGCTCTCTATAAAAAATAAATAAATAAATCTTAAAAAAATAAAATTAAAAATGACTTTTCCATGAACAAGTGTATGTGTTCCAGTTAACCTGTGGTCTTCACTTTAGACACTGATTCACCTTAGACACCGAAGAACCTAGAATCTTAAACAGCTTCCTTGTGAAGGACATTCCATTAGATATTCACCTTGACAGATATCCTGCTACATAACTTTTTCACATTTTCTTCAGAACTGTGATTATATAAGAGATACTGAACAGAAAGCTGTTTTTCCCAATCACCACCAAGTGGCTATCATCTCTCACCTGGACTACTGCAAAGCCACTTACTCCATTTCTTGACAGCCACCCCTGTCCTCTCTAATCTATTCTCCACACTACAAAGTAATCTCTTTCTGGGCAGAAGACATGAATAGACACTTTCCAAAGAAGATATCCATATGGCTAACAGACGGATGAAAAGATGCTCAACATCACTCATCATCAGGGAAATGCAAATCAAAACCACAGTGAGATACCACCCCATATCTGTCAGAATGGCTAAAATTAACAACACAAGAAACAACAGATGTTGGCGAGGAAGCAGAGAAAGGGGAATGCACTGTTGGTGGGAATGCAAACTGGTACAGCCACTCTGGAAAATAGTACAGAGTTTTCTCGAAAAGTTGAAAATAGAACTACCCTACGATCCAGTAATTGTACTAGAAGGTATTTACCCAAATGACACAAAAATATGGATTTGAAGGGGTACATGTACCCTGATGCTTATAGCAGCATTATCAACAATAGCCAACTATGGGAAGAGCCCAAATGCCCATCGACTGATGAATGGAAAAAGGCGATGCGGTATATCTATACAGTGGAATATTACTCAGCCATAAAAAAGAATGAAAGCTTGCCATTCACAATGATGTGGTTGGAGCTAGAGCATATTATGCTAAATGAAATAAGTCCATCAGAAAAAAACAAATACCTACAATTTCACTCATATGTGGAATTTAAAAAACAAAAGAGACAAACATATAAGATGGGGGAAAAAAGAGAAAGGGAAACAAACCATAAGAGACTCTCTTTTTTTTTTAATTCATTTGAAACAGAGAGAGGAGAGAGAGAGAGAGTGCATGAGCAGGGGAGAGAGGCAGAGGGAGGGGGAGAAGCTGGCTCCTCGCTGAGCTGGGAGCCCAATGCGGGGCTCGATCCCAGGACCCGGAGATCATGATCTGAGCTGAAGATAGATGCTTAACTATCTGAGCCACCCAGGTGCCCCACCATAAGAGACTCTTAACCATAGAGAACAAACTGAGCTTTGACAGAGGGAGGTAAGTGGGGGATGAGTTAGATGGGTGACGGGTATAAAGGAGGCCACTTGTCATATTGAGAACTGGGTTATAAGTTAGTGATGAATCACTGATTTCTACTCCTAAAACCAATATTGCACTGTATGTTAACTAAATAGAATTTTTAAAAAAAAATTAAAAAAAAAAAAAACTAAATAGAATTTAAATAAAAATTTGAAAAAAAATCTTTTTTTATTTTTTTAAAGATTTTATTTATTTATTTGTCAGAGAGAGATCACAAGCAGGGGGAGCAGCAGGCAGAGCAGGCAGAGGGAGAAGCAGGCTTCCCGCGAAGCAAGGAGCCCAATGCGGGACTCAGTCCCAGGCCCCTGGGATCATGACTCGAGCCAAAGGCAGAAGCTTAACCGACTGAGCCACCCAGGTGCCCCAATAATCTTTTTTTTCAAAAGTGGTCATAATTAACCCACACTTAAAATCCACTGGTGCCTTCCCATTTCTCTACAGATAAAGATCTAAATTTCTGATGGACAAAGTTCGAAAACAGTGCTACACAGTGGAAATATATTATGAACCACGTATGTAATTTTAAATTTTATAGTAGCCATAATTTTTTCAAAAAACTTCAAATGGTAAAACACTGTATTTCATTTTAGTCAATCTATCCAAAATAATTATCATCCCAATATCTACTTAATAATTCAAGTAGATCTTAAATATTTCACTACAAAAAGCAATAGTAGTTATGTGAGGTGATGGATGTGTTAATCATTTCACAATATATACGTGTATCAAGCCATCACATTGTACATCTTAAACTTAAACAATGTTACATATCAATTCTATCTCAATAAAGCTGGAGATACTTTACATTTAGTTTTTCATACTAAGTGTTTGAAGCCTACTTTATATTTTATTTTTGCAGTCCATCTCAAATTGGACAAGCCACATTTCACGTGCTCTATAGCCCCATGTGTTTAGGGGCCACTATATTAGACAGTGCAGCTCTACAAGGTCAAGTATATGCCCACCCCTTGAGCTTTCATATGACAAATAATCTGAAAGAAGACAAATAACCAAATTTTTAAGTGGGCAAAAGGTTTGAATGACATTTCACAAAAGGAGATGTACAAATTGCCAATAAGCATATGAAAGATACCCAACAGCTTTAGTCATGAGGAAAATGCAAACCAAAACCAAACTGAGACACGACTTGACACCACTTCACACCCACTAGAATGGTTATAATGGTTATAATTAGAAAGACAGACAATAACAAGTGTAGACAAGAATATGAAGAAACTGGGACTCTCATATATTGTTGTTAGGATTGTAAAATGGTGCACGAATGGCACCCAGTCTCACCAGCTCTATAGGTTGACCTACACTGCAGTTAGTATTAGCCATGCAAGCTTCACCATGGCTTGGCAACCATACTATGTTCTCATACTTAGATGTGTTGTCCTAATGAGGTGGTACTAATTTCACTGGAAAGCTCCTGAAACAAATACTGGCTCTAAGTCTTGCCCACTAAGCAGGCACTGTTTCCCGACTGGGTGAGATACTATGGGGAAGATAGGAAAGCATTGGATTTAGGTCAGTGGCCCTGGGCATGAGCCCAGCTCCACCAATCTCTGCCTGTGTGACCTCAGGGAGTTGCTATATCATTCTAAGATGCAGCTTCTACTTCTGCAAAAGCAGGTTTAATAACAACCGCCTTTTTGAACTTATCAAGCAGCCCTGTACATCAAGAGAGGCAGCATATAAGAATGAGCTCTGTAGTTATAAATGCTCCATGAGTCTGGAGTTGTTAATCATTGCCTTCCTCGCCGTTTTTTCTTTTGCATTTTGCCCTACTGTTACAGTTAGTCCATTGGGATATGCAAATTATCCCCCAGTTGCTGTAGGACAAGGAACTACCTGATCTCCTTCAATCCAACTGGAGAAAAGTCTATATAAAGGGGCACCACCTGGCTAAGTGTTTGATACATCTATTCTCTGAGTGTTTTAAATGACCTTTCTCCAACTGCTGATCATGGTAGCTTGATTTAAAATCAAGTGTGTTATTGCTAAAGTTGGCACAAAATCTGAGGGATGACATTTGTTCTCTTCTTTATAGTTTTCCTCTATTTTTTTTTTTTTTTTTTAATTTTCCAGCAAAAAAAATATACATTGCTATTTAGGGGAAAGTGTTGTTTAAAAAGAAAAAGAAAAAACTTCAATACTGATTCTATTTTAGACCGACCATATATAGCTAAAGCTTTCTTTCTTTCTTCTTTTTTTTTAAGGTAGGCTCCATGCTCAGAGCGGAGCCCATTGCAGGGCTCAAACTCACGACCCTAAGATCAAGACCTGAGCTGAGACCAAGAGTCGGTGCTTAACCGACTGAGTCACCCAGGTGCCCCATGTAGCTAAAACTTTCAAAACACTTTTTAAGTACAAGGTTTTGTTATAAGAACTTTGTATATACTAATCATCTCGACAAATCTATAAAGTACGTATTATTATTTTACTTCTTTTTATGTATAAGGAAATAGAGACCCAAAGATTAAGCATCTACCCAGCATCACACAACTAGTAAGTGATGGAGCTGGGATTCGAACTGTTAAAAAGAAAACCACAGGCCCAAAATGAATCACTTAGTCCAAGTCACCAAACCAGAACTTAAAACCTAACCTAACTGCAGTTCTAACCTCCCAGAGAAATGTGGTCTTAATGGTCAGGAATTTTCTGATCAGTAAAAATGAAATAATCTGTTACGTGTGATCTTTCCATTCCCTCCCCTTACCCAAGGACGACGAGGTAATCCACCTAGTAAAACCTCCTCTCCTTCCCTCTAAGGGAAGGTGACTTTGCCTGAAATGATCCCTTCTTTTCTTTTGCTAATGATTTCCCTACCCCATTATCCTTCCTATAAAATCCTTCCTTTCTGTACAACTCCTCTGAGTCCCTCTCTGTCTAGCATCCCTATTGCTAGACAGGATGCTGCCTGACTCATGAATCGCTTAATGAAGCCAATTAGATTTAGCCAATTAGTTCAAATTTACTCAGCTGAATTCTTGTTTTTTAACAGAACTCAGGTACTTTGGTGTCGGAGTTCTTGCTTTTAACTAGTATTTTACCTAGTGACTAGTATTACCATCTACCATGGCTCTAAAGGTCCAATTACCCAAGCAGGTTCCCTTGGGGAAAAATTAGTGGTCTACTAGACTGTGGGATCCCCAAAGCAAGAACTGTGTTATCTATCTGCTTCTGTACCAATTAGCTTTTGCTGCATAACAAACAAGTCTAAAACTTAAGGACCTAAAAACGACAACCACCAATTTCACTCACAGTTCTGTGGATTGGCACTTGGGCTGGGCTTTCTTTTGCTGGTCTTCTGCTGTGCTTGGCCGAGTTGCATCAGTTAGTTGCTGGCCTGCAAGGCAGCTCTGCTTCCACCTTTTGGCTGTCAGCTGAGGCAACAGGAGCCCCACGGCCACTGGTGTCTCATCATCCAGCAAGCTAGTCTGGCCTTCCTCACATGGCAGCAGTGTCAGGGTCCCAAGAGCCTGAAGAGTGGATAAGCCCCAGTGAACAACAGCTCTTCTGGTCTCTGCTTGTATTACATTTGCTACTGACCCAAAGCAAAAGCAAATCACATGGCCAAGCCCAGAATCAGTGTGGGAAGGGACTACCCCAAAGGCCTAAATACAGAGGGGTAAATAATTGGTGACCACTTACACAATCTACCAATATCTCCATAACCCAACACAGAACCTAATAATAAGTAGTAGGCACAAAATAAATGTTTAGTGAACTGAACGCTGTTTCCCCTTCATGAAAAATCAAGATAAGACCAACAATCTCTCTCCTCTCCGCACTAAGGATACCACATCGAGCAGATGTAAGAGTCTGACCCACCCCTCCTCACAGAGGAACACCTCACTGTGGGTGATGGGGCCTATCACTGGACAGTCACTTCCTAACACAGGGTCTTCTCAGCTCTTGGGGTGAGGAGTGTGTTCTTACTGGTGGCTGCTTCCCAAGCTCTTAGAATCCCAGGACTTGCTCCTATCAATGATTTCCTCAAGCTTCCCAAGGGATTGCCCCTTCTCCCACAGCCTCTGTGGGGTCCCCTCAGGGATACCTCTATAAAGCTGCTCCAATTAGCATCCCTGTTCACCCTCTAGAGGCTCCTTAAAGTTGTACAGCCATTTTAGGAAAACTGTGCAAAACCATTCTACAACTATACCAGAAGAAACAACTGTGTGTGCTTTAGGTCAGTAGTTTTCAACAGAGGGCGCTATTTTCACCCGGGGGACATGCAGCAGTGTCTGCAGAGATTTTTGGTTGTCCCACCCAGGAGAAAGGTGCTGTCATTAATGGGCAGAGGCAAGGGATGCTGCACATCCTACAAGCACAGGACAGCCCCACCACACAGAATGATCCGGTTCAAAATGTCACAAGCATCACAGTTGAGAAACTGCCTTAGATTCTGAGTGAGTCCTTGTTCATCCTAAGGAGGCACCCACCGCCCCACCAGGGGTTATTACATAGCTGGACGGAACACTCCCTCTGGGAAGAATCAATCTTTAGTCAACAACCCTAAATTCTCTGTGTGCAACTTAAATCTCAGGAACAATTTGTGTGGCATCCTATAATTCCATAGGTTAGACAGACAAACTTAGTTCTAAATGGGAACTTGGTTACAAGCAAGATGATCTTATCGTCTCTTTCTATTAGAATCTATGCTCAGTCCTACTGATTCTGAGAGCAATTTTCTCAGAAAAGAGCCGTGCTTAAAGGTTTTTATTGTAAGCTAGTTAATAGCCTCAGGAAATAAAAATGGCTTCCAGCGGAGGAAAGCATTGTGGGACTTCCCTGTGAACCATCTGAACTCTTTGATAAAATGTACATTAGTTGCAAGGAATAAATGACAGGCATTCGGTTTTAACAAAATGACAGTTGTTTCATGGAGGAAGAGAATTTCTTACTGTCAGAACACCAAGCACCGAGGGAATGAAAGCTACACAGACATTGCTATGGCAGCTCCATGTACAAAAGCAACAAGAAATAAAAGCCCTGAAACTAGTCACCCATCTTACCATGGGGTCTTAACAGTGCTAATTAGAAGAGAGGAGCTGACATTTCCCTAACATGAAAGATAAACTAAAATATACCCGGGAAACTTACTTCTGAAAATTTCTCAGAAGAATTCAATAGTAAAGGTGCTTTTTATTAACCTTGGACTTTATTCCTTGCTTGCTCACTTTCTTATGCTCCTTTATGCTAGTAGCCAGGAACATTCTCCTCACTCATCACCTGGAGTTCCTCATTCACGAGTGAGGCAGGGAGAGCAAGAAGGAAGTGAAGGGTCCGTGGCTCCAGCTGTTCGTTGCTTTACTTTGAAACTCTTCCTCCACTTCTTCCCAGATTCTGAGGCATCCAAACACTTTCCTCTCCCTGCCCTCCATTCCTGTCTCCTCTTTTCTGCCTCCTGATCTCTGCAACCCTGCCCTCAACATTGGCCATATCTCCACACCATGCCTGGAATACCAATGTTGGAGGGAAAGGTGCATCACTCCCTCCATACCCACCTGGATTTGCTGTGTGGCACAAAATAGATTTAGAACAAAAAGCCCTCTACGAAAGCCATTCTCCTCATGCAAGGCCATCCAAGGAAGAGCTAGGAGTCTATCCCCAACCACTTGTATTAAGGACCTAGCTTCCTATGTGGACCTCATCCTCCAGCATTCTCCAAGCTGGCTGCTATCTGTGACTGCCTAGACACCTCCATGTAAGCTGTGGAAGAGCAATCAAGTGTGCCCAGGACCAGGCCTTGGCAGAGGAGTTTCTCAAGAAAAAGTCCCCTATTTGGTTCCCGACTGGGTTCCACCACTACTGGTTCTTATTCTAGAAGCTTCTAACCTCAGAGGAGAAACTTTAAGGAACCATGAGGCTGGGTTCCCCACACAGGCTAAGAACTCCCTTTGGCTGAACGTCATTAATTTCCGTCGAATCACAATAGAGTCATAATCTCTGTGTCAAGTGGTAGCTCTGGATTGTAAAGGACAGAGACAGCGGACATGCTAGAACAAAAGGATGGCCCAAATGTATACTGAAAAAACATAAACTTTTGAGTCATAAGGTTCTTTATAAATGCATATTCTGTACTAGACACTGCACTAAGCACTTTATATACATTTTCTCATAGCCTAGCTGTGAGACCTTGGGCAAGGTGGTTAACCTCTGTTTCTGTTTCCTTTACCAAGTACACATAGCTACTTTACAGAGCTATTTTAAGAATCAGTTGAAATAATGTGGAAAGTTCCTGGCACATGGTAGCTGTCCTAGCCAGCTCGGGCTGCCATAACAAAATGCCATAGATTGGAGGGCTTAAACAACAGAAATTTACTTTCTCACAGTTCTGAAAGCTGGGACGTCCCAGATGTTGGGGCCAGCTGATTCAGTTCCTGGTGAGAGCTCTCTGACTTGAGTTGCAGATAGTCAGCTCCTCAATATGTCCTCACATGGCCTTTCTTCAGTGCATATGCACATGGAGGGAGGGAGAGACCCCTATCTCCAAATACTGTCAAACTGGGAGTTAGGGCTTCAACAAATGCATTTTGGGGTGACACAAACATTCAGTCCATAGCAGCAGGCATTAAATACACAGTAGCTATTATTACTATTATAATTATTATTAATAAAACAGGTATTGACACTGAGGAAACAGCTACAGTGGCATGGCCTTGACTCAAACAAAAGAGCTCTGGCTCTCGCTTGAGTACTCACTTACCTGAACTGATACTGGCAGAAAGTAAAGAATCGGTTTCTTGGTGCCCCTTCTGAGATTCCCACTGCTGGAGCAGCGCCGAGCTATTTCACCTTGCTGTATCTCGAGGCCTCTGGTGAAGAATGGTCCCCCATCACTGGTTGAACACCAATGATCTCGGCAGGCTGCAGCTGTGCCTGCTAACCATGATCCATTCAACCATCTACAGGGCATTCTCTATGTCCTGACACATCTAAAGTGCTACATTCCTGGGGGCTCTGCTTTCTTCCGGTTGGGCAACTTGTGATCTTGGTTGTTCTTCCTTATCCCGAGGATTCACAGCACCCAGGATCAAGATTCTCCCCTCTTTAAACGTCCAAGCAGATGTCTCTACCTTCTCCTATTCTCTGATAATCCAATCCGGTTATAGGTTATCTTTGGGGTGGCCTTTGTGCCTCCCAGGAAATTCTTCCTTTTCCATCCTGGAAAGGGTGAAAAAAGTATGTTTATCTCTACCTTGATGATCATCAACTTCAAGCAAATAAGCCTCAACCACTGTCTCCATGATTTTCAAAAAAAATTTGCTGACAAACAAGAGGCTATAAAATTTCAAGAAATTTGGTTAAAGGGGAATAAACAACCTCATTGTTTTCATGGAATATGGAATATGGTCTTTCATGGAATATGGACTCCCATAGGTTCTTAGAGGACAATTAATCTGTACTTCCAGATGAAATTTTGAAGTCTCTCTCAGTCAACTCCACCTTTCACCTCACCAAATGCTAGCAGAATGTCTGATGAAAAGAACATCAAGTTGGACCTCAACAGATCTGGGCTCTGGACCAAACTCCTACTCGGTCTTGTGTATCCCCACCCAACTCTGAGACTGTAAGCTTGAAGTCAGGAATCATGTTTCGTACCTAAGTAGCAAAACAAAAAGCACTTTCATTTTTAAAAATTTCCATTCTTTCCATAACAGCAGGCTGAGGATGTAGTGGTTATGGAGAGCTGGAGGCACCCCTGAATGCCTTACCTTCAGTAAAACGACTTTTCCATGCATGAGGAATAGTATTGACTGGGAATACACAAGACTCCAGAAAGAAGCCAAGATAGCAGGAGAAAGGGAGGAGGGGCACCTGGGTGGCTCAGTCGGTTAAGTGTCTGCCTTCAGCTCAAGTCATGATCTCGAGGTCCTGG
Source organism: Potos flavus (assembly GCA_028534135.1). Lineage (NCBI taxonomy): Eukaryota > Metazoa > Chordata > Mammalia > Carnivora > Procyonidae > Potos > Potos flavus. The sequence continues at coordinate 92,863,590 of CM052901.1, read as the reverse complement.
GATCGAGCCCCGTGTTGGGCTCCCTGCTCAGCAGGGAGTCTGCTTCTCCCTCTCCCTTGTCTCCTCCCCCCGTTCATGCTCTGTCTCTGTGTCTCTCTCAAATAAATAAATAAAAATCCAACAGGATTTTTTAAATTGAAGGAAATCAGTCATTTATGACCATGAAAAATTTATTCTGCAAATATCAGCTCAGTACCTCTTATACAAGCATTTGCCCAGAGCTTGAGTGAATGTGGCTGTCATATTCTATTCCTTTCTCATTCTATTTCACAGCTTAGATCCTGTCCTGCTCATCTACATGCCAATTTAATACAGCTGCTGAAAATTCACAGGGTACAAAACTTAAGGCAATATACAAATGTTTTTGAAAGCGTAGTGTAGCCTAACAATGAAAGAGTTACTCACTGCATCTTACACAGAAATATGTAAATGTTATTAAAAGGATCCTAAATTCCCTTTGGAAGGAATCATTCTGAAACTTTCACTCTTGGAAGACTGTAACTACCATTTAAATATTCCCAATCCAGTCACGCTTTCCCCACTACATGGTTTTCCTTAAAGTTTATCCTAACTTTGAGAAAGTTCAAGAGTTTGGAACTAAAATTACAACTGATTAAAGCAATGTTTTCATCCCTGGCTGTGCATCAGAATCCTCGGTGCTCCCTCCAGGCCAATTTATTCAGGATCTCCAGAGATGGGCCTGGACATCAGTATTCAGATTCTCATGGGTGGCCAGTATTGGGAGGCACTGTATTAAAGGAGTTGCCTCTTGCTATCTTAGTAGAAAGGGGGGCGGGGGGCATACCTAGGTCAGGCAGAGGGAGTTCATAAGCCCGGTAAGCACACCAGTTCCTGAGAGGGCTGGCAAGAGCCAAAAAGGATGCAGCTTTGGAGAACCTGGGCACTACCCAGAAATCTGAGGCAGGGACACATCCAAGAGGACGAGGGCACCCCCACCACATATGCTGTCTCCTTGAGGAACCAGCCATGTTTCTACAGTTGAGCTAGACACACAGAATCGTTCTGGTATCAAGAGACTCATGTAGCAGTAAGGCGACTTGGTTAAACTTCCCTACAACACTCTCTTGCTTCTAGAGAAAAATCTATATGATCTGTAATTCTGCAGGGAAGTTCTGTGTCCTCTGACCCTATTTAAGCCATCATTAAATTACTTCTCAACTGATGTTAAAAACAGTAAAAACAGGGGCACCTGGCTGGCTCAGTGGGTAGAGCATGTGACTCTTGATCTTGGGGTCACCTGTTCAAGCCCCATGTTGGGCACAGAGTTTACAAACAAAACAAACACAGTAAAGACACTGTTGAATGGTTATGTCTTAACATTGATTTTTATATTATTTGCTGTGAGGCTGGTGGGCAAGAGCATGAGCATGGTTAGAGAGTAGAGGTGACAGAGTGGTCTGATGGGATACGGCCCACCCCTATTTCAAATGTCCAAACCTCCTAAAAAGAACAGAGCACAGCAAATGATATACACAGGTGAGTATATGTATGTTTATCACTGTGATTCGTGAAAGAAAACAGAGGATCCTTTCCTCCACCGTCCATAGCTTCCCTGTCACCTCTACCCATTCCTAGTTTATGGTTTTGACAAAGAGTTAAAAAGAGCAAGCAGATGCACACAAACAAAACAGGACACCTCATTCCAGTACCATGTATCAACCAACCAGCCATTGATCTTTGAGACGCCAAGATGCAAAGACACATAATTCAAATTCTTATAGCCCCAAACACTAGGTTGTCATTTTCCCATTGTATGGAATGTGCAGGGTGGCATATGCATGAAAAGAGTCCCAGAAACCCTCAGCATTACAGAATCAAACTGTAAGCTTCTGACAGTGTTACCTTGGAAATGAGTGCTGGGATTAGGAGAGTGGCAGAAAAGGAAGGGTGACTCAAAGAGAAGGAAGCAAGATACTTTCCTGGACTCAGAGAACCTCAGAGCTGAAGGTTCTTATTGGAGTTTCATGGCTCAAAATGATCTCAAACAAGTGGTTATCCAACCTGTGAGCAATGCCTCCTGAAGCTGCCTACTCTATTTTCTGTTACTAATCAGACACATTAAAATAAATCTCTGGACTGTAAGCTCCTCAGAGCATAGATCTTAGCCTGTGTTGTTCACTGTTATGTCTCAAGTGCCTAAATAGTACCTAGCACAGAGTGGTCACTCAAAAAATAATTGTAAAAAAATAATAATAATAATAATTGTTAAATGAATGAATGTCTCCTGGTAGCTTCCCATGATGATTCTATTTCTACCCTGAAATATCCAAAAAAAAAAAAAAAAAAAAAAGCCTATTTTTCTTCACTGTAACAGCCCAGCAAATATTTTAAGACAATTATCAACTATAGTGTTTACCCCTGCCCAACCCCCACTGCAAATTTTTTCTTTTCCAAGTTTCACATCTCTGTTCATTTATAACCATTTCTTACAGGGTGGGATACCAGTCCCCTCCCAAAGATGTATTGGATGCCTATTGTACAGTCACCACTGGGAAGGGTCGAGACTCTCAAATAATTCTAAGTAATATCCACTCCATTCATCAGAAACAGACTCTGTCATCCACCTACATTGTTCTAATTTGTCCATCAGGACAATTATGAAAGACTTTGGCAAATGGCTAGTGTAAATCCAGGTGAACTGTGTCTGCTATTTTGCCCCAACAGAGTTATCTGGCTACCTCATCCATCAGGAGAAGGAGGAAAGGAGCAGGAGGAGGAGGAAAAGTAGGGAGAGGAAAAAGAAACGAAGTTAATTTAGCACTACTTCATGACTTTATGCAGTGGTTGCCAACCTTGACTTCACTTTGGAATCACTTGGGAATTCTCTATAAAAGATAGACTCAGGGGGTGGGGGTGGGGGGGTTGTCACGGGACCTGGGTGGCTCAGTCAGTTAAGCGTCCAACTCTTGATTTAGCTCAGGTCTTGATTTCACGGTTGTGAGATCAAGCCCCACATTGGGTTCCGCACTGGGCATGGAGTGTGCTTAAGATTCTCTCTCTTCCTCTCCCTCTGCCCCTCCCCCCCAAAATAAATTTAAAAAAAAGATAGACTCCTGGGACCCCATCTGAGAGATTCTGATTTAATTGCTCTGGGATGTAGGCTGAGCACCAGGATTGTTCAAAGCTTCCCCCAAATGACTCTAATGTATAGCCAGGGCTGAAGACCATGGCACTGCATTCATGCAAGCTCCTGAGGATCAACCCGTCTCTTTTAAAGAGCTCACAATCTTCTCTTTAAACCCCTTCTAGAATATTGCATCTGGCCTTCCACCCTTTTTTGAAAGTAAAGTTTTAGTGAAACACAACCATGCTCATTCATGTACACATTGGCTGTTTTCATGCTTCAACAGTAGAGGAGAGTAGTTGTGATGAAGACCATGTGGCCCGCAAAGCCTAAAATATTTATTATCTGGCCCTTTAGAGAAAAAGTCTGCTGACATCTAGCTTAAAATCAACATCAAATTCACCAGCCTATAGTTCGCGGAATTCATGGCCTTTCTCTTTCCGAAGATCAAGGTGCTGTTGTTTATTTGTTTGTTCTTAATATGTGGACCTTCCCACCTATTATTTTCCTAGACCCTCTCCTACTATGTATGATTTCTTAAGAGAGACTGGCAGTATTTTGGCAATATCACTTATCACAACTCTAAAGATTAGAAGTAATAGATTTTGTTATGATATATGAATGTATGTAGTAGAAAACCTTTTAAGGTTGCCTTTGACTGCATTTAATAATTGTCATGTACATGAGAGTACTGACCAGAATGAGTGTGCATTTTACAAGCGTTTATTTATACTTCCTATTGGAGCCTTCCACATACACTGTGCAGCCAAGCATCCTACTCCATTCTCTGAACCTGCAAGCTATTAAAACCTAAAATTACAATCTATATAACACATAATACTTGATATATAATGTTTACTATTTAATATATACCATATCATATCTAATAAGCAAGTTATATCTGTGAGGCAGATATCACTGCTGTCACAGTGTCTCCTGGGCATTTTTGGATTCCACCCTGCAGGTGTTTCTAAAACTTATGATCAATGATCCATAGGAAAAGAGCTCTAAAATAAATGTATTTCACTAAAACTTTAGACATGAAGAATATAAGGGAAGACGTAGACTTTTAAGAATATCTACCCCACTCGACTTTCCTTAGATTATTCCCATATTGCACAATAATCTGAATTTCTTTTTTTTAAACTATTTTGAAGATTTATTTATTTATTTTTAGAGAGAGAGCAAGTAGGGGGAGGGGCAGAGGGAGAGAATCTTTCAAGCCAACTCCCTGCAGAGCAAAGAACCTGACATGGGTCTCCTTCCCACAACTCTTGAGATCATGACCTGAGCTAAAACCAAGAGTCGGCCAATTGACCAACTTAGCCACTCAGGTGCCCCATAATCTCAATTTCTGATATCATTCAGCATGATCTTTTGGTAGTGTGGTGTAAGCATTTATAATTATATGTAATTTTTACACATGCACTTCTACCCCAGGTGAGTTAGAAATAGTGATACTTTTCTCTAACACCTGCACAGTTAATGCGGGCTTTCTTAGAGCCTTGTTTTCCGTGTGACATTGGTAAGTCCTAGAAACTGCCACAGCCAGAGAAACTGCATCAGAGCATGGACCTGCTTCAATCACAGACTTGCTCTGGTCCTAACAGCTTGCAAGTTCACAGCACATGATGCTGAGCTAGGCTGCTGGCAGTCCTCAGAAATTAAGTGTGTAATCATGCCTCCTGCATGAAAATCACTTTTGTTTCAGTCAATAAGCCTATGAAGAAAACAGAATCATTAATTGGAAAAGTAAAATCTGAAAAAGCATTTTAATGCGTCTACTATATGAAATGCCTTCACCACTAGAAAGCCCTTTGATTGAGGGGGGTGGGAAAACTGCTGGGAATTGACAAAGGCTAAATGATCTTTGGAGCTACTCCTAAATCTTTCAGTGGTTTGATCTGAATCGGAAGTAATGAAAGGCTGTACAGCATACCCCAGCACCAATATATACAATTTATTAATGTATACTTTGACAAAAAGATATAGGAACCCATTTGGATTACCTTAAAGTCACAAATATTGAAAACACACAACAGCATAGGCACCTGGTCTTGGAATGGCCAAGAAAATGTCTCTCAGCTCTACTTCAGCTGGACTGCCATCTTACTACTCAGTGGTAGCTAGCCCTGCTTCCTGGTCCCTCAAGTTGTGACAGTCTACGTCATTGCTGATTTCTGGAAATATACTTCAAATGGTTGCAAAGGGCTATTGCACTTTAAGTGTTGAGTGTGTGGGTTTTGTGATCAAATTCTTTTCAAAAGCACTCTATTGGGACGCCTGGGTGGCTCAGTTGGTTAAGCGGCTGCCTTCGGCTCAGGTCATGATCCCAGGGTCCCGGGATCGAGTCCCACATCAGGCTCCTTGCTTGGCGGGGAGCCTGCTTCTCCCTCTGCCTCTGCCTGCCTCTCTGCCTACTTGTGATCTCTCTCTCACTCTCTCTCTGACAAATAAATAAATAAAATCTTTAAAAAAAAAAAAAAAGCACTCTATTATCCATAGTGGATTTGTGCTATATTTCTCTCAGCCAGAATGTTTAATTAACCAGAAGACCCCAGTTTCACACGTAGCATAACCTAGTTGAGTACATCAAGTCACAGAGAAATAATTGTTCTGATCCACATCTGAGCAGGGAAAATCATACTTTGTTCTTTCCTCAATCAGAATATTCCACATCCCAGCTAGCAGTAGTAGAAAGGGGATTTGACTCCGACCCATCAACTCTGAGCAAGGAAGATCACGCTCTGTTTTTTTCTCCCTCTCAGTGTCCCACATCTCAGGTAAAAATGGTAAGGGTGGAATCTGACACTGGCCAGACTGGCTCCATAGCCCACGTTATCTGCACTTCACAATAACACTTCAGATTGTGTTTTAAATATATCAAGGCTGCTTTCTAATTAAAATAAAGCTGGGGTAAGTATTTTAATAAGGCAATTAGTCACCTAATACTCTCTGTTGGTCAAATTCAAAGTTAAATATAGTCACCGTATGACCTACCAATTCCACTCCCAGGTATATACCCCAAAAAAGTGAAAACATGTTCACGCAAAAACCTGTACATGAATGCTCAACACAGCATTATTCACAAGAACCAAACAATGGAAACAACCCAAATTCCTATCACTGATGAATGGATACACAAAATGCAGCATTTCCACACAATGGAATTTTATTCGGCCACAAAAAGGAATGTTCTGACACATGCTATATCCTGGATGAACCTTGAAAATATTATGCTGAGTGAAAGAAGACTAACACAAAAGACGACATACATATGATTGTATTTACATGAAATGTCCATAAAAGGTGAATCTATAGAGACAAAAGGGAGATTAGTGGCTGTCCAGAGCTGGGGAGATGAGAATGGGGAATTGGGAGTGACTGCTAATGGGTACAGAGTTTCTTTTTGGAGTGATAAAATCTTCTGGATGAGATTGTGGTGATAGTTCATAACTCTGTGAGTATACTAAAAAACCAATGAATTGTAATCTTTGAAAATGAGTTTTATGGTATGTGAATTACATCTCAAATTTTAAATAGAAGGGAAGGAAGAAGGAAAGGAGGGAGGGAGAGAAAAAGGGAAGGAGAAATAAAAGCCTAGCACTAAGAGAGAATACTCAAGGAAGAAAAAAATTGGAATGGGGTGGGGAGAGAGGGCTCCCCAAGGTTGGGATTCAGCCCTCGCCAGGGAAGGCGTGGCTGCAACCCACCTGATGGCAGAGAAGTTTGCTGGATCGCCCTGGGCCAGAGCTGGTCTGTGAAACAAGTGGAGCCCTGCCTGGGCGCTGCAGGCAAGAGCTGGCAAGCTGGAAATCCCTCTACTGAGAGCCAACAGGGGAAGGTGGTGGGAAGAAAACTGCCCACTGGGGTGCTGATGAAATTCATTAGAAAGCTGGCCTTAGAGGTATTGTTGAACTTGCTTGGAAGTTGGCAAGGGCACTGGCCAGACTCTACAGAAAGCCACAAGGGTACCACCCACAGGGATGCCGCTGAACTCACAGGAAAGCCAGCCAGGGCATCCATGGAAGGTGTTGTTGCTGGGCCCACCACAGATGGGGCACCTGCAAAAGTTGCCATGAAACTGCCTGCAGGGGTGTCCCTGAAACTCACTGGGGTGAGCTTCACTAGATGTCTCACATGCCAACCCAATACCACGGGAGGAAGAAGAAGCAAAGCACACAGAATCCAAGAAAAGAAGCCCTGTCTTGCTCCAGAGTTTCTCCAGCACCTACTACCTATGAAGCTTAACCTGGTGCCAGCTGGCAATGGAAAAACATTCCAGTATCACAATCCGGGCAGAGTGGATTTGGAGCTGAAAGACAAAAAATTGATAACGGGCACAAATACTAGCTGTTCTTCAAATACAATAGTTGGTGTTCAAATAAGTTTGGAAAACACTACTTAACATACCACCCTCAATTAATACACATTGGTGTTTTAGCAGAAAGAACCCCCACTGAACTCTGCTCAAAGTAGCATTTCCAAAACTTACTTGATCACAGAACTCTGTTTCTTCTGCTAATCCACACCCCCACAGAACATTCACTGGGAAACTGCTCTGAGCATGGTGTGGTGAGACCGGCTTGCAGTAAACAGAATAGGAGAGAAGCAACGGTGTTGGAGAGCAGCTTCTCTGCCTTCACTGAATCACATGGAGCCCGTCTGCTGTTTAAGGGACTCCTCTGGAACAAAATGCACACAAATGAAGTCATCTGGCTGGGCTCCTTCATGGCATTTCCATCATTTCACTTACTGCACATAAACCATAAGTTCTGCAGACATTGTGGAAATACAGTTTATTTAGGTAACTAAAAATATCCCTGAGTGGCATTTGGCCATTGCTACATTTCCCAACTCCTCCTGTTTGCCCAGTTCTTGCTCTAAATTACCCCTCGATGGTACAAGGAAGAGAAGATGGAATTTAAAAACTGGAATTGGTATCAGGGTCACAGGCCTTGGATTACCATAATCCTGCCTGGCCATTCACCCCAATTTCCCTTTTTGGGGGTTCTTGAGGGAACTAGAAGTACAAAAAATAATGGATAAGAATCAAAACAGTGTTTTATTATATGCCCACTGAAAGGGGCAGACTGCAGCCAAGAAAGTGGTGAGCATAGGTGGGTTATGTGGGGAAAGAGTCCCTACATCATTCAGTCTTGGGTTCCAAATCCAGTTCCACACCACTTCTGGACAAAATAGGGGAGGAAAAACTTATTTTTCCTCTACCCTTTCAAATTCCCAGCTGGGGTCCCTGTAACTGAAGGCAAATTAATAAGAGAAGCAAACAAAAGTTTATTAACATGTGTACCTCATGTATATATGGGGGATAGCCTGGAAAAACTGAGTAACTTACAGAGGTGGCTTAGAATTCAGGCTTAAATACCATCTGCAGCTAAGGACAAAAGAGAGAATAGAAAAAAGAGAGAGAGAGAGAAAGAGAGAGAGAAGGGTGTAAGGGAGGCCAGTTATGGGGAAATGACCAGGAAAAGTACAGTGAACAAGAGAAAGATTTGTTATGCAGATTTAAGCCAGTGCCTTCTCCATCAATAAGGACATGTAAGTGGCAATCCAAGCTACTAGAAAGATTCAAATTACCTATATAGAAAGTACAGAATTCTGGCCCTCTCTTCTCATTTGCTCTGGGGGAAGCCAGCTGGCATAATGTAAGCAGGCCTATGGAAAGACCCAAGTGGTTAGGAACTGAGGGAGGCCTCTGACCAACAGCCATGAATATCTAGGACCTCCTGCTAACAGCCATGTGAGTGGGCCATCTTGGAAGCAAATCTTCCAGCCTCAGCCGGGTCTTCAGTTGACCACACCCCCAGCTGACAGCTTGGCTACAACTTCATGAGAGACCCTGAGCCAGAATCACCAGCCAAACTACTCCCAGATTTCTGACCCTCAGAAACTAGATGATAATAACTTTTTGTTGTTTTAAGTTACTAAATTTTGGGGTACTTTGTTACACGGCAATAGATAACTAATACAGATTCTCCAAATATAATTCTGAATAAGTCATTCTGAACTCTGGGATTCTATCTCACTTCTACACACACACACCCAAAAGCCTTGAATAAAATTCTCTGGTCATGGTATCTGATGAAACCAGGACTGATATCTCCAAAATCTATTCTAGCACAACTACATTTCTTGCGTTTATTCCCACATTCATTCATTCAACAAATATCATCACTCACCATGTACCAGGCAATGTTCTAGATCCTGAGGATAGAGTAACAAGCAGGACAGACAAAAATCTCTGCCCTCATGGTACTTACATACTTAGTGAAGGAGAAACAAACAACAATATATAGAATGTTAGATAATAATAAAAGCTAAAGAGGTAAAACAAAGCAGTGGCTTAGAGATCAATCAAACTTCACTTCTGGCTCTCAAAATAGTCCAGGGAGGTATCTCTCCATGTGGTGATGCAGAGACAGACTCTTTTCATCTTCTGGCTCTATCTTCCCAGAGTCTCAGAGTCCTCTGAAGATGACTAGCAGATGAAGAAAGTGTGGGATGAGAAGGTACACCTGCTCCTCAGTCACCTCCAACCAGGAGTGACACACATCCTTTCTACTCACAAACCATTACAAAATGTTACATGGCCCCACCAAGATGCAAAGCAATCTGGGAAACGTAGCTCCTCAAACAGGAGCCAAATCTTTGGTAGGCAGCAAATTTTCTCTGTTACAGCTTCATTGATCTATTCCAGCCTTGCCTGTTCTACCTGCTAGGGCAGACTTAATCTCAGGCACACTCATGCCAAGGGGAAACAGTGTCTCCCACTTTTATATCTAAAATCCCATCACAGGGGGTCCTGGCTGGCTCAGCTGGAGGAGAATATGACTCTTGATTATGGGGGTCATGAGTTCAAGCCCTACGTTGGGGGTAGAGATTACTAAAAAAAAAATAAATAAACTTTAAAAATAAATGAATAAGTAAAAAACAAAATCCCATCACAAGAATTCAATCCTTTATCTGAGTCATTTCCCTATTTTCTTAACAGCTTGCCAAAAATGCAGTCACCCGTAGTGGTGGCATATGGAGTTCTCCCTCAATCCTTAGAGAAGCTTACCAGATTTTCTTCCTCATTCCCTGAGATAAGAAAAACCAGTTTAGCTGGTAACTCCATGAGTTGAAATGAGAGAATAAAAGGGAGGCAAAGTGGGCATATGCTAATAACCACTCAGAGCTTTGCCAAGAGTGAGTGGTTGGATTCTCCATCACAAACTTTAAGTTACTCCAGGCATCATCTTAACTGCTTATCCACAGCTACTCTCCCAAGTCAAGGGAACACTTTACAAATGCAGATTAGCTGCACAGAGTCCTTCTCAAAGAGAAAAGAATGGCCCAACTTAATTGCACAAGTAGCTAATGTCAGAAGTAATAACTGCAATGAGAGTGGTTCATCAAAGCAAGTCAGGAAAGATGAGTCTATTTAAAAGCTAAATGGGGTCCTGCAAGGCAGACCCTGAAAAGAATGATTTTTGAGGCCTTTATTTTAATGCAAAAGATCCACTCTTTCCTCTCATTCCCTATGATTATTTTATACAAATTGCATTACATCAGTCCCTTGGGAAATACAGGTGTAAGCTCCATTTCCACTTTCTAGGACTGAAAATGACTTCAGAGGAGCTAAATTGGAATTTTAAAACATTGTTTAAACATTCATATGTTCTGGAAGCAATAGATGCAAATGCAGAGACGCACTGCCTTGGTTGACAGTTTCAGAGTCTCTAACATCAACCTGTAACCTTCTATGCTAAAGAAATTTGTTCACCCAAAACAATTTACCAACTTCCTCTTGGAAAGGCAAATTCCCAGCATATTTCTATAAAAGTGAGTTAATTTGTTAGCCCACAATAAAAAATTAAAAAAAAAAAAAAAAAAACCCTGGGTTTTTATTAGCAATCACATCTGTTCCAGTTCTCTTTGAAACTGAATGTGTAAAATGTCACTACACAGACAGAATGTTGCAGTCATTTTAACCCAGGAGACACTAATATACATGCTGGTCTTGGTGTTTCTGTCTATGACATTAGAGTCAGACACTGTGTGAGGACATTACTCTCATTCTAAAGATGTTTCTTAAAGCCATGTGAAGGCTCCTCATTGGAAACCAGCAGAAAGGAGCAGAATTTACCACTGGGAATGTATCACTTTGGCGTGAGGATTCTTTTGAGCTAAAGGCAATCAAAACCCAGCAGACTCAGGAAAAACTCTTTATCTCCTGCTCAACTGCCATCAGAAAGGGGGTCTGTACGAGGAAGAGAGCTGTTGCCAGAGATATCTTTTTACCTAAAAAACTTATCTCGGTAACAAGGCACCTTTGCTTTCCAAACTTCTCTTTTCCCTTCCTGCGAATGGCCTTTCTCCCCTTTGGATCCCCACAGCCCTACTCAGATTCTTAGCTCAAGATGTTGTATAAGCCTCAGTTTCATGACTGCCCTTGGGTCTCATATTTTTGTGGAGCTTCTTTATGTACAAATTTAAATCTGGTTTTCTCCTATTAATATGCCTTGTATCAATTTAATTATTAAAACAGCCAAAGAATCTAGAATGGAGGAAGGTAAAATTTGTCCACCCCTACAACTATTTGCAATTTGGCCAGGACTGTGTTTAGCATTGACAAAGTTTTCGAGAAGGGTTTATCTCTAAAGAATGAGGCTGCTTTTCTTCAGGTGGCTCAATATATCTTTGAAGATATATTAGTTTTCTAGGGTTGCAGTACCACAAACTTGGTGGCTTTAAACAAAAGAAATTTATTCTCTTCCAGTTCTGGAGACTAGAAGTCCAAAATCAAGATGTTGGCAGAGCCATGCTCCCTCCAAAGTCTATAGAGAATCCTTCCTTGCCTCTTCCAGTTTGGGGGAGCCCCAAGGGTTCTTTGGCTTATGGAAGCATCATTCCAGTTTCTGCCTCCATCTTCACATGGCCATCTTCTCCCTATATCTCATCTGACTTCACTTGGTGTTTCCCTCTTCTTATAAAGACAGCAGCCTTGTTGGATTAGGGTCTGCCCTAATGATCTCGTCTTAACTCTATTACATCTGCAAAGGCCCTATATCCACACATTCCAGACTCTATTTCTCACATTCATAGGTATCAGGGGTTAGGACTTCAATCTACCTTTTTGGAGGGACACAATTCAACTCGTAAGAGAAAGTAACTCAGAGAAGGGATTCAAAGCAATGTTGCAAAGATCATAAAGCCCTCAAAACCACTATGAGGACTTTGCAAAATAACATTTGCAGAGCCTGAAAGCAAGAATACAAACGAAGGTTCATATTCCATAAAGTTTAACGATATAGAGCTTACAAACCAAGCTACAGCAACAGCCTGGCCCATGTTTCCACCCAACATCACAACAGCTTGGGGGCCACCATTCCCTCAGATAGGCTAAAGTTGCTGAGGCTTCCTCCAGTCTGTGTGTCTAAATGACAGAATGGTTCTCATGGGGCACAGTGAAAGCCTGTGGTCTGACTGGATCTGCCCCAAATCAACCAGGTCAAGCTCCCAAGAAGCCAGGGAGGGCACTTTATCAACTCAAGGTTTTCAGGCAGTTCTAAGAACTTCCCAAAATTATACCAGCTGAGGAGAAGGGAAGGTGGAAACATAGTTATCTGGTAACACCATTTGCCTAATCACCCACTTTGGAGTGATTTAGGAGGGCCAACTTTAAACAAAAGCAGTCACTCTTTCTCTGGTTTCCTGGGGCAGAAGTAGTGCTCCCCCCACCCACCCACACCCCACGTACATGCACACATTTATAGATTCTCAGCCTACCATCATCTTCTCTGGTCAAAGTGGTGAGATGGGGGTGAGGGGGTTGCTTTCTGGCCTGGAGGGCCAGGGTCAGCCAGTATATCTCTTTCCAGTAATTCCCAGTAACTTAATTCAGTTGTTATACTTTTTTTTGTGATTTTAAAACTTTAAAAATTCAGAAAACTTTTTAAACTTTAAAATTTTATGAGTTCGAAAAAATTCTGAAAGTCGTTGCCTTTTATTGCTTCTTTTTTTTAAATTTTATTTTATTTTTTTATTTCGTCAGAGAGAGTGCACAAACAGGGGGAGCAGCAGGCAGAGGGAGAAGCAGGCTCCCCGGTGAGGAAGGACCCGATGTGGAACTTGATCCCAGGACCCTGGGGTAATGACCTGAGCGGAAAGCAGCCGCTTAACCGACTGAGCCAACAGGAGTCCCCTTTTATTGCTTCTGGTGTGCTGGGGTCCTCTAAGGTGAAGGGCCCAGGGAAGGAGCCCCCCATATGCCCTGGTCTAAGCACTGATGCCGGGTTGTGATGCATTTGTTTAAAAGAATTCTCATTCCGTTATAAACCCTGGAGGGAGGTACAATTCCTGCCACAGCCCCCACTTTGGGGAAAAGGCAGCCCATACTCATCTCACCACTAGGGGGTGAGGTGGTTACTGAAGCAAATCTGATCCCACTGACTGAACCACCCAGCACCGGCCAATCCACCAGGCTCTTCAGAGTCCCTACAAGCAAGACACCTGTTCCACTTGATTCCTGGGCAGAGGAAACAGGTTGAAATACTTCAGTGGAGGTAGGAATGATCAGAGAGCCAGCACAAAGAAGGTGTGAGCAGTTCTGAGGTCCCAATATAGGAAAGAGATTCTGGCTTAAAGTGAAAAGACCAGGTTGAGCCACATCCCACCTCTTGCTTTGGCTTAGCCACAGGAACTGGCCAAGGCATTTAAACTCTGAGCCTCACGGGGCGCCTGGGCAGGCGACTCTGGGTTTGGCTCCAGTCATGATCTCAGGGATCGAGCCCTGTGTCAGGCTCCACACTCAAAAGGGAGCCTACTTGTGGATTCTCTCTCCCTCTCCCTCTGCCCCTCCCCCTGCTCGCTCTTTCTCAAATAAATAAATAAATAAAGCTTTATTATGAAAAAATAAACTCTCTGAGCCTCAATTTCTGCTTCTGTAAAATGGGAATAATAAATCAATATCTATGCAGTGTACTTATACAGGGTTGCTCTCAGGATCAGATGTCCAAGTATAAACTAGAAAAGCTAGGTTTATTAGAAACTATTGCTTCTGCTTGTATATCATCCACTGTGTTTGTTGAGTAATGACATTTCATAGCTGTCATAAAAGAGATATAACTTCCTCCAAAGAGTTACAGTTTCAGAATGGCTTACCCTCTGAGCTTATTCCATTCAAACTTATATGACAATAATATTATTCTAATAATACAAGCAATTACTTAATATTTTATATAAATACTGAAATAATTATAATAAAACAAGGGCAGATTTTACCTTCAGCACAGTGGGTAATGATTTATGTAACAATAAAGAGAGAAGTGCTGTGAAACTTCCCAAAATAAATGTAATACCTCTTCTATGTTAATGTCTACAGTTCGACCATTGGAGAGTTTTTCCTTTGGATTCAGCATTGCCTCTTTCCAATGTTCCACTTTAAAAGCCAATAACCTTGAAAAGAATAATATATAAATTTACTAACATGTCAATACAAAGGTGCTTATCAGACAGTATACTTTCTTGATAGGATATGACAAGCCCAAAAGGCCTCTGGGCCTGAGAAAGAAATGGGAAGATGGAGAAGAAATGAGTTCAGAAACAGAAAGCAGGATGGTGGAGCTGGTTAAAAGATAAACCAAAGGCAAATTGAAAGTCCCTCCCAAGATAATTCCTACCAACCTCAGATTTCACAACCTCATAACCTGGCCTAGTCTCAGGACAAAAAAAAAAAAAAAAGAAAGAAATCACACAGACACATCTTGTAGCATATAGATATTAGGATTAAAGGAGAGAGACGCCTGGATGGCTCAGTCAGTTGAGAGTCTGCCTTCGGCTCAGGTCGTGATCCCAGGGTCCTAGGATTGAGTGTTGTGTTGGGCTCCTTGCTCAGTGAAAAAGTTTTCCAACTTTGTTAGTGAAAACAGATGGTCTTGGGTGGCTCAGTCCTTAAGTGGCTGACTTCGGCTCAGGTTATGATCCCAGGATCCTGGGATCAAGCCCTGCATCGGGCTCCCTGCTCCATGGGGAGCCTGCTTCTCCCTCTCCCACTCCCCTTGCCTGTGTTCCCTCTCTCACTGTATCTCTCTCTGACAAATAAATAAATAAAATCTTAAAAAAAAAATAAAAAGGGCAGGGTACAACCATTTTCTAATAAATTTTTGCCTAGAGCAGGGTCAGCAAACTTTTTCTATAAAGAGCCTGATAGTAAATATATGAGGCTTTTCAGGCCAGACTGTCTCTGTTACAACTACTCTGCCATTGTGGCACAAAAGTGGCCATAGACAATCTGTGAATAAAGGGGCATGAATGTGTTCCAATAAAACTTTATTTATAAAAGCAAATGGCAGGCCATATTTGGCCCATGGCCATAATTTGCCCACCTCTGGCCTAGATAAATTGGTATCATAGCAACAATAGCTTAAGATCATATTGACAACTTACTTATGTCATAGTGATGAAGTGTTCTCTACCCCTGACAATCCTTTGTCATAGTTTTGCCTGCTGTCAAATCCTTTTCCTTCTTTATGTCTCAGCCTCCTCTTCAAGAAACCTGAGACTGTTTCCCTTAGAAGTATGTTCTCATCACCTATTTATTTGTACTTCTCCTCCATGAGGCTAAAAACACCTAAAGGCAAGATTATATACTAATCACTTTTATACCCTCAGAGCCTGAGAGAACCTGAACCATAACAGATTCTCAATAAATGAATGTGAAGTGAGTGATTCAGTGAAACACAATCATGTCAAGAGAATGAGAAGACAAGACACAGGCTGGGAGAAAATATTTGCAAATGACATCTCTGAGAAAGGACTATTATCTAAAATACACAAAGAACTCTTAAAACCCAACAATAAGAAAATGAACAATCCGATTAAAAAAATGGGCAACATATCTACACAAACACCTCACCAAAGAAGACTACAGGGCACCTGGGTGGCTCAGTCGTTAAGCGTCTGCCTTCAGCTCAGGGATCAGAGTCCCCCATCGGGCTCCCTGCTCAGTGGGGAGTCCGTTTCTCCCTCTCCTTTTGCCCCTCCCTCCTGCTCGTGAGCTCTCTCTCTCTCTCTCTCAAATAAATAAAATCTTAAAAAAAAAAAAAGAAGAAGACTACAGAGGCAAACAAGCACATGAAAAGATGCTCAACATCTTATGTCATCAGGGAGACAACAACAGTGAGATACCACTACATAACTATTAGAACGGCCAAAATCAAAATCACTGACAACACCAAATGCTGGTGAGAATGTGGAGCAACAGGAACTCTCATTCACTGCTGGGGATATTGCAAAATGGTACAGCCACCTTGAAAGATAGTTTGGCAGTTTCATACAAAATTAAACATACTCTTTTTATACAATCCAGCAATTGTGCTCCTCAGTATTTACTCAAAGTATCTGAAAACTTATGTCTACACAAAAACCTATATACAGGTGTTTATAGCAGCTTTATTTATCATTGCCAAAACATGGAAGCAACCAAGATGTCTTTCAGTAAGTGAATGAATAAACTGTCATATACCCAAAGGAATATCAATTTGTGCTAAAAAAATTGATCTATCAAGCTATGAAAAGACATGAAAGAAACTTAAATGCATACTACTAAGTGAAGGAAGCCATTCTGAAAAGAAAACATACTGTATTATGCCAACTATATGACATTCTAAAAAAGGCAAAACTATGGAGACAGTAAAAAGATCAGTGGTTACCAGGAGTTAGGGGCAAGGGGGAGGGATGAATGGGGGAGTACAGAAGGTTTTTAGGGCAGTAAAAACACTCTATATAATATTGTAATAATGGATACATGTCATTACACATTTCTCAAAATCCACAGAATGCACAACACCAAGAGTGAATCCTAATGTAAACTATGGACTTCAGGTGATAATGATGTATCAAACCAGGTTCACTGATTATAATAAATGTACCACTCTGGTGGGGGATGTTGACAGTGGAAGAGGCTGGGCATGTGTGGGGCAGGGGGTGTATGAGAAATCTCTGTATTTTCTGCTGAATTTTGCTATAAACCTAAAAGTGCTCTAAAACATAAAGTCTACTCTAAAACACACATGCATCCTCACATCATTATTCCAAATGCTCACTCAGCCTTTTTCTATGGCCTTTAGGAGACATTAAAAGCTAATTATCCGATCAGGCAATGATTTCTTAGATCTGACACCAAAAGCACAAGTCGCAAAAGAAAAAATAGATAAGCAGGACTTCATCAAAATTAAAAACTTTTGTGCTGCAAATGTTATCATCAAGGAAGTAAAAATACAACCCATAAAATGGGAGACTATTTTTTATAAATCATGTATCTAATAAGGGACTGGCATCTAGAATAGGTGAAGAACTCTTACAATGCAATAATAAAAAGATAAATATACCAATTTTTAAATGGGTAAAGGATTTAAATAGACATTTCTCCAAATATGTATGTTCTTAGCGTAATAATAATGATGATTATAATACTATTCATCATATGCTTAAAAAGCATTAAAATCTTTCAAAAAAATATGGAGAGAGATTGATAATAAAACACTCTAATAAGAGAGAGTGCATTAAGTAGATACATTTAGGAAAAACCTTATAATCTTTTATCCCCACCAATGTTGTGTAATTTTTTTCTTTTACTTGTTTTTAATTCTAGTATAATTAATATGCAGTGTTATATTAGTATCAGGTGTACAATACAGTGATTCAATGATTCTATACATTACTCAGTGCTCATCACAGTAAGTACCCTTAATCCCCTTCATCTATTTCAGCCATGCCCCCAATACCTCCCCTCTGGTAACCAGTAGTTTGTTCTCTATATTTAAGAACCTGTTTTTTTGTTGTCTCTTTTTCTTTGCTTCCTGAATGCCACATATGAGTGAAATCTGGTATTTGTCTTTCTCTGACTGATTTATTTCACTTAGCAGTATATCCTCTAGATCCATCCATGTTGTTGCAAATAGCAAAGTTCCATTCTTTTTTATGGCTGAGTAATATTCCATTCCACTTCTTCCACTTTCTTTCTTTCAATATTCTACTTCTTCTTCTTTATCCATTCATCTATGGATGGACACTTGGGCTGCTTCTATATTTTGACTATTGTAAATAATGCTGCTATCAACATGCAAGCGCATGTATCTTTTTGAATTAGGGTTTTCATATTCTTTGGGTAAATATCCAGTAGTGGAATTACTGTATCATGTCATAATTCCATTTTTAATTTTTGGAGGAATCGCCATACTGTTTTTCCACAGTGGCCGAACCACTTTGCATTCCCACCAACCATGCACAAAGGTTCCTTTTACTCTACATCCTTACCAACACTTGTTTCTTGTAATGTACAATTTTATAGTGATTATATATAATTCTAATTTCTGCAAAATTTTTCAGTGTACACTCAGTCATAACATTAAGCAAAGTAAGCTCTAAGAATTGTATTTAATTTTTTGCTATTTAAAAAACCCAAAACTGCTGCAGATATGAAAACACAGTGGGGAACTTCCAGGCCAATTTCTGCACGAAAGCTTGATGCTATAGAGATAAGTGGAAAAGTAAAGCCTCAAAGTTTCTTTAGTCCTTCGGACCTATGTCAATAACACAAACACTTGTCCTCAATTTTGACAACACTGGGTCAGAGAAACTGAGATGAATCCTGGGTGCACCAAAAGGGGAGTCTTGGGGTAAGAGCTGGGAAAGACCCAGACCTACCTGTCTCTCCCTGCCTTCACACCACCACCAACAAACCTCTGGGAACTGCCTTGATCTGAGCCATAGTAGGAGAGGGAACCCATGTACCAAATATTTTTTTTTCAAAGATTTTATTTATTTATTTGACAGAGAGAGATCACAAGTAGGCAGAGAGGCAGGCAGAGAGAGGGAGGGAAGCAGGGTCCCCGCTGAGCAGAGAGCCTGATGCGGGGCTCGATCCCAGGACCCTGAGATCATGACCTGAGCCGAAGGCAGAGGCTTAACCCACTGAGCCACCCAGGCGCCCAAACATGTACCAAACATTAAATAAAGTTTGGAGGAATCAACTCTGAAGAGCAGTCATATACTGAAAATTTTGAATGATTTAAAAATATTTAGAAATTATCATTGTAATCTTTTGGAGGGACACTTTTAATCCTTTTTGGACTAAGACAGAGGTGTTTAAATTGATAATAAACTGTATTTTTATGTTTTAAATGTTATATACATTTTTTTTAAGTGTTAAAAATGACAATGTCAATTTTTCTCACCCACTTCACTGGTTGTGAGTTCTATTTAAAGAAAACCTCAGGTCCAAAATGGCATCACTTAGGACAAGTCACCAAATCAGGCCTAATACCTAACCTAATTGCATTTTCAACCTCCTACAAAAATGTAGTCTTAACTGGTCAGGAATTTTCTGGTAAACACCAATGAGGTAATTTGTCACATGGTCCTCTCTAACCCTAAAAGGAAGATGAGGTAATCTACTTCCTAAGACCCCACTGTGGCCAAATGATGGTGACCTCACCTGAAATAATTCATTTTTGTGTTTATGACTTCCCTGTCCTGCCTTTAAAAACCTTTCTCTTTCTGTAGCCCTTTGGAGCTCCCTTCTACTTGCTAGACGGGATGCTGCCTGATTCATGAATCATTTAATAAAGCCAATTAGATCTTCAAATTTTCTCAGTTGAATTTTGTTTTTTAGCGGTTCCATTTCCCAACAGACATCCACTAATTAATTTTTGTCAATCTTCATAGCAAAGTAAACAGGCACAGAATTGCAAAAAGAGCTCTCCATTATTTTTTGAAAGTCTGTCTCCAGAGTCTTTTTATTTAAACAGAAAAAGAATGCATTTCCTTTAAAAGAAATAGAACTTTGATTAATCAAAAATAGGGGATGAAAACATTATACTAGATCCAGTCAACCAACAGCCAGGCTTTGTTTCCAGCTAATTAAAAAGTAAAAGAGAACCTAGTTTCCATTCCATTATAATTGTGCTCCTTTCCACAACAGTGTGATAAGCTGAGGAATCATAACAAAATACAATTACTTAATTCTAATATTTTCAATCATTCCAATTGTGTTTGATCACATTCTACACGTTTCTTAAAGTTCTTGCATTACCCTCAACATTTTACCCTCAATAATCTTCCTTATTATCAGGAATTTCATAATTCCTGAAGCATTGGTTTCTGGCTTAAATAAGCATTTCACAAAAATTTTGTTCATATTAACTAGAAAAGAAAAAGGGATTCTATTACAATCACTTAGGATAGCAACAAAAGAATATACAAAGATGCTTTGAGAAAAAGTTGTCAAAGACTTAGAAATGGGTAAAAGATTACTGAGTGTCCTTTCAGTGGAGTGCTGGGTATTTTCCAGGCAACCCTCCCAAGATTATTTAATTCCATAGGGGTGTGCATCTTTGACTATGTTCCACTGATTAGGCTATTTTACAACTTTTTTTTACAAGATTTTATTTATTTGAGAGAGAGAGAGGGAGAGAGCAAGCACAAGCAGGGGGGAGAGGAAGAGGGAGAAACAGACTCCCCACTGAGCAGGGAGCCCAACATGGGACACAGAACCTGATCCCAGGACCCTGGGATAGCAACCTAAGCCAAAGGCAGAGGCTTAACTGACTAAGCCCCCCAGGCACCCTATTTTACAACTTCCTAAGGTTAGAAGTTAGGTTGTAGAAAACTGTCAGTAATGCAAATCATTGCCATTGATTGAAATGTAAATTAAGGGGTGCCTAGGTGGCTTAGTTGTAAAGTGTCTGCCTTCAGCTCAGGTCATGATCCCAGGGTCCTGGGATAGAGCCCTGCATCAGGGTCTCTGCTTGGCCAAGAGTCTGCTCTCTCTCTGTCTCTCTCTCTCTCTCAAATAAATAAAATCTTTTAAAAAATAATAAAAAAGATTTTAAAAAAAACTTAATGAAATGCAAATTAATTTTGTCTAGTAGAAATATGATAAATTTCTGTGCTGTAGAAAGGATGACCTCAAATATTAGTTTTATTGCATATAGGACAGCGCTGTCTCATATGTATATACGCACACATATATATCACATATATATGTCATAATGTATATAAATATAAGTATAGATATATTATAAGCCACGTATGTAATCTTACATTTTCTAGTAGCATGTTAAAAAAGATAAAAAGTTAAGAGATGAAATTCACTTTAATAATATATTTAACTCAATATGTTCAAAATATTGTCATTTCAATAAATAATCAACCTTTAAAATACGAGGTATTTTATATTCTTTTTTTTTTGTATACTATATCTTCAAAATTCAGTGTGTATTTTATATTTACAGCACATCTCAATTCATATTAGCCATAATTCAGGTGCTCAATCGCCACATATGTGGCTGGTTAGTGGCTACCATACTGGATGGTACAACTATAGTTTTTCTTTGTTTGCATAGGTCTGGACAGTTCAACCATTACATCTTCTCATGCAACCATTTGCTAAAACATTTTTGGTGTTAACTCTAGATATTTCTTCAGCACCTACTATACGCCTGGCTGTTCACTACTTACTAGGACAGGTATAAAAACTGTGTAATGAATGTCCCCTGCCATCAAAGAGTAAGGTGAGATAAGACATATAATCCTTAAAAATTTAGACAACAAGACATCAAATAAGTGAATTATTGAATTTAGTGGACAATAGATAAACAAAAAAAATCAATACAGATATGCATAGTCAAGGAGGAGGAGATTTGGAAAGGAAGAAAGGAGCCATAGATATGCAAAGCTTAATAAACAGGATGAGGAAGGAAAGGTGTAAGTTAGAGTTTGGACAAAACAAGAAGTTACTGGCCTGATTTCATCAAAGTATTTGGTTTAGATCATGGTTTTCATAATATATGGTTGCTCTTTGGTAAATAAATTAAAATAGCTTTAGAATGAAAACAGATCTTGTATGTTGTATGTTGTGTGATCTCAACCCTGTTCTAAAAATGTATTTTAAAAGACAGGAAGAAAACATTCAAAAATGGTCCCTAGATAACCGGATTGAATCTGGTGGGGTAGAGAATGATCCTGCTTCTTTGAAGTTCATTATACTTTTCATTTCTTTCAATAATCATGTAATATTTTTATAATTATAAAAAATACATACTGTTTATAATATGTAAAGAAATTGCACTTATCTGATGGCTCCAGGAATTCATTTTTCATTAAATTTCTTTTAAAGATTTATTTTTTCTTTATTTTTTTATTTTTTAATATTTTATTTATTTGTTCATGAGAAACAGAGAGAGAGGCAGAAGCAGACAGAGAAGCAGGCTTCCTGCAGAGCAAGAAGCCCGACGTGGGACTTGATCCCAGGACCCTGAGATCATGACCTGAGCCAAAGGCAGACGCTTAACTGACTGAGCCACCCAGGCATCCATAAAGATTTATTTATTTGTTTGAGAGAGAGAGAGAGAGGTCTCCAGCGAGTAGGAGGAGGGGCAGAGGGATAGGGAGACAAGCAGACTCCCCACTGAGCCCCGGAGCCCAGCATGGGGCTTGATCCCAGGACCCTGAGACCATGACTTGACCTGAAATCAAGAGCCAGACGCTTAACCAACTGAGCCACCCAGGCACCCCGATGGCTCCAGAAATTCTGAAACAAGATTGTACAAATAGGTATGTCTAACCATTCCAGTATGTTCTCCTGATGTTTTAAAAACTAGAACAAGAGTCCAAGGCTTTTCGTATCACATATTCCAGAACCACTGGCTATTGGACTGATAAACTATGGAGTAAGCTCTCATCTATTTTCCATGAATTTTGCCTTGCAACTGTGAGAAGAATCAAGTATTTAAAAAAAAAAAAGAAGAAGAACAGTCAAGTATCACTCAAGTTAATCAATGACCATCTAGGGTTGATTTTACCTGTGGAAAAACAGCTTGCTAAAGGTGACTGCCGCATTTGTTAAGTAAGGCTCATGGCTAATGGTTTTGACAAGTAAAGCTGTTCAACTGCCCAAGATGGCTTACTTGATCACTCATCCTCTGTTGGCCATGCAATTGATAGGAATTTTAAACACAGCCTTCATCTTTGACTTTTGTCTTTATGACTTAGTTTGTCATATTTTCCAGTTAACTTGACCAAGTAGCCTTTGAAGAATAATTGGATTCTTTACTTGTGCTTTGCTACTCTACCTCTAGCACAATCATTGAGCATGTCTTATCCTTATTTGCTTTTGATATTTACTAATTACTATTAACCATTGCCCTTTGTCTACTTCATTCTCTCATTCTGATTCTTTCTACCTAACTCAGCTATTTCTTCTCCTTCCCACACATTCTTCTGCTTTAGCTCAGTAGTTTCAAGTTGACTTCTTGAAATAAGTCTGGCACAATTTCAAAATGCTAGAACATTTAGTAGATTTATAATGAGATGGTTGTTTAAGTGTGATAACTCCTTATCAATCAGTAAAGTTAGCAATATTTACTGATCAACCACTGTATTTATGGATTTATGGAACTACGGGGATTTTTTAAAGCAAGGGTGAACCTAAAGAAGTCCTGAATAGTTTGCTTATACTCATGGAGTCAAGCAGTGAGAAAAAAAAAAGTGTGAATTATAGCATATGAATATATATGAGTTCACTATAGTGTTCTGCATGCTAATGAAAATAGAGGAAACAACATAAATATCCAATAGGGAAATGGTGGAGGTAATTATATATATATCTAGAAGCTGAAATACCATGCAATTATTTGAGTACTAATTGTGATATCATTTAGTTACCAAGAATAGCCTTTTAACATTACTTGCTCTTACATATATGATCCCACTCACTTTCCCGTCTCTAGATATTCAATGATCTTTTGTTACCTGGATGAGATACCTTTTCTTTCCTCTCCCTGCCCCCAACCAATCTCCATGACTCCAAATCCAAATGCTACACATTTATCAACAAACATGTATTTAACAAGCATTTGTTGTGTACCCTGCCAACTGGCACCTGCTCTCATGGGGCTCATGGTCAAATAATTACACAAGTAAGTATATGATTACAAATGGACTGAGTGCTGTGAAATAAAGAGATGGTTATAAAAGACAGTAATCTAGGGAAGGCTTCCCTGTAGAAGTGACATCTGAGCTGGGATCCAAAACACAAGTAAGATTTATGAAGCACTGGAGGGGTGCGGTGAGGACAATGTGTGCTATGACCCTGTTACAGAAAATGCATCGTTTTTTCAGAGAATCAAAAAAAGGCCAGTTTGGCTATGACATGGAGAATGATGTAAAAGTACTCTCAGAAGAGGTGGAGCAGTAAGCAAGACTGGGACTATATAAGACTTTGTGGGTTTTAATATAGAACAACGGAAAATCACTGAAGCATTTTAAGGTCAAGAAGTGGAGGGACGCCTGGGTGGCTCAGTTGGTTAAGCGGCTGCCTTCGGCTCGGGTCATGGTCCCAGGGTCCTGGGATCCAGTCCCACATCGGGCTCCTTGCTCGGCGGGGAGCCTGCTTCTCCCTCTGCCTCTGCCTGCCACTCTGCCTGCTTGTGCTCTCTCTCTCACTCTCTCTGACAAATAAATAAATAAAATCTTTACAAAAAAAAAAAAGAAGAAGAAGTGGAGGGATGACGTGATCAAACTTGCACTTTGAAAAGATGATACTTCAATGTGGAGACTGGATGGGAAAGAGACCAGGGTGGACACTGGGAGACCAATTAGGATTCTACCACACTGGTCTGGGTGATAGTTCTAGCTTGACCTAGGGAACTGGCTGTGGAAATAGAGAAAAAGGATAGAGATCTGAGAGGTATTTAAAAGATACAGTTACTAGGGCTTGGTAATAGACAATAAAGAATGAAGGAGAGAAGTAGTCGGGATGAATCCTAGGTTTCTGGCTTCTGGAATCAAATGAATGGTGGTGTCATTCATTAGAAGATGTGGTTCAAAACTGATGATCATGAGTTTGGTTAAGTTTGACCATCCTGGGGTGCCTGGGTGGCTCAGTGGGTTAAAGCCTCTGCCTTCGGCTCAGGTCATGATCTCAGGGTCCTGGGATCGAGCCCCGCATCGGGCTCTCTGCTCAGCGCGGAGCCTGCTTCCTCCTCTCTCTCTGCCTGCCTCTCTGCCTACTTGCTATCTCTCTCTCTGTCAAATAAATAAATAAAATCTTAAAAAAAAAAAGTTTGACCATCCTATCATGGGCTTATAGATAATTGCTGAAGTTATGGCATAGATGAGATGACCCAGGAGGAAAGGACAGGGTGATAAGAAAGGAAAAGTCTGAGCTGAGCCTTGAAGAACCCCAACACTGGATGGAAGATGCAACCACAAAGCCAGAGAAAGAACGGTCAGAGAGAGGAGCAAAACCACCAGAGTGCAGTGTCTCCAAACCAAGAGAAAGTGCGTCAAAAGTCTTCCATAGGGGTGCCTGGGTGGCTCAGTCGATTAGGCGTCTGACTCTTGATTTCAGCTCAGGTCATGACCTTCGGGTCCTGAGATCAAGCCCTGTGTTGGGCTCTGCACTCAGCAGGAAGTCAGCTTGAGGCCCTCTACTCCTCCCTGGGCACATGCTTGTGCTCTCTCTCTCTCTTTCTCTCTCAAATAAATAAACAAATCTTTAAAAAAAAAAAAGTCAAAAAAACAAAAAAACAAAAAAACAAAAAACAAAAAAAATAAAAAATAAAAAAAAAAAGTCTTCCATAATCCTCCCAAACAATGGTGAATGGTCAGCCCAAAAACTTTTAGCTAAGCCTTTTTCATAGCACCTTTTCCTTTTTATTTTACTTTATATTCCTTTTCACATGTATATTATAGCTAATCAAATAAATAAATAAATAAATAAATAAATAAATATTTTTCTGCAGCTGGTGGAGAATCCATGGTGCAATCCTCCTCAATCGGATAGGAAGGGAGAAGGAAGAGAACAGAATATCAGCATCATGCACGGAACTCTTCTCAACTAAACATGGTCCCCCCTGCTACAGTTGAGAACCATTGCCATAAGAAAAAAGCACTCGGATAAAACCCTTAAAGGCGAAGAAAGTCTCTTGACTAGGATTTAACAGCAGCAAAGTGATAACTTGTGGTAAGAAACCAACCCTCTCCCTCCCTGGCTTTGTATTCACTTTTTTGTTATCTCATTTTGACGGCCTCTATACCTTCCCCACAGTACTTTTCTCCCTCACACTCTTTAGCTGAACAACAACTCAGAGAAAATCTTTTTCTTTGTATTTCCGTGGCAGAGTGGATACAGACTGACATTTTCCAAAATTACATTAGAAACCACTAGGAGAAAAGAAATAAAAAGATAAGAATAATGCAAAAAGAGTCAATTTTCCCAAGTACAGATTTGGGGTCCAAAGTTCCCTAAGACAGGTAATGTCATCAAAGCAGTGAGGCTGAGAGGTACCACTGTCAAAGAAGCATCTTCCAACCAGGAACCCCAATCTCTACATAAAGGGATGCAACTACACAGACCACACAACTCTTAGTAAAATCCTCTTTCCAGACCCTCTTCCTCTCCAGTTTTCAGGCAACCCAAAATCCCAGGAGCTTTTCCCTATCCTACCTGAGAAGTCACTCTCATACATACTGTCTAATCCCACCATTCTGCCGCCTTGACTATTTCTCTCTTCCATAAACCATCACACATATCACCTCCTAAAATATCACAAAGTCTGTGCTACAAACCACCATACCACTACACTTATCTCTCTCTCTCTTTCTCTCTCTCTCTCTCAATCTCTCTCTGCGCCCCCTCTTTCCCTCCTCAGCCTGGGCCTTTTTTGAAAACTCTGTTGCAAGAAAGAAAAGACCAAAGGCTGTGAATGTCATACTTTCACCTGAGAGTCATTGTTTCCAATTCTTCATCTGACTCTAAGCTATGTGACCACCAAGCTCTGCCTGCTCTTCAACACCCAAGAAAAATACCAATGTTCACAAATCCAACCTCATTCTTTTTCAAACCTCCCTTATCTGCTTGAGACCTATGGCCAAGCTCCAGACTCCTGATGGAGGTACACACTTACTTCACATCTGAAGAAGGGCAGGGGTTGATGTGGTCCGAAGTACTGGGGTTCGGAGCCAACAGCCAAGAAAGAATTCTTAAGATGTCTTTGGTGTAAATAGGTGCTTTTATTAAAGCACGGGGACAGGACCCGTGGGCAGAAAGAGCTGCACTGGGGTTGTGAGAAGTGACGGATTATATAAGAATTTCTAATCTATGGAGGGGATTAGAAAGGACAGGAAGCTGAGTCTATAGGTTTCTGGAGATTGCTTTTTTCTTGTAAATCATTAAGACAGTTGCAAACCGATGGAGACTCATGTCCTGCATGACTGTGATCTCTATCAGTTAACCATTTGTTTTTCCCTTTCCTTTGTTCTAGGGCAGCCAGAAATTCCTGAGGAATGTCACACATATCCCACCTGGGGGGAGGGCTGCAGGGTGTTAGCTTGTGCTTTGCCCTCAGCTTGCCTTCTGCTCCCTCATCACTGGTGACTGGCATCCCTGAACACCCAATTAATGATATAGATCACAACCCCCAAACCACCTGCTCTGCCACCCCTGAAATAACTCTCAACATATTACACCTCCTCTACTCCCAGCACCAACAACACTTCCATCATGTACCTGGAAAAGATGTTATCATAGAATTTCACAATATAACCATTCTTTACTTTCTCAGAAGACTAAGATTCTGAAAGAAAGCTGAGCAACATTGAGAGGAAGGAGAAGAGAGAGAAACCTAGGTACCTTAGCGGCAAAGGTCTGTTTTGAGAAGGACCTATGTCTTTATGAACTTCCTTTCAGTGGATTTTTTTCGGCAAAATACATTAGAAAGTTATAGGAACAACAATGCCACCAGGAACTCTTGGTGTTCACCTGGAAGTGAGCATCAAGCATAATATCCTACTCAGACTTGCAGCCAAATTGAAAAGGGAAATCAACTCTTGTGGTGGATCATTTCCAAACATGACCACCAAAAATTCCCTCTATCCCTGTACACACATGTCACTCCTCCCATCAGGAGGTAGACCGTATTTTCCCCTGGACTGGTCTTATAACTTGCTTTGGTCAATAGAATGAGACAAAAGTGACATTCTGGTACTCCTAAGAACTATAAGAACTTTAAGGCCTTAAGAAGACTTGTAGCTTTGAGGCGCCTGGATGGCACGGTCTGTTAAGCATCCTACTCTTGGTTTTGGCTCAGACCATGATCTCAGGGTCATGATATCAAGCCCTGCATCAGGCTCTGCGCTCAGTGTGGAGTCTGCTTGGAATTCTCTCTCCCCCTCCCTGTGCCCCTCCCTCTCATGCGTTCTCTCTCTCTCTCTCAAAATAAATAAATAAATCTTTTAAAAAAGAAGAATTGTAGTTTCTGTTTTTGTGTTTTTGGGAATCAGCTGACAGGTTAAAAACCTCAAGCTATGCCGCTAACTAGGAAGAGAGAGGCCAGACGTGTATGTGATACAATCTTGGACATTCCAACCCCAGCTGAGCTCCCAGGTGAATACAGCCAACACTACATCTAGCAGAAAAAGTACCTAGTGGAACCCAGCCAACTCACAGAATCCATGAGAAATAAGAAGTTATTATTGTCTTAAGCCACTAAGGTTTGAGGAAGTTTATTACACCATAATATAGATAACTGAGATTTACTTAAAAATTCAACCCCTCTCAGTCAAGGATATCATATGTCTGGACCCGAGATAACTTCTTAATTTGCCCAGTTTTTGTTTGAATGGTCCTTTTGTTACTCGTTCTACATTGATCTCAACCATGAATTCCAGACAGTTCTGACTTCAAATATTATGTCTTATATTTCCCATAAGAACAAAGTTATTAGAGGGGCACCTGGGTGGCTCAGTAAGTTAAGCCTCTGACTTCGGCTCAGGTCATGATCCCAGTGTCCTGGGATCAAGCCCCACATCCGGCTCTCTGCTCAGCGGGGAGCCTGCTTCCCCCTCTCTGCCTGCCTCTCTGCCTATTTGTGATCTCCGTCTGTCAAATAAATAAATAAAATCTTTAAAAAAAAAAAAAAGAACAAAGTTATTAGAGCTTACTTTGAGTTCAGAAA
Organism: Potos flavus; assembly: GCA_028534135.1. Lineage (NCBI taxonomy): Eukaryota > Metazoa > Chordata > Mammalia > Carnivora > Procyonidae > Potos > Potos flavus. The sequence goes on along the minus strand of CM052901.1, from coordinate 92,834,481 downwards.
CTCTGACTACATTATTTATATTATTTCCTTAATATAACTAATGCTTTAACTTCCTCTTTGATTCTGAAGATACTTTGGATTTTATTATTGGCCTGAATTTTAAATTTTACTTTCAAAATGTCCAGTGTCTATAGTTGCTGTGATAATCTCCCTTTGAATATGTTTTGCAAGTTTATTCATGCTCTTCAAATGTAAATTCAATGTGAGAGCAATGTGTATTTAGATAATAGTATTCATCAGGTGTCACCACTGAAATGGAAGGATTCTTAAGGGATTCAGCTCTAATCTTTCTCTCTTCCTTACTATATTCAATCTCGGTGTGACTTAATCAATGCCAGTGACTTCAATTAGCATATGTAAAATGATGACTCACAAAGCCAGACTTCTCATTTGGATTTCTCTCCTGAGATTCAGATACAGTTCCAAATGTCCACCAAGTATCTCTACTTGGATGTTCCACAGGCTTCCCCGACTCAATGTCTCCAAATGAAACTCACTGTCCTCCAAAACTTATTCTTTCTTAATCCTTCACTCACTGAATGATAGCAGCATTCTTCCACAAATCTGGCACCTGGGTCTCCCCACCAGACCAGGAGCCCTATGTCCCATTCATCTCCGTATCTCCAAATCTTAGTGCTCACTAAGCTTTCTTTCAATTAATAATCAATTAATAATTAAATAAAAACTGGTTTATTCTGGTTTTAGTTACCCCAATGAGAAAGATCAGCCCCTGCCTAACCCAACTAAATGTGTCAATACTTTCAGCATCATCTAGGCACGTCCGAGGCAAGACTTTGTGAAGAATCTTCTCACCACCAGCAGGAAGAGTGGGAACCAAATGAGCCACCACAGGCCACATATGCTTGAGAAAATCTTGGCCTCGATACACCCATGATGTACAGCCTTCTTTACTAGGACTAACAAAGTCCATTTGAAAAGGTTATGTGATGGACCCATTGCCTCAGTTCCCAAGCCCCTAGGGGACCAGAACTCTGTTCTGAACAAAGCATATCACCTTCCTAATTACAAGAATGACATATTTTCCTGGTCATTCATGCTGCCATGTCCCCAAGTTATTCTTGTACTTCACAGCTTCACAATATCAAATGGCGCTACCTTTTGGGAAATAAGCTTTTAACATGATTATTTTTTTCTGATTACAAATTCTAGCCAGTTCCAAGAATTCAATGTCAACTCAGTTCAAATTTATGGTTTCTTTAAGGCACTGTGATGTTAATCCCTCCTTATTGTTGGGTGATGTATACAAGCCCAAGTTCTGCCTGGCTCATTACGCCCAACTTTCTGTGTAGCTCTGGAAGTCCAACCTGCTTCAAAGCCAAACCAGTCTAGGTCATAGGTATTTTGAGTTTGTCTTTGCAGCCTACATGTCTTTCATTTTCTTGGTAGGATCGTGAGTGACAGCTTCGTGGTCAGTATTTTTAAGACTATGTCTGTAGGGTGCCTGAGTGGCTCAGTTGATTCAGCATCTGCCTTCAGCTCAGGTCATGACCCCAGGTGCTGGGATCGAGCCCCGCATCGGGCTCCTTGCCCTGGGGAGCCTGCTTCTCCCTCTACCACTGCCAGCTGCTGCCCCCCTGCTTGTGCCCTCTCTCCGTCAAATAAATAAATAAAATCTTTTTTTTTTTTAAGATTTTATTTATTTATTTGAGAGAGAGAGAAAGAGAGAGCATGAGAGGGGAGAAGGTCAGAGGGAGAAGCAGGCTCCCAGTGGAGCTGGGAGCCCGATGCGGGACTCGATCCCGGGACTCCGGGATCGTGACCTGAGCCGAAGGCAGTCGCTTAACCAACTGAGCCACCCAGGAGCCCAAATAAAATCTTTAAAAAAATAAAAAAGACTTATCTCTGTAGTAACTGCTTTTATATTCCAGATTAATTTATAGCATCTTAAATAATAAATTATTTGATCTGACAATTTCTTTATGAAATCAAGCATAATCTCAGGTATATACTCTGAGTTTATAATTCTAAATTCTTAAAAGTAACTCTGTTTTTCGTTCAAATACATTTGCTTTTCTGGAGTTTGAGGTGTTTATAATGGGTTCATTCAAAATATTCATTATTGCTTTTCCCTGCTGATAGTGCTCTCGGAAACACGGTGAATATTCCTAAAACCTGCTGGACTTTCTGTAAGAAGTATGGCAAGCACCAACCCCACAAAGGGACACAATACAAAAAGGACAAGGATTCTCTGTATGCCCAGGGAAAGAAGCATCAGAACAGGAATCAGAGTGACTAAGCCAATTTTCTGGAAAAAAACCTAAAACTACAAAGAGGATTGTGCTGAAGCTTGAATGTGTTGAGCCCAACCACAGATCTAAGAAAATGCTGGCTATTAAGAGATGCAAGAATTTTGAACTGGGAGGAGATAAGAAGAGAAAAGGCCAAGTGATCTAGTTTTAAGCTTCATATTTGGTTTTATGAAGACAATAAAATCTTGCGGTTATGTTCAAAATGAAAAGAAATACTCTTTATTAAAACAGCACTTGCCAATCTCATAACATTTGAATAAAAAAACGAAATTTAATCTCCCTGAAAACAATTTTTGGCACTAAAATTCATTACATCTATTTACATAGTTATGGGGAAAACTCAACAAAAACTACTTATCTATTTAACATCTAGTGCTTGATGAAGCACATTAGAACATGAAATACCACACTTTGGAACACAAATATACAGTCGAAAGACAGGTCCTTTCATTACCAGGCTGTGTTACACTACTTTTATAACAAATCTTATCACCCTCTCCCCATCCTTTGCCTTTCCATATACATAGTCTATAAAACTGAGCGATTGTAAACTGAACTAACTAGGGAGGGAAAATTTAACACATTTGTGAAATGTGCATTATAAATAAATCAATGCCAATGTGCTCTCAGCAATGGTCTTAACAGATCCACTCTACTTAATAAAATGAAATGAACATAGTAACAGATTTACATGAGAATGGATAAAGTTCAAGTATCAGAAAATAACAATTCAGTTTAGCAAATCTTTTCATTAAATTCTAAAAGTATTCTTTAGATCTATAAATTTAATGCACTTCCTATCGAAATCCAAACTGCCTTTTTTCCCACAGAAATTAGCAAACCGAACTTAAAATTTATATAGAAATGCAAAAAAACAAAAACAAAAGCATAATAGCCAAAAAAAATCTGGAAAAGAACAAAGTTGGAAAACCCACATTTCCCAATTTCTAAATTTACTGCAAAGTGACAGTAATCAAGAGAGAACTGTAGAACTGGCATATGGATATATATAAATATATAATAATGGAATAGAATTTCAAGTCAAGAAATAAGTGCTTACACTTATGGTCAATTGATTCTTGACAAGAATGGCAAGTGGAAGAAAGACAGTCATTTTCCACACCTGGAGAGGGAAAACATGCAAAAAAGAGTGAGGTAGGACCCCTACCTCACACTATACAGAAAAATTAACTTAAAATGGATCATAGACTGGGGTGACTGGGTGGCTCAGTTGGTTAAGTGGCTGCCTTCAGCTCAAGTCATGATCCCAGGGTCCTGGGATCGAGTCCTGCATTGGGCTCCCTGCAGAGGAGCTCCCTGCTTTTCCCTCTGCCTCTGCCTCCCTTTCTCTCTCTCTCTCTCTCTCTGTCATGAATAAATAAAATCTTTAAAAAAAAATGGATCATAGACCTAAATGTATAAGTTAAAACTATAAAACAGGGGCACCTGGGTGGCTCAGTGGGTTAAAGCCTCTGCCTTCGGCTCAGGTCATGATCTCAGGGTCCTGGGATTGAGCCCCGCATCAGGCTCTCTGCTCAGCAGGGAGCCTGCTTCCCCCTCTCTCTCTGCCTGCCTCTCTGCCTATTTGTGATCTCTCTCTCTCTGTCAAATAAATAAATAAGAATCTTTAATAAAAAAAAAAAAACTATAAAACACTTAGAAGAAATCGTAGGCTTACATCTTCATGCCCTCTGGTTAGGAATGATTTCTCAGATACAACACCAAAAACACAAGTGACAAAAGAAAAATAAATAAATCAGACATCATCAAGATTAATAACTGTGTGCTTCAAAGTACACCATCAAAAAAGCAAAATAAACCCACAGAATAAGAGAATACATTTGCAAGTCATACATCTGACCGGTATCCAGAATATGCAAAAAACTCTTACTACTCAATAATAAAAAGACTAATAGTTAAAAAGATGGGCCAAGGATGTGAATATCATTTTTCCAAGGAAGATATACAAATGACCAATAAGCACATGAAAAGATGCTCAAGATCATTAGTCATCAGGGAAATGCAAATCAAAACCACTATGAGATACCAATTCATACCCACTAGGATAGCTATAATCAAAAAGATAGACAATAACAAATGTTGTAGAGGATGTGGAAAAATTGGAACCCTCATACACTGCTGGTATGAATATAAAATGGTACAGCTGCTTTGAAAAACCGTTGAGCAATTCTTCAAAAATCTAAAAATTGTTTTGCCATATGATCCAGCAATTTGACTGCTAGGTATATACCCAAGAGAAATGAAAACATAAGTCCACATAAAAACTTGCACACAGGGGCACCTGGGTGGCTCGGTCGGTTAAGCATCTGCCTTTGGCTCAGGTCATTCAGCGGGGAGCCTGCTTCTCCCTCTCTGCCTCTCCCCCGACTGGTGCTGGTTCTCTCACTCTCTCAAATAAATAAATAAAATCTGTAAAAACAACAACAACAACTTGCACACAGGGACACCTTGGTGGGTCAGTCGGTTGAGTGTCTGACTCTTGATTTTGGCTCAGGTCATGATCCTATAATCAAGCCCAGAGTCAGTCTCCATGCTTAGCAGGGTGTCTACTTGAGATTTTCCCTGTCCCTCTGCCCCTCCACACCCCACTCCCCACTCTTTCTCTCTCAAGTAAATAAAATTTAAAAAAAAAAAAAAAAAAACACTTGGGGCGCCTGGGTGACTGAGTTGGTTAAGCATCTGCCTTTGGCTCAGGTCATGATTTCAGGGTCCTGGGATCAAGCCCTGATGCAGGCTTCCTGCTCAGTAGGGGTCTGCTTCTCCCTCTCCCTCTGCTTCTTCTCCACTTGTGTGTGCACTCTCTCTCTCTCAAATAAATAAAATCTTTAAAAAAAAAAAAAAACCCACTTGTACACAAACGTTCATAGCAGCCCCATATCAAAATAACCAAAAAGTGGAAACAACCTAAATGTCAGTCAACTAATAAATGGTTCAAGATTTGGTACATTCACTCTTCTAGTGTTCTTGGGCCCAACTCCAATGTGTGTGTTGCGTTGGTGGTATAGTAGTGAGCATAGCTGCCTTCCAATGTGTGTGTTGTGGGGGGTGGGGACTGGCTCCCACAGAACACTAAGCAATTCTCAGACACCTTGCTGGTGTTCAACTCAATTCCAACGCTACCTACCCCAAGACAGCTTCAGATTCCACAGGTTAAGGGTTCAGTCCTGCTCCCCCACCCCACTTCAGACAACATTTGCAACCCCAGGTTGTTATCTATGCTTCTGACTGACTACAGACTAGAGTCTTTAACAATCCCCTCCAACTCAGGATGCCCAGTCCAGGCTGTTCCAGGTACATCTGACCAACTGGCTATAAATTAAAGGTTCCCATAACTTCCTCAGAAATTAACCGAAAGAGGTTTAATTAATTTTCTAGATCAGCTCACAGAACACAGCAAACATTTTTTCTTTTTCTTTTTCTTTTTTTTTACTAAATAGCCAGTTTATTATAAAAGGATATAACTCAGGGCGCCTGGGTGGTTCAGTCAGTTAAGCTTCTGCCTTCAGCTCAGGTCATGATCTTGAGGGTCCTGGAATCTAGCCTCCCATCAGACTCCTTGCTCAGTGGGCGTCTGCTTCTCCCTCTCCCTCTGTCCCCTGCTTGTGCTCTCTCTTCTCTCTATTTCTCTTTATCTCAAATAAATAAAATCTTAAAAAAAATAAAAGGATATAACTCAGGAACAGCCAGATGGAAGAGATACACAGGGCAAGGCATAGGAAAAGGGTGCAGAGCTTCCATGCTCTCTCCAAACTAACCATTCTCTCAGCACCTCCACTTGTTCACCAACGCAGAAGCTCTCTGAACCCGGCCCATCCTTTCACGTTTTTATGGAGGCATGATTGATTAAAGAACGGGCCATTGGCAACTGAGTCAACCTCAGTTGACTAGCCCCTCCCCTCTCCCCAGAGGTCAGTGGTTGGGACTGAATGTTCCAACCCTCCAATCACATGGCTGGCTTCCCTAGCAACCAGCCTCCATCCTTAGGTATTTTCCAAAACCCACCTCATTAACATAACAAAGGACAGCCACCTTTATCATACTCTTCACTTAGGAAATTCCAAGGTTTTTTAAAAAGATTTATTTATTTATTTGAGAGAGAGAGTGAGAAAAAGAGAGAGCTTGCACACATGTGCTTGTGCACGTGCTAGTGAGGGGAGGGGCAGAGGAAGAGAATCTTCAAGCAGATTCCCCAGAGGCCGATGTGAGGCTTGATCTCACCATCTAGGAGATCATGACCTGAGCTGAAACCAAGAGTTGGATGTTCAACCGACTGAGCCAACTAGGCAGCCCAGGAAATTCCAAGGTTTTCAGTAACTTCTGTGCCAGAAAGGGGGGCAAAGACCATATACATATCTAATGTCAATCACAACATCACTTCCATACAATGGAGTATTATTTGGCAATAAAAAGAATAAAGTACTAATGGGTAAATCTTGAAAACATTATGCCAAGTGGTAAGTGAAAGAATTCAGTCACAAAACATACTATATGATTCCATTGATAAGAAATGTCCAGAACAGGCAAATCCATAGAGACAAAAAGTAGATTAGTGATTTCTTAGGGCTTGGGGGGACAGAGTAGGGTGGGAGTGGGGAGTAACTGTTAATAGGTCCCAAGTTTCTTTTAGGGGGAATGAAAATTAGATTATGATTATGGTTGCACATCTTGTGAATATAACAAAAAAATTATACATTTTAAATAGGTGAATTCCATGGTATGTGAATTATATCTCAATATAGTTATTTAAAATAGAAAATAAAAGTAATCATGACAACTTATGTCAAAATTCATTATGAAATCTGAATTAGAGTCTGAATTAAGGAAGTTTTATGAACTTCCTTTTTTTCCCTCAATAGTTTTGATCTACAGCTGAACATTTTGTAACCGAAATGCCTGCTAAATTAATCCTATTCCTCTCCCCAAGGCAAATTTCATCAAATTTCCCTTCGATTGTTCTTTCCCCAATAAAGATCAGTACTCTTGTACTTAAAAGATGCAATCCCAAATGACTCACCACTTACCTCCTGGGTAGCAAGCAATGTTCCCACAAGAAACCATTTTTCCTTTGATTCAGAAGACCTGGTCAGTCTGCAATCTACATTCTGCTTCCTAATAGACTGCTCAGAGAATATCTCTTTACTTCTGTCAGGAAAATTTGTGAAAAACTGTGAAATGAAACAAACAAAATTATTTTCTGGCTGTCCCATCTGGTGCACCCTTCCAGGTTATCTGATTCCCTGGGAACTTATGCCTTTCAATGTGTTTGAGTTATTTTACAACTCTGTAAATTGTATGAAAATGATAATGATGTAAATTATTCACATCCATCAAAATGTAAATGAATAGTTTAGTGGGTGGAATGGATTATTGTCTGTAGATATTGACCAGTTTTGCATCTACTTCTGAATTCTGGGAAGTGCGCAGGCCTAAGGCAGGTTGCCCCAAGATATGACACAGTGGCATACTGATTATTCTGAATTAAAGTTATATAAGAAACAGCCAGTGCAAGAACACTCTGACCCTCTTGACCCTCTGGAAAGCAGGAAATAATGTCCCATGTGAAAGGTACTCTTCCTGTACCAGGAGGCAGTGAGACATCCTTATCATGAGAGAGGGGAATTCAGAGCCAAAGAAGCTTATATAAAAAAAACTTTGTTACTTGAACTGATTTACTACCCCAGCCCAAATTCTTATTAATTGAAGCTCCCAAGCATAAGTTTGCTTTGTCCTACCAAGTCCTTACAGATCTTTATGTCTAATGTCTGCCTGCATTGGTCACTTCTGCTAAAAAGAAAAAACAAGGGTGCCCAGGTGGCTCAGTTGGTTAGGCGACTGCCTTTGGCTCAGGTCATGATCCTGGAGCCCCAGGACCCAGTCCTGCATCAGGCTCACTGCTTGGTGGGGAGTCTGCTTCTCCCTCTGACCCTACCCCCTCTTGTGCACTCTCTCTCTCTCACTCTCTCTCTCAAATAAATAAATAAAATCTTTTTTAAAAATTAAGAAAAGAAAAAACAAGACCAAACTGGAGTCATTTGTCCTCCACAACAACAAACCAAGCCCATTACAGTTTTAACCTCTCCTAGGAATATGACCTTTTAACAGTCAATGTGAAATCTGATGAGCACTAGGTAAGATCATCTGCATGATAAAAACTCTGCTGGTTCCCTTCCCACCAAAAAGAAGATGTCCTGGCCTGAAACAATTCTTTCTTTACTTTTGCAACCCTCCTTCCTATAGCAACGTTCTATTTTATACAACTCATCTGAGTATCTCTCTACTTGCTAGATGGGATGCTGCCCAATTAATGAATTGCTTAATAAAGCCAATTAAATCTTCAAATTTACACAGTTGAATTTCGTTTTATAACACTTTTGGGTCCCATATCTATGAGACCTCTGTACATACGAATTAAATTTGTTTTTTCTTCTGTTAATCTGTCTTTTGTCAATTTAATTCTCAGACCAGCTAGAAGAATCTTGAAGGGTAAAGGAAAAATTTCCGTCCACAACAGAGGCATTTTTTTTTTAAGATTTTATTTATTTATTTGAGAGAGAGAGTAAGAAAGAGCATGAGAGGGGAGAAGGTCAGAAGGAGAAGCAGACTCCCCATGGTGCTGGGAGCCTGCTGCGGGACTTGATCCTGGGACTCCAGGATCATAACCTGAGCCGAAGGCAGTCACTTAACCAACTGAGCCACCCAGGCACCCCAACAGAAGCATTTCTGATTGCCTTTATATGTGCATTCTTTGAATTCTCCTTTGAACTGGTTCAAACATCTTACTGGTTCCCCCAGTAATTAATGAGATAAATAATATATTTTATATGTGTTCATTTTATATCTGTTACAAGTCCTGATTTTAACATTTTTTAGAAAAGTATCTTTAACACTTCTACTTCACACATAGTATAGTGAGACTTGGTTTCCCCCAAATTAGTTCCTGAGGTGACAGATAGTAAATAATTTCATTAATGACCTAATAATTCATAGTCTCATAGTAATGCAGTTTTATTGTATCATAGCTGGGCATATAATATTAGCAAAATACCTAATAATATATGGTTGATGCTCAATAAATTTTTGTTAAATAATTCTTTTTCTACTTCACTACATATCTTGTAGTTTTATCTATTGTTAGAGGAGCTCCCTCACATACATTTAGTTCTTGTCTTCCTGGATCAGCTCTCTTCATGACGCTGGCACTGACTTTCACCAAGGCCTTCACACTTAGCAGATCTGGCTTCTATTCATGAGATTTGAGGACTCAAATAGCCTACCCCCCAAACCCCATCATTTTCAGAGAATCTCAGTAAAAATACATCAAAACCAGGGAGAAAAGATGTTGAAACAAACAACTCTGTAATTGGAGAACACACATGTCAGCTCATCTCCCAATTCCCTAACCCCCACTGGCAGGGATGGGAGGGGGGTGGTATTTCCCATCTAAGAAAATTGTTGTTCTTTTGTAAGTTAATTTCTAATCTTCATGAAGCTAAAATAGTTGTCATTAAGGGAATCAGTGATTGACACTTTACTCATTCTTGGCAGGCCTAAAGGGAGAAAAGAGGGCAAAAGAGATGGATGCATAATCATTTGAGGTGCTAACTCTATTACAAGAGGAGCAGCCTTACAATTATGGAGCAGATAAGGAAAAGCTTATCTTCCTACTCATCAAATTTTGACTATAGTCTGAGAACTAAGGCTTATTCTTAAATCATGTGTGTTTATTCATTCGCTCAATTAACATTTATTAAGCACCTGCTACGATCTAGCACCTTATTGGGCAATGTAGCAGATGCTGAAGGTACTCTGCTGTACCCCTCAGATCTTCCCAGAGGTCACCTGCAGAGAATTACTTTATAGTCTAAGGCATTCCACCAGGGTGTTCGATGGCCACTAAAGGAATGTGCTTGCCTACACATCCTGGAAGTACTAGGACAGGAGTGGGTAGATTAAGACCATAACGTCCTACTCCTCAGGGAACCGTTCCATAATCTCTCAGAAGGTCCCAAAAGGGTCTGAACTTCTGGTTGCCCACAGTGGTATCCCACTCATATACACACTTCTTGACTGACTCCACTTTCCCTGTCTCTTCCTGGAATCACTTCCCAAATAAAACATCTCCAACCAAATCCTTGCCTTGGGGTCTGTTCTTGGGGGAAACCCCACTACGACAGGCAATATCTGTATATATGTGTGGTGAGTCAATGTATATCTTACTCTTCTGTAGATGTAGAACAGCCAAGACTTCCTTTCTGGAGTCCTGCAAACTGAATAACTCAGATTGGGGACATGTCCTGCTGAGGGTAAAGAACCACATCACCCACCCCCACACAGCTTACTATCTACATTTCCTATTCAGCTGGCTTCCCTAAGATCACTTTTACTCGTCCACCGTCTTCATCAACAGGACTTTACTCTTCTAAAATATCCTTGTTTAAGAGGATAAAAGCCACAGATGACTTTATTATTTGTTCCAGAAATCTTTACCAAGAAAATCATTTAAATAAAAATAAAACTGTTCGGAGGCGCCTGGGTGGCTCAGTGGGTTGGAGCCTCTGCCTTCGGCTCAGGTCATGATCTCAGGGTCCTGGGATCGAGCCCCGCATCGGGCTCTCTGCTCAGCAGGGGGCCTGCTTCCCCCCTCTCTCTGCCTGCCTCTCTGCCTACTTGTGATCTTTCTCTCTCTGTCAAATAAATAAATAAAATCTTTAAAAAAAAAACAAAAAAAAACTGTTCAACTCTTCAATAGACAGCATTGACAACTTTACTCCCCATGACTCTTTTAAAACATTCACCTCAAAATCCACCCCTTGCTGTGTCCACCAATTCTAACTTATTGTATCTTGATCTTTATGCAATATTAATCAAGCCTCTGCATAAAAGGCCCATTTTCTTAAAAGATTTTTATTTATTCATGGGAGAGAGAGAGCATGCACATGGGAGAGAGAGAGAGCACAAGCAGGAGGAGTGGAAGGGGAGAGGGAGAAGCAGGCTCCCCACTGAGCAGGGAGCCCCATGCAGGGCTCAGTCCCAGGACCCTGGGATCATGACCGGAGCCAAAAGCAGAAGCTTAACTGACTGAGCCACTCAGGTGCACCTGAAAGGCCCATTTTAAACTGGTCTCTAAAACCTCACAAATATCCCAGTTTAGCCCTTCCCCCTAAAGAAGCTACCAAGACTCTGTCAATGTATGCTCCCCTTTACTACAGTAAGAATAAACTCAGTTTTGGGTGCCTGGGTGGCTCAGTTGGTTAAGCGACTGCCTTCGGCTCGGGTCATGATCCTGGAGTCCTGGGATTGAGTCCCGTATCGGGCTCCCTGCTCAGCGGGGAGTCTTCTCCCTCTGACCCTCCCCTTCCGTGCTCTCTCATTCTCTCTCTCTCAAATAAATAAATAAAATCTTAAAAAAAATAAAAAGAATAAACTCAGTTTTGTCTTATCAATAGGTTGTTTCAGTGGGATTTTCAGAGAGCCAGAATGCACTTAAATCTTTGACTACATTTTCCATAAACCATGTGAAATAAGGCATAATCAATACATGGTTTAAAAATCCTTCCTTCATAGGTTGCAATTTCCTTTACTGTTCTTTGACCCTTTAGGAAAGCCTGATTCACCTATAAATCTTTGTGAAGGAGTGCTGTGAAGGGAAGTGAGGGGATAGGGTCACAAGGAAAGGCGAGTCCTGACCATATCCCAACCCCCGTCCCCCTGCCCTGGTCTAAGAACACTCTGGTTTGAGGCAGCAGTGGGAATACATCAAGGACAACTGCAGTTTAATGCAGATCAGCAGCCAGGCCATGCCCAGTTGTGGTCCATGATGGCACATGAAGTCACACAACCCTTGCAGGATAACAAGGAGGAACCATGAGAGCCTCCCCTCTTTCTCAAATGTACCTGAGCAGCACTGCCCAAAAGAAACATAATGTATGCCACAAATGCTAGCCACATATATAATTTAAAATTCCTTGTATTTTCAATCAAACTGAAAAAAAAATCTTGTACCCACATACTTTTAAAAGTAAAAATAGGTAAAATTAATTTCAATAATGTAATTTATTTAAATAATATATCCAAAATATTATTTCCACACGTAATCAATATAAAATTATTAATTAGATCATTTCTTTTTTAACTAAACCTTTGAAATCCAGTGTGTATTTTGCATTTATAGCACGTTTCAATACAGATTAGCCACAGCGCAAGTGCTCAATAGGCAAGTGGAACTCCTAGCTATAGTACTGGACAACGTGACCCCAAAAGAGAAAAGACCCTTGGATAATAAACCCTCATTCACTGTGTTTCATTTAGAAGCAGAACTAGGGCTCTCTACAGAAATCAGAGACCAAGGCTAGCAGGAGTGAGCCATGAAAGAGAAATAAGGAATGAGCCGGAAGCCAGCCCTCATCTTAGAGATAATTGTGCTTAGTCAGCCCTACTGTCTGGGCCACATCTGCTCTGTTAAAACCCAATATGGATTCGTACTTTCTACTGGGTCAGGAACAGTTGTACTTCCTGATCTCTTTATTTTCCCCTGTTATTCCTTCTATAAATTTCTCTTTTAAAATAAGAAAAAAATTTCTAGCTCATTCTGCTTGCTGTGCTGTGAGCAATAAAGTCCTCTGTCTCTGATCTTATGTCTTCTGGCAGCCTCCATGAAACTGTGGCAAGCTAAAGGGTAAAATCTCAGTTCTTGACATTCACATCCCATCCTTCAATGTCTAACCAAAGTCTAACTCCTCCAAGGCAACTTTATTAACCTCTCAGAGTCCTCAACACTACTTGTTTCTGCTCAGCCTCAAGCATTTACCATATAGAATATGCTGTTATAATTTTGCATGTGTTTATATTTTAATATCTCCAATCTCTACCCTCCATGTTGCTTCATGGACAATATTCATTGAAATGTTTGCTGATACACTGATCTTTGTCCCATAAATGTGAAACCTCAGAGAATTTTTGCACCTTGTGAAGATGTAGACCTACCTGCCCTCTTTCCATCTTCAGATGTGATGATGGTATATGCTCTGCTCTCCTCCTCTCATGCACTATTTCTTTCCTCCTCCACCTCACTCTCCTTTACTTTACCTTTCACCTCTAGCCACTTACTACACTTCCATTTTCATAACACTAAAAAAATCAACTTGGTAAAATCAAGTCCATTGAATCTGGAGTTATGGGATGTAGAAGCTAAAAAAGATCACTTTTTAATTGAACGAATAAATGCCTAAAACACACTTGTCTTCAGCTAACCTCAGGAAAAATAATTTTTCCTTCACCAATGCAAATCTCTTTGGAAGGAGGCTGCACTAACATGACTAAAGTTAACAGATTTCCAGTTCTTTTCTTCATAGGAAAAATGAATAATTATGGCACAAGTCCATTAACAGATGTAGAATATTAACCATTCTATTCCAAGTAATCATACCAGAAATTTTCAATTCTTTTAACCTTCCTACCCACCACATAACAAAAATAATCTTTTTTTTTAAGATTTTATTTATTTGACAGAGAGAGACACAGCGAGAGAGGGAACACAAGCAGGGGGAGTGGGAGAGGGAGAAGTAGACTCCCCACTGAGCAAGGAGCCCGATGTGGGGCTCGATCCCAGGAGGCTGGGATCATGACCTGAGCCGAAGCTAGCCGCTTAATGACTGAGCCACCCAGGTGTCCCACAGAAATAATCTTTCATTAGGTGGGGTACATGGTAAGCAGCTCAGATTGATCTATAATAGCAAAATATAGTTCATCTTAGTAGTATAGAACTGCTCTTAGACCACAAAATGTGTCTATAACATTCCCAAGAGATGCCTGAGTGACCCAGTCAGTTAAGCGTCTGCCTTTCACTCAGGTCATGATCCCAGGGTCTTGGGATCGAGTTCCGCATAAAGCTCCTTGCTCAATGGGGAGCCTGCTTCTCCCTCTGCCTGCCACTCTACCTGCTTGTGCTTGCTTTCTCTCTTCCTCTCTCTCTCTCTCTGACAAATAAATAAATAAAATAAAATAAATTCCTAAGAGGGTAGCTAGATACCCACCCTGTAGAAAAAAAGTAGCAGCAATAGAATCAATTTCATCAAGCCCAATCAAGCACCAGCCAAGTGAGAGTATGTCCAGATCCACATAAGTCACACACTCCCAGTGGTAGGTATGCCTCTGTGGCAGAGTAGTCCTAATGAGTCCTGATCTCATTTGTAGTGAACAATTTGTTGTTTTTTGACTACACAGCTTCCAAAACACCCTTCCTTTTGTGGGTAGCCCTCTGACGACAGGCCCTAGCCTCCCATCATGAAGTCTAGGGAAATGCTGCTCTGTTTGGTAGTACCCTGTTTAATTAAGCTGATACTTTTTCCATAGCCAAGTTTTCTCAATAGAGAAAGAACTAAGTTGGTTTACATTATAGCACAAGCTCTTTGCCTCATCACAAAATAAAAACAATTAGTCCATAGCCTGGCACCAGTCTGCAGACTACGCTTTAAGAAGCACAGTCTGAGACCATGTATTTCCACTCTTAGCACTCTGCTAGTTGTGTAGATGCACATGACCTAAATTCAGCAACCAGATGCTCCTACCTGGGCCTTTGAATTTTGAAGGGGAGAAACAAAGATGCAGGGACAGTTGAGAAGCTATACATGGTGGTGTGAACATTTTCAAAAGACCTGCAGCAGTATCAGCACTGGGAATCCATAGGTGGCGGCAATGTCGCCTGCTCAGAGTTGGGACAGAAGTGGTACACTAAATAGAACAGAGCATGCCCGGTCCTGTTCTCCATTCATAGCCTCTCTTGGTTCCCACTGTTTTCTGAGCCTGGTTCTCCAGCCTGTTCATCATTTCTGTGAGCTACTCAGGAACTTTCAATGAATTCCTTTTCTGCTTAGATGAGTCAACAGAGAATTTTGTTGCCTCCACCCAGGAAGCTTGACTGATAAATGCTTTCACATTCTAATCAGATGATCAGTGATACCTGTTTAGATACTAAGTTCACCAAGAAATTTTCTGACTGTAATTTGGCTTCTCATATGTTAACTAGAAAACTTGGGGCTTCTTGGTAACTATATTTCTCATTGAAAATTAATTGGTATTTAGATCTTGGACTTCAGATGATGAGTAGGGATAATGTGAATCCACTTCAAAAAGAAAGATCTACTCTAAAAGTTGACAAACTTGGACTCCATATGCTACAGCGCAGACATCCAGAACATGAGTTGCACCAAATTCACCCCATTAAGGGTATCCTGTGGAGACCTGGCCTGGATAGCCACCCAACCCTGCCCTTTCTGCAGAGTTATAACTTCTACACTACCCTCTGACACCTGGAGCTCAGTTATCCCAACAGCTTTCTTATAGAGTTATTGCAGACTAAATCAAACTTATTAACAATCCACTAAATCTCAAACAGGCAATAGACTGAACAGGTTCAAATTAAACTCTTAGAAGTTCATAGCTTGCCAGCAAGGCAAGTTATGAATCTTGAAATGAACTGTGCACATGCATCACATTTGCATAGTTTCCCATTTATCACCAGTAAGCATCCCATACCAAAACTATATGGAAAGAAATCATCAGAAAGCAATCTATGTCTCCATATTGACTATACCTCATTAATTTCTGGCTTGACTCTCTTCGACTTGTATTATTAAATATTTGCTTACTGGTTTCATTTCTTTGAACATAAGTAATGATAATAATTATATCACCTTATATTTATAGAGTCGTTTATAGTTTTCAGAGAATTTTCTCACCCAGTGTCTCATTCGAGCCTCACAATGATCCCTACGAGAACTTGTAGTCTTATCTTATAAATGAAAAAAAAAACAGAATAAATAGCTTGTCCTGGATCACACAACTACTGTGTAGCTAAATATGGATTTGAGCTTAGGTCTTTCAAAATCCAATAACCCAACACAGTAGAGGTTCCTGTCATTACCTGGAAAATCCTTAACAATTCTATATTGCATAAGCATTACTTTATCCAAAATATCTGGATAAATGTGCCTCCAAAATGCTATCTTAATATTACCTCTCCACTTTCCATAAAGACATGGAGCAAAGAAACCAGTGTTGTCATCTTACTTCTAAAAACAAACAAATAATCAAACAACTTTCTACCAGACAAATCTTAAACCTCCAAATAAGTAAACTTTGGATCTGTAATAATGCTTTAAAGAAGTCAACTCTTGGTTTTATGTTTTATACTCTCCTGATTCTACAGGATCCTGTCTTCATTATCAGGGAAATATCAGCATGTAGTACCGCGTACAGTTCTTTATAACTTGCATAGTACTTTTACATGCATTTTGTTAAATTCTTACAAATACCCCATGTGGTGGTATATCATACGAGTATTTTTATCTCCATTTTGCAGATAAGGAAATCAGGGCTCATGGTGATCAAAGGCCTGTCTCAAAATGACTCATCTCAGAACTGCCAGGGCCACAACTCATTCAAATTTCAGTACTGCCATCCTTCCCTGCACCGGCATATAAAGCAATGAAGACCTTCACATAAACCCTGGTAGGCACATTCTTTTTTCTCTAAGCAAACCAAAGGTGTGATTTCATTGCCTTGATACTTGCATCCTATTTTTCTCTAAGTCTCCTTTCTTCACAACTGCCTCCTCCAAAGGATTAGTGCAAACCTGTTATTGATAGATCCTTTCTTTTCCTGCTCATTCTTTGGAATAGCTATGAGGATTAATTTTTTAATGTTTGTAAAAGGACTTGTAATCATGTACAGCATGAATATACATAGGAAAGTATCTTTGTAGTAATTACCACTTACTCAGAAGCCAACAATAGCAGCCTTCCTTCCTCCTCCCAACCCCCCACCCCCCCTTCCTTCCTTTTCCCTCTCTCTCCCTCCATCTTAAATAATTCAGAGCAAAAAGCAGTAATCCATCAAATCAACAGCCAACATAGATACCACAAGACACAAAATGCCAGGAATATAAAAGACCACAGTCTCCTGAGTCAATAAATTGCTCTGAAATTGGTATAACTTCAGGGCAGAGCCATGGCTGTGGCTTCATAAAGCTGAGTTCCCGTTTTCTACCCCAACTATTTGTGGCATAAGCTAAATGATGAAAGACAACAAAATAATATGTAAAATGCTTAGATATTATTATTAATATGTAATGTGTAATAATATGTAATATGCTTAGATATTATTGCAGAATGCAATATGCTTAGATATCAGTAAAGTATGCTTTGCATTATTCCACTAAATATCAAAATTTTAAATGCAATAAAATTATCTCAGATAAAATATTAGAAAAATAACAAAATATATAGTTTTCGTTTAGAGGACAAACCTAGCCATTATCTATATATGTCTGCTTTTGAAGGTACCAGAAAGATAAGGTCCCCAAATTTTGGCTTTGCCAAGGGAAAAACAAGTATGGCCATAGAAAAAAAATTTGCCCTTCTCAATCAGATTATGACATGTGTGTTTTTTATATGTTAAATCATTCCCCAACACACAATAGTTCTAAAAACATTTTTTTTAAGATTTTATTTATTTATTTATTTGACAGAGAGAGATCACAAGTAGGCAGAGAAGCAGGCTCCCTGCTGAGCAGAGAGCCAGATGCGGGGCTTGATCCCAGGACCCTGAGATCATGACCTGAGCCGAAGGCAGAGGCTTTAACCCACTGAGCCACCCAGGCGCCCCTCTAAAAAGATTATTATTCTTACCTTAAATATTAAGAAGAAGTGAGACTCAAAAAAGGAAATAACTTTCTACAGGTCTCCAATGCCAAAACCAAGGCCAAATAGTGATGAACACAGTGAAGTGGAAAGACAAAAAGGAAGAGTCATGCAGAATGGAAGCAGGAAAAGAGGAGATGGTAGAATTTTTCGGGTGTGGATAGGCAGGGAAATCTACAAATAGCACAACTAACAAGCTAGAAGACCTTCTGATGGGGAAAAACTGTACTTTAAGCTGACTAACCAAACCGGCAAGGGAACTCCAGTCCTTGTCTCAGAGCCCTTCCGGTTCTTCTTTCCTACCCTGTTCCCCTCGCGCCAGAATGCCAAGTATGCCCGAGTAGGAGGGTATAAATTACCCTCCCTGCTTGTGCTCGGGGCTCAGATCTTTGGAGAAGGGTCTCCTCTGAGTCTCACCGGTGAATAATTAAATCTCCCTCCCTTCTTAGTCTCCGAGTGCCGCTTGGTTTTTCCGCCAGGATCCAGTCCAGGTTCTGCTATACTTCTATGCCATAGTAGTAGCAGATTCTGTCTGCACTCCACCCACAACCCCCACACTTCCCATTTCCATGCATACCAATCTGACTTCCAACTATCAGCATCTGCCATTCTCTGCCTGTGCTCTGGCTGCCAGAGCAGGTTTCTCTGGTGGAAGTGCTAGGCGATTACCATCCCCCTGGGAATAACCCTCTACCAATGACTTGACTAGAGTGGCTGGAAAAATACCCCAGCTCCCTTGCCTCTCAGGAGAGTTGACTCTGAGATTTGTGTTCTACATTGTTTCCCAGGGTTTCTCCAGTGAGACTGTCCCCAGTTGCCCACACTAGTAACTGGCTTAATAACCTACCCTTTATTGGCTGCCTTCTTTTCTCTGTCTCACTTCCCCACTCCCTACCAGTGTTTCTTGGGACTAACTCACCAATGAACTATTTGCACAGAATCTTTGTCTCAAAGTCTTCTTCTTGGTTGCCCATATGGTAGCCTGTCCTATGAATTTAGAACAGTGCAAACATGTACTGGAGTTATCTAACTCCGATGAGTTCATGCAATAGAACTCATTCAAGAACTAATATATAAAAGATAAGTTACTGTATCACCCATTTTCTGGGCTGCACTATCTAGTGGGTACTCTGCAGAATGTGAGCCACATCTCACTCTCTCCTATCCTTACATTCCAGACCCGTCTAGGTTATTTTCAGGAATCCCCAAATGTGTCTCACGTACGCTGCAAACAAGTCAGTCAGGTCCCTACTACTTAAGCTGGCTCTGCCCCCTGCCGACTGTCCCCATCGAAGGTCACCATATCTTCCCCAGGGTTCCTGACACACTGAGGTCACCCTGAGCTCCCCAGGATGGGAAAAGAATGTTCCTTTCCTCACTTTGGTCATACTTTGTCACATGGGCAACTACATGGTATTTTTTGTGTTCCTGAGTTACACATATTCTCTCTGTAGAAAAGTCCCTCTGGAATCTGCTGCCTACAGCCCCTCAGGCCACAAACCTCAACCATGAGCCCAGGTGGCCATTTTAGAGAGCATCTCCAAGATGGACACCATGCTTTCCTCCCCAGAGTCTTCTTCCATAGTCATCCCTGAGCTCTCTTGTTATTCCTCCCCAAACCCTCCTGCCTACAGATGCCCTCGATGCCCCATTAATATCTCTTCCCAAGTATAGGTGAATTGCAGGACTGGTCACAGCTTAGGGCCAAGCAGGGATTCTTGCTTCACTTATTATTCAACACAGACATATACACATCATCCATACTTCCTAGCATTACTCAGTTAACTTCCAAAATCAGAATTAAAGTGATTTTGGACACTGAACCAACTGGATGCAGTGATGAATTGGTCTGGTAATTCCCATCATAAAACCAACTCTATAATGTGTGGTCATAAACTTGGTGACTTCCATTCTGTTCTGTCTGAAATCTTATAACCTTTTCTAAAGAACATAATGTACTTTTACTTTGCCCTAGAAATTTTACAAAGGCTTTTGGTCCAAAGTTATAAAGTTCTGACCTGATTAGATAGGGTTAGCTAATGGGAGAAATCAGAGGTCCAGGAATTTTGAAGGGTCCCAAGCAATTTAATTGGAAAGTTAAGAAAAGATCAAGATGTAACAAACTGGACATAGAAGCACATGAAAACAGATATAGCTCAAATGCCACATCTGGTTTTTTTTCAGTAATCTGTACCCCCAACATGGGGCTCAAACTCACAACTCTGAGATCAAGAACTGCATGCTCTACCGACTAAGCCAGCCAGGTGCACCACCACATCCGTTTTAAATCCCATTCTGTTCCCTGCACACACATGCGCACACACACACACACATACACACATGCATAGCCATGCATACACACATAGGATCACTCACTCGATAGACAGACAGCCCTTGGCTTAATGCAGGAATGCTGATTCTAGAACTGGACTCTCTGGGGGCAAAACCCAGATCTGCCACTTACTACTTTTGTAACTTAGACAAATTACTCAACTGTCATGTGCCTCAGTTTCCTCATGTGAAAATGAAGATAATAATTGTTTAAAGTTCTAATGATTAGCTATTTTTAAAGTGCTTAAAAGAGTCAATCACAGAGTAAGTACTTTATATAATGGCATGTATTTTGCTATCTTGTCTTATTTCAGTCACCTGCACATTTTAGTCACCTGCACATTTGTCTTATCATCCCAACTAAATTTCAGACACCAGAGGTCAGAGATCATATCTTTATACTGATATTTCTCCTACAGGGCCTTGCATTTGCAAGATTCTTAATAGTAAATGCTTATGGAATTTGATATGATGTACTGCCCACCAAAGCTGAGGCCTCCTCCAGCCCCGTAGGCAATATTTATATCATGGCATGATGCCACAATGATGAAATCAATTCAGTAAAACAAACAGAAAGGAATTTGAAAGAATATGCAAGTATGCAATAAGAGGGATCTACTGATACTAAACATTAAGTAATGGTAGGGACCAATTCTGATGGCACAAAGACCCCCACCAAAAATACCAACATGCTTAAGGAGATCTTGTTTCCTTGTGTTTCTCACAAAATAAATTCAAGTTGAATACTTCTTACAAAACCAAGAGGAAACAAAGAATCCAAAAATTAATTAAAGCATAAGAAACATGTGTGTTTCACATAGACCAGGTAGAATAGGCTCATCCAAATTTATCAAAAGCCCAATTTCATACATAGGAATAAAGGTAATAAATACATTTGTTGATTCCTAGTGCTCTACTACCACCACCTCCCACAGTAATAACAATTACCATTTACTGTCTACCTATTCTGGGCCAGACAGTTCAAATATATAGTGGTACCTTGCAAGTTAAAATGACAGATGAAAAACACATTCAATTTTGTTCCTTCCCCAAACTACATTAAAACTATTAAAAAGGGATTTTTTTTAAAAGAGATTTTTTCTTTTTTCTTTAAGTCGAGGTAAAGGAGAAAACTATATAAACATTTTGGAAGTTAGGGAAAATAGCAAGCAAGGTACTGGAGGAGCTCTTTGAAAATAATACTATTAATAGTGAATTTTAGCAAATAGGCTACATAACCTAATCTTTTCCATTTCAGATTTCACTTGAAATGAAATGGTCTATGGTGTGGAACAAAGTTTTCAATGCCTGAACAGAGAAGTAATATTTAATGTATTATCGGAAAATGTTAATTTAATTAGGAGTGAAAGCAATTATCTGTCAGCATTAATACATCATTCCAATATCTTTAGATATCTGTGAATCGCACAGGCAAGATTCACAGCTTGGGAAACTATTTGTAAAATTTCTTTGGCCAAGGATCTTTAAATGACCACGAAGATTAGATTGTAACCAAATGTATTTACCAGTAATGAAACACAATTTTTAAAATACTATAACGAATTATCTGATTCCCTTATGTTTAAAACACACACATGGCTGTGGCCATTAACTAAAATCTGAGAAATATATGATCCATTAATTAATCAGATCCCTGAATGCAAACATGGCCAGAAATATTCCCTCTCTTCAAAGGATAAATTTGTTTAAATAAATTTTTTAAAAAGTAGTTTATGATGTACGAAAGACATTAGGGTTCAAAGCTGGGGGCCAAGAAAATTCTTGAGGCATCTTTGGTGCAAAAAGGTGGTTTTACTAAAGCATGGGGACAGGACCCGAGGGCAGAAAGAGCTGCCCTGGGGTCATGAGGAGTGGTCCATTATATACTTTCAAGTTGGGAGGGTGTTAAGTATAGTGTATACCTCCCAGATATTTTGGAAACAAGGTTTCCAGGATCCTGAGGGGGCTAGCTATTGTTAGGAAAGGTCATTTATTACTATTTAATAAAAACTCAGTCCTGAGACTCTTCAGATGTATATCCATGAGTCATATGCTTGGAGGGTGATTGCCAACATGTTATCTGGGGTAGTAGGGGTAGAGATAAAGGAAGTTTCCAAAGGAATTTCTATATGTTAAGTCCTGTAGACTTACAGGATCCTGGGGGTTGGGCTAAGATTGCCTTGTGCCCTTAGCAAAGCATTAACATTAACGCCACTGAGTTCCTACAGGAAAGTCCCTCTGCCTGTTTCAAGGGCTTATCAACGGGCTGTAGGTAGTAAGGAAATTTAATGATTTTTTTTCTGCCTTTGTTTCCCACATCAGTTTATATTTGAAAAAATAAGTTGATCTACTTACAAATTTATGTCTACTTTCTTAGTTGCTGACACCATTTTCTCTTGGAAATTGTGGCATATAAGACTTTGAGATTGAAGGGGAGTAGTATTTGCCACCACAAAATATGCCTCTTTGGCATAAGGATTATTTGGGGCTGTTTATTTTTAAGAAACAGCAGATTCGGGTAAAGCTCTGAAAACTGAGTAGAAGCTAAACCTTTTGTAAAAAGACATTTACATAGATAAGGGAAATCGCATTTGTAAGGGTGTCTCCCTCAGTACCAGCAAGAGGGAGATGATTCTAAATCTCTAGAAAACATTACCAGTGAAGAAGACTGGACTCAAATCTGCATCACAACCTGGCTTGGGCCAACTCCAGGAGTTAGTTTTCCTGAGTCTTTCCCACAGTATATAGGAGGTATACACTGTTATTAAACGTCTGTTTGTTTTTCTCCTGGTAATTTGTCTTTTATTGCAGGTGGACTCAGCCAAGAACCTAGCAAGTAGAGAGAAAATTATATTTCCTCCCCTATAAGATAATATGTACTAAATATATGTGTGTTCTATCAGTCAGGACATTTCCAGTTGCAAGTGATAATAAAACCAACTCAAACTCATTTGTACTAAAAGAGAAATTATCGACTTGATTAACTGAAAAGTAGAGGGAAGGAATTCTAGTTTCAGTCACAGTTGTAGCAAACAATGGCATCTAGGAATCACTACAGTCCACACCTTGACTTGCTAACATCTATAAACCTTTCTTTACATACGGTTTATTTTTTTAAAAAGATTTTATTTATTTATTTGACAGAGAGAGAGTACAAGTAGGCAAAGCAGCAGGCAGAGGGAGAGGGAGAAGCAGACTCCCGGCCAAACAGGGAGCCCGATGCGGGGCTCGATCCCAGGACCCTGGGATCATGGCCTGAGCCACTTAACCGACTGAGCCACCCAGGCGCCCCTACATACAGTTTAAAAATGTGTTCTCCCAACATTATGCAACTATTAAATATGTCACCAAAATTACACTTGCCCCTTCCCAAAAGGATATGCCCCAATGCCAAATCTCATTACATTATTCTACTCAAGGTATCTGGCCGCTATCTCTCAGACAAGTCTACATGTGGTTCCCAGTTGCCTGAAAGTCTCTGGATAGATTATTTAACCACCCTAACAGATCCAGTATACAAAGGATGGAGGGAGAGGAGAGTGGAAAACAAAACCACTATCAGAAAAAGAATTCCCGGGGCACCTGGGTGGCTCAGTTGCTTAAGCAACTGCCTTTAGCTCAGGTCATGATCCTGGAGTTCCAGGATCGAGTCCCACATGGAGTCCCACATTGGGCTCCCTGCTCGGCAGGGAGTCTGCTTCTCGCTCTGACCTCTTCCCTCTAATGCTCTCTCTCATTCTCTCTCTTTCTCAAATAAATAAAGTCTTTTTAAAAAGAAAGAAAGAAAGAAAAAAGAAAACAGTTCCCATCTGGAAAAAAAAAGGAGGAAAAAAACCACACCGATCATGAGCAATATATCCTACTTGAGACGAATATCAACTCCCTGTCGTAGAAAACCAGCTGCCTTTTGTTTTGTTCTCTGACAGAAGCCCCCTTATTCACTGTCCTCTCTATCTGCATCTGAGATGGGCATTGGTAGGAGAATCTCCTCTTAGAGGGCTGCACCTTTTAGCAACTTGATTCCCATTGTTGCAGGTTTGGGGTCTGGAAAATAACCTTTTAGGTTAACCAGGAGATCACAAACCTTTGCTACTGGACTTGGGGTTTCTCCTGCAACACAACCTTCTTAAAAGCTTAAGTTTTTTGCTTATATTCATTCGGTCCATTTTCTGAGCTAAGAACCAAAGTCAAAAATCTTGTCAAGTCACAGCCCATGAATTTAGACTGTGACCTAAGAACTGCTGTTTTAGTACTCTGTCTAGCCTCCAGCCTTCAGTTTAATGGTGTCCCTCTTGACCTCTGATTCAGAGAAATGCAAACAGTAGCAGGATTAGGAGGCACAGGTACTCTGTACCCACAAGCTGCCATGTTCTAAACCTGTATCAGGCAGAAGACACGCTGCAGAAGATGCCCAGAAGGAGCAGCAATATGGAGTGGTTCCCAGTCCCCAGTTTCACTACCTACTTTGTTTCCTGCCTCTTTTTTCACTTTAGCCTCTAAGAGACAATTCACCTTTTCCAGTCCTACAGGGGTCATGATATCCTGACTCTCAGACAATTTGGATTGCTGGCAGAAAGACCTCTAATAGTAAAGTTTCAAAATACCCCTAAGTTGAGATGCCTTTCTCTTTCTTATAAGAACTACTGGAGGCCACAGAAAGTCACCAGCATATTCTAACACCCTGGCTTGTTTTTCTACCCATTCCCCCAAAGCTTCAGCCTCAGTACTTATAAGGTCTAAGTCCCAAGATGCCATGGGCAACAATTTAACCAACGTCTTTGCTCACACAAAACAAACTGCCAACTTCCTGGCCAGGGGTAAAGAATCCCCAAAGCCCCACACCCATCTTAATCCTACAATTCCAAATCTTGGTACTGTCGCTCATAGTCCTCATTTACTGTTTAGCTTGTTGACTCTTACTCTGGGCAAGGTACTCAACTAAGCTAATCAGAAACCTCTTGACATGATAACTTCCTACTGCATCATCATAAACACTTCCTTTTTAAATTCAACTTTTCCCCCATTTTCCCATTTCAAAGAAACTTTGGGGACCCCCAAAAGCCCTTAGTCTGGGGGCAGGCCCTTGAAGCCCAACTTATGTTTTCCTCACAAGATTCTCTAATCTTCTCATGCTTGCATCCCTCCCACCACCCCACCTCACAACTTCTGCATTTAGAGTCTTCCATGAGGCCTATAGGCTGTAACTGCAACCAAGCCAACATGAGTTCACTCCTTGGTGAGTCAGAAACTGCGCCAGGTTGAGTTGCTGCACAAAGAAAACTTTTATTTGCAACAAATAAGGCGATCATGGGGAATGGCTTCCAAAGCCATGACTCTCTGAGAAAGGATGAATGGGTTCCTTTTGTTTAGAGTTAGGATGAATATTTAGATAGGGAAGCCTGGCCATGGGTGGTCATGAGATCACACATGCAACTTAAGGAAACATGCCTATACACACTGTGTATGTTATGTAAATGAGGCTGAGGGTCCTCCTTGGGCAGAGATTTTAGTATTTTTATGAGGTAAAGGTGATTATAGGTCATTCCAGAGGTCACTCCACAGTCCATCTGCACAAGTGCAAATTGGGGGTTTACCTCAAAAGGTCTAGGTGGTCTGGGCCTGTGGAGGTCTTGTCAGGGCAGTTGCCATCACCTGGGGGATGGGGATGATTTTAAGGTTTCATTTGCCTGAGTCAAGAGGAAAGCCAGAAGAAAGAGTTTAAGGGAAAACATAAGACAAAGGTTAGTGAGTAGAAGCAGGTGGACAATGAAGGCCAAGTCTTAGAGTCTAGCTGGTGACATAACCACTGTATCCCCTTCCCCCTTCACCACCCCTATGGCCCCCCACACAAGGGGAAAGTAAAGCCACACTGCAATCCCACTATACACTGGCCTACTCATTGCCTTAATTGGCTTCTTAGCCTCACACATAAATAGATATGTAATGTGGCATCTCAAAGTCAAAAATTCAGTCAAGTTCTTTAATATCAGTAAGATAAAAAGAGATCTTCCCTGCTATTATTAAATTATTAATATGCAGCTGCTGCTGTCCCCAGAGCTAATCAACTTCTTAGCATCCCCTATATAGTACCTTCCTTTCTAAGATATAAATAAATAGGTAGATAAAATAGAGAGAGGGATTAAATATATGCCAATAGCAATGATTACTACAGGTTGTGGAATGAAGATCATTTTTATTTTCTTCTTTCTGCTTTTACATATTTTCTAAATTGTCCAAAGTGACTTTGTATTATTATTGTAAAAAGAGAAAAAAGGTACAATTTTTTTTTTTAAATTCAGTTAGCACAGAAGATCTTCCTGGGGTGATAGAAATGGTCTAAAACTGGACTGTGGTGATGGTGTCACAACTCTATAACTAAAAATCATTAATTGTACACTTAAAATGGGTGACTTTTATGGTATGTAATTTATACCTCAGTAAAGCTGTTAACAAAGACAGAACTTCTGTTTGACTAAATTTAAAGGACAGTGATCCCATCCCAACCCCAGCGTGTTGGGAGAAACTAACAAGGACAGATCAGAGGAGAAAGTGACATAGACAATGCAATAAAGAAAGAAAGGCAGGAAGAACAAAAGAAAGAAAGTGAAAGGAGGGAGGAAGCTGGGGGGGCGGAGAGCTCAGAAATTAAACAAGAGATGTCCTCCTACAGCATGGCTAAAGACAGTCAAACTGTACCGCTCCGTCATTTCCACTCTGTGGGATATACACGGTACATCAACATGTTGGTAAATGAACTTGGCCTTGCAAACAGCAGCAGAAGGCTGGTACTTTGAAGATGTTGATACCATTTGGAAATTCTACCACAAACTCTGTCAGGATGCCCCACACAGCAATATTGGCATTGTGTCTTTGAAAGACAGATTGTATGCAACAAATAAAATGCTACCATGGTGTTGGTGTACCACATGGACACAAACAGCTCAAAGTATTTGTTCTGCCTAAATTAGAGAAGTACTATCTTCGTATAATTTAACTCAACCTTTGTAGAACATCTGTTGGATACAATGAAATCTTCTTGTTTTGAGGGATATAGAGATGAACAAGGTACAGTTCCTGTCTTCTAGGAATTTACAATCAAATAGAGTGGATATATTCTGTTTGGGGGGAGTTGTCACACTTTATAAAGGAAGTAATGTATGAGAGTACGGCTAGGACTTTTATAGAGAATTTGAAAAGAGATAAGGGAGCACCTTCCAGCCTGGAAAAAGGCATCCACAAAGGTACAGAGAATTTTAAGTTTAGGGTGTGATTAGGAAATGGTGAATCATTTGGCTTGACTACATGCAGGATTCATAAGCAAGTGATGGAAAATATGTAATTAGGACCAGATGGTGGAAGACTTGGGGAGTTTAAGCCCTCCTGTATATGTAAAGTGGAGTCAGCAAAAATATTTAAAACAAAGATATGTCTCAAGATCCCAGTTTCTGTAAAGTGTAAGGTGGTGTGGTAATTTTAAAGATATGTCCACATGGGGTGCCTGGGTGGCGCAGTGGGTTAAAGCCTCTGCCTTCGGCTCAGGTCATGGTCTCGGGGTCCTGGGAATCGAGCCCCACGTCGGGCTCTCTGCTCAGCGGGGAGCCTGCTTCCCCCTCTCTCTCTGCCTGCCTTTCTGCCTACTTGTGATCTCTCTCTCTCTGTCAAATAAATAAATAAAATCTTTAAAAAAAAATTAAATTAAATTAAAGATATGTCCACAAAGTCTTTGACATGGATTTGCACATGGGAGAAAGAGAAATAATTTGTGGCCAGAGGACAAATTGTAGTGGCCTTAAAGATACACCCACAAATTCTTTGATACCCCTCCTCTCAAGAGATGGAACAAAATTTCTCTCCCCTTGACTGTGGACTGCATTTAGTAACTTTCCTCTAATGAATTAAATACGGCAGAAATGATAGATGTCGCTTTCAAGGTTAGGCTATAAAAAGACTGCAACTTCCATCTGGGGAGATCATTCAGTCTCTCCCACTCTCTCTTGAATCAATCCCTGTGGAAGAAGCCAGCTTCCACATGCTAAGGCAGCCTGGTGGAAAGGCCTGAGTGGTGAAAAACAGCCTGCTAAAAATCCTATGAGTGAGCTTGGAGGTAGAGCTTTCCCTAGCCAAGTCTCAGATGACTGCAGCCTGGAAAAACACCTTGACTGCAGCCTCATGAGAGCTCCTGACCCAGAACCACTCAACTAAAACTGCTCCTGGGCTTCTGACCTAAAGAAACTGTGAGTTTGTCACTTCAAGCTGTTAAGTTTTGGGGTAATTTGAGATGCAGAAATAGATAATACAGTTGGCTTGGAGGGAGGACAGACTGGAGAAGACAGAGAAATAAGTTAGAGTTGGCATTAGGCAAGGCAACAGACAATGAAAATGTAAATCAGAACAGTAAGAACAGTGATGATGAATAGGGAAGAAAGGATCTATCCCAGGGCCTGACAGAAATTTAATTAACAGTTTTATGGACTGATTAAATTGAGGGATAGTACTGAGAGAGAGAGAGACAGAGATGTTATAAGGCTCTTTCCATGTCCAGTTGAGATGACCAAGGAGATGGTAATGTCATTAATGAAAAAGGCAGTAAAGAAAAGGAAGCACATGAAGGGGGTATGGTGAGTTGATTGTGTGTTGCCATGTCTGCATGTATTTTGGTTTTAAGCATGTTGATGCTCATATACTAGCTAACATCTACAGAGATATCCAAAAAGCTATGGCAAAATCATACCCTGCCCACTTAGGGCACAGGTGATTCAGATTACAGATGGAGAATGAACATTAAGAGAGATGGGGCAAAATGATCCACACTTTGGGTAATAACGCTCTAAAGTACCTTCCAGACTTTCAATTCTGTCATTGCCTGAAAATAAACAAAGGTTGTTCACAATATAATAAAGGTTCAGGGGTCCCATGCTAAGAAATCTGGAAGTCAAAAGACTGAGATGGGTGGAATGAATGTATAGAACAGGATACTTTGCCACTGGGATCATCAGGGCTAGAAAAATCCTTCTTATATGTACATCAATAGGGTTTTCTTTTAAATATTTGTGTGTGATACAGGATGTGAGGAAAATAAGAAAAGAAATGCTTCAGGACATCTAGTCCCACTCCTAACAAGGTAATGGTATAAATAAGTGATTTAACAATAACATAGCAAGAAGCCAGGACTCTGAGAGTAAATAAATATGCATGACTTTCCTATGACACCTGATAACATGAACAGTTTCCTATGGAAGTTTGTTTTATTTGCATGAAAGTGTGCATTTGTATATTAAATAGGATACATCTAGATGGCCAATTTATTCACTTAAATAAAATAACAACCTGTGACGCTTTAAGCCAATATTTGAAGACACATCAAGGATTCAAAGTTAATATAGAGGACTCTAAGGAAAGAATTAAAAGCCTCAGGGAAAATTGTGCTGCCAAAAGTGGAATGATAATGAGCTGAAATTTCAAATTTTGTTCTTGCATTAGTTAATGCATTTGGGCAGAAATGTTGCTTAGAACAAATGTGTTTCAGGGCTTCTAATAACCAAATGTCTTTCTTTCTCAGTCTCTACCCATTGCAAAATCACGAATCCCTCAAGTTCCCTTCTTTAGGTCATATAACCCTACAAGTTCACCTCTTCAGTGCAACTATCTTTATCTCTCTGCTTGCTCTGCAGTAGGAAGCAGTCATATCCATCATGGAAATCTGTGCATCAGACCATTTCTGCTTCAACAGCTGAGTCCCACAGTGCGCCAGATTCAGGGAACTAGATAATTATGGATATTCCCTACACTAAAGGCTACCCAATTAGTGGACATTTTTAATAGGAAACAGGTGTGGATCTCAGCTCACAAACTTAACTGTGCAAGAAAGCTCACGTCTCTTTATTATCTTTAAGTCAACCTAAATTGGATGCTGAGCCCTAGTTCCTCCTGGCTGGCAAGAAATCCAGTCTTCATCATCTACACCCATCTCCCCTCCCTTTCCTGTGGGCTGTAAAATGTCCCAATGCCAAATCAATCATCAATCACTCATCTACAGTGGTTACTGTGAAAAGTGAAGTGAAAAGTCCAGTGACCCGTGCATTATAATCACTTCCTATCTCCTGGGGTGCATATATTCATCAGTGAATAATAAGGGCCAGAGAAAACCCCCTTGCCTCCAGAGGCTGCCTCAGTGACAGTGCCATAGTCTTGTTCTAATTCCCATGTTATATCTCAGACCCTTGACTGCCCTGACTCCACACTTTCACCTAGTAAAATATTCAAATTCCTAAGCCCTTGTTCCCATCATGAGGAATGTAGACAACCCTCCGCTAGGACCACAGGACCTGAGGCAAGACTGGGTGAGTATAAGGGACAGAGTCAAGGAACCAATTGGATCTATACAAACACCCAGAAGTTCATAGTCAAAGTGTAGATAAGGTAAATGAGCAATCGGGTGGTGGCTGCCAGAGGACTGGAAAGTGTCCATTGGTTTGAGCAGTTAAGAAGTCCATTTGGTTGCTTTGATAAAAAACAAACAAATAAAAATAAAAAACCACTTCAGAGCAGTAATAGGAAGGGAAATCTGATTGAAATAAGAGTCTTTTAAAAAAGTGGAAAAGGGATACAGGAAGTTTCATCTGTTCTTTTGAAAACGTGATAGCTAGAGATGATGGGGGGGTGGATGGTCTGCCAAGGCTTGTTATAGTTTTTTTTTTTTTAAGGTAACAGTGATTTGAGTATCTTTAAAGGCTACAGGGAAGGAGCCAGGTTGACCCCATAAGACAAAGAAATATTGGAAAAAGCCGTATCTTTACTCCAGTGGAGAAGGGAGGGAAGGGACTTAAAAGCATAGAGAAAAGTATTCATAAAAGGAAAAAGGAAAGGGGTGCCCCTTATGAATATAGAAAGGAGGCAAGGATAAGGCTGAAAGGAAAGTTTGAAGTCACGAAGTCAGGAAACTGTGGGAGCTCAAAACTCAGAGCCTCATTTTTCCCTATGCAGTACAAGACAAGGTCATTGTTGAGTGATGGGGTGGACAGTGGGTTTGATGCATGAGATAAGATTTTAGTTCTGTTTACTTTTTTGTTTTTGCATATACATACATATATAGTGATCTCACTAAATTTACCTATTCTTTTTTTTTTTTTAAAGATTTTATTTATTTATTTGACAGAGAGAGAGATCACAAGTAGGCAGAGGCAGGCAGAGGGAGAGGGGGAAGCAGGCTCCCCGCTGAGCAGAGAGCCCGATGCGGGGCTCAATCCCAGGACCCTGAGACCATGACCTGAGCCGAAGGCAGAGGCTTAACCCACTGAGCCACGCAGGCGCCCCGAATTTACCTATTAATCTTAATAGTCTGAGGATTCTTTGGGGTTTTCTAGATCCACAATCGTGAAATCTACAAGTAATAAGTTTTATCTTGCCTTTATAAAAGTTGTGCCCTTATTTATTTTACTTGCCTTACAATATTGGTTACTGCTGGGCTCACATTAATTCTTTGGCCAGGGATTCCCACACCACGTGGAGATTATAAAGTCAGGTTCCACACATTTATGATACAGGTTTAGGGTTTTAATTTCTCCAGGAGACTTATTTTTCCTCACCCCAGACCATACCTGGGACAAGACTGCTTCTTTCCTAGACCCATGGGCAGAGGCTTCTAGTTACTCTTACACATAGAGGCAGCCTTTCCTGGTGGACAGCTTTAGTCTGGCTTTCCAATTCTAGCTCCCCATCTCACACAGAGCCAAGACACCTCTCTTGGGTGGACAGTCCTAGCCTTCTGTGGCTCTAGCATAGGGCTATCTACATTCTTTGTGATGGAAACAAGGGCATAGGAACCTGAATCTTTTTCTAGGTTGTGGATATTAAACTTTAGCCCCTATAAATGGGTTTACATGCAATCTTTTGGGCCACCAGAACATCAGTGTGAATGCTCTGAGTTCCCTCTTTCTTTCTTTTTCTCTTTCTCGAACCTGGTGACTTCCCTTTCTTATTTCCAGATCAGTTCTGAAATTATGCCTTTTTAACTAACACTGCAGTGAGGTGGAGTGGACCTCGAGGCCTTACTGCTGGTATTCTAGTAGTCCCTTCGTGGTTCAAATCTGCAGAGTTAGATGGTTTTCTTCAGGAGCCCTCAAAAACCCGGGTGGATGGATGGAGAGAATAAGGGCTGCATTTATCCTAGTCTGGACTTTGTAGGGCAGGCAAGATAGAAAGACAGTGGGGATGGGCGCCTGGATGGCTCAGTTGGTTAAGCGTTTGACTCTTAGTTTTGGCTCAGGTTATGATCTCAGGGCTGTGAGATCAAGCCCTGCATTAGGCTCTGTGCTCAGCACAGAGTTTATTTGAGATTCTCTCTCTCCCTCTCCCTCTGCTCCTCCCCGCTTCTCCCTCTCTATCTCTATCTCTAAAAAATAAATAAATCTTTAAACAAAAAAATCTGGTGTTCACAGGTGCCTGGGTGTCTCAGTGGGTTAAGTGTCTGCGTGTCTGCCTTCGGCTCAGGTCATAATCCCGGAGTCCCAGGATCAAACCCCGAATCGGGTTCCCTGCTCAGCAGGCAGGGAATCTGCTTCTCCATCTCCCTCTGCTCATGTGCTCGTGTTCTCTCTCTCTCTCTCTCTCTCATTTTCACTCACTCCCTCTCTCTCAAATAAATAAATAAAATCTTTTTTGAAAAATCTGGTGTTCATACCCTAATACTCATCCTTTATCTGACTTTTGCTGCAACTCGAAACCTCTTCTGTACAGGCCTTGCCCCACCGCAGGAACACAGAAAATCCCTCTGCACATGCTGATGACATGACTCTGACTTTGAGGAAGGATACTTTGTTTTGGTATATTATCAGAGTGTCTCAAGGTTGGTGAGATTGTTTATTGCTGTTGTTCTTGCTCTTGAGTTACAAATTACTGTTTAGGTTCATCAACGTCAATTTAATTTGAAAAGAATTGTTTGGCTAACTCTGTAGTGGTTAGTGAAATATTCTGCAGCCACAGTAACGTGGCCCATAATGTTCCAATAAAGGGACATTCAAACGCATATCCACTGAATTTTTATGATTCCCTACCACCTGGTATCTCTGTAGATACTGAAAGGAAATTGTAATTTGATAAGGCTGGCATGTTTGAGACATGCTAATCTCCCCCATCAACACTGAAGAACATGTATGTGGTGATTTCCTACATGAAATATTTTGCAGACTTTTAACTTGTAAATCTCATGCTATAAAATTAGAAAAGCCCAGGCAGGTCAAGAGAGCAAGTGTACTAGGTGTACAAGGCCATTTGAATTCATACTGAAACACAAGGCCACAAACACCCACAATTACCTAGTAGCTGAGCTGGGCCTAGAAGTCAAGGGTTATGGCTCTCAGTCTAGGGCTCATTTGTAGGTCCCACATCATGGCATGAAGCTTAGAGCTGAGTTGAACTGTGATGTCTTGCCAACATAAATAACTGCTCAGCTGATAAAAACTTCAGGGAGCAGACAATTCCGTGTAAAAAAAAAAAAAAGAGAGAGCAAGAGAGACTTGGAAAGCTCAAATCCAAATCCATTCTACCATATAAATTAGCCAATTTCACAGTGTATGATAAGAAGCACTACTTTTCATTGCCTGTCTGAACTAGGAACTCTTCTGCAGCAGTACATTTTGTTTGGAGCAAAATATCTTTTACTGAGCATTCACGGAATCATGATCTCATTTTCCGAAGTGTTATCTCTGAAAACATAATCAGCTGCAAAAAATTTATCACTTTACATAAATTAATTTTGCAGACAATTTTTCATGCATACACCCCCCCCCTTGAAGGCTAACACTAAATGAGACACACTTATGCTTGCAACTACAATTTATCTTGGTTAGTGGGCATTTTTGCTCTCCGGAAGAGAATTTTAATCTTCTGTAAGAGCAAAGCAACTTGGGAGTGAGGAGGTATGTCAAACTGTCAACAAAGAAAAGAAATGAAAAGAACCAAAGAAACCAATTTAAACTAATTCAAGGAAAAAGGGACTATGAGAAGCACTGGAGGAAGTTGCCATCTGCAGGAAATATTTTGGGCTCTACCTCTGTGATTAACTCTGTATTAGCCTCTGACCTATAATCCCCTTGCCCTCCTATTTGTCAATTTCTTTGTTCGTTGTTCTAATTGATAGCTCCCTAAAGAATTAGTAATTTCACCAAAAAAAAAAAAAAAAAATTTTACTAGGAAGATTTTGAAACCAGGTTGTTAAATTCAGAAATGCTCCCCTGCCCATTGGTAAATAACTGCTACCCCAAGCCTGTTGAGTCCTCCCTCCCACACTGACTGAACCATCCCAGGTCTGGAGAGCCCCAAGTGGGTGTTGCTTAGGCACTTGGTACCCAGTGGCCTTCCAGCCAGCCCACTACAACTCCCATATACCAGTGCCTATCTTTATGTGTCCTCCCAGAGAGAGAAGGCCCAGTCCTCCGCTGGGAAGATGCCACTCCATTTGGCAGTGTTGGCACCCAGTGGACAAATGCCCAATGCCCATCTGATTGATCCCTGAGGCTGTGGCCCATCATCACAGGCTCATACTCCCTTGGAGTTGCCCCTGCATGGCCATCTAATAAAACTGGGAGGTACCAAAAAGGTCATTTGATCTTTTGAATACCACCTCAGATTGAAACTATACTCACTACTATCTTTTCTCAAAACTGTTTTTCATTAAATATAACACCATTCTGCCTGTTTTCCTCAAGAAAACACACTTCCTCATTCCCTCGTCTCAACATAAAAAGTGCACATGAACTTTCTGAAATGGTTGATTTCACAGAAACATCTGAAATTGCTTCCAATCTCCCTGAAGTTCTTCCTTATGCTTGCATTTCAAATAAGATGAACTTGGGCATGTGCCCCCATCAAAAAGAAAAAAATGCATATTACAATTTTGGTTGCCAATTATACCACAATAAAGCTGATATTAAAAGAAATACACACACACATACACACACACATTCACAGTGAAGGGGAAAAAAGTGCACGAGCAATTTGGTTCTCTGAGTTCTCTTATTCCTCCCTCCACCCTGCCCATGTTGCATTGGCTGCAATGCCGTGAAGAAAAAGTCCATTTCACTATATATATTATTAGAGGTAAGAAGAATGGCATAAACAATAAGCCACCAAATATCTGATTAGGACCAACCTAATTTTATTAAAGATAGTGTGCCACACAGATTTAAGTAATTATATGTTTATGTGATCCTTTCACCTCTCTCCATAATTCTCTCTGGTTCGGTATTATTGGCTGTTGTAGACTATGGCTAAATATTATAATCTTTCCCAACCCTATTTTTCCCTTAAACTATCTAATTTTTAATGTCTGGTTTCATAGAATGTAAGATATTTCAAAAACATATGTTATATATGGCAGGAACACCATTATTTGGGTTTATTTCTAGCCTGTTATTTTGTGCTTTCTATTCTATGCTTTTTTTTTTTTTTAAGATTTTATTTATTCACCTGACACAGAGAGAGAGAGACAGCGAGAGAGGGAACACAAGCAGGGGGAGTGGGAGAGGGAGAAGCAAGCTTCCCGCAGAGCAGGGAGCCCGATGCGGGGCTCGATCCCAGGACCCTGGGATCATGACCTGAGCCAAAGGCAGCAGCTCAACCGACTGAGCCACCCAGGTGCCCTATTCTATGCTATTTCTACACGTTCTTCAATTGTAATATTAGTCTGAAGAATAAAACAAAATTTATTCACACGGGGTTTGGTCCAAAAAATATTTCTCTACCTTCAAAATAGCTTTGCATCTAAGGAAAAGTCAAGAGTAGGTACTGGGTTGTACACTTAGTCAAGTATTTGAGAGACTGGCAATCTGGAAAACTTATTGAACCATCACATTAATCTAGTACAACTATAACTTGAGTTCTTTTGGTTATATTCACTCTATATATAATGCACTTAAAAATGTAGCTTTTTGGAGGTGCCTGGCATTGTATTCACACACATGGTATAGAGATCAAGAAAACTAAAAAGACTCTGTCCTCAAGAGGACAGATAGTAACAACATAAGCTGAAATATCAATGACTCAAAGAAAACACCAACCCCTCTATGCAATGAGCTACAAACTATCTTGCTGCAATATTATTCCTATCCAAATATGTGGGTGCATGCATGTGTGTGGGTGTGTGGGGGGTGGGTGTGTATAAATAAAGGGTACTGAATTTGGGGAACATTTTTACTGCCTTTGCATAAGATTTGAAGTTTTGTGATTTCAGAGAGCAGTGACAAACTCAAATGATGTTCAAACACTTAGGATTCTTTTTCCTTCTCTAAAACTATCAATAATATTTTTTAATAGCTACCATCTGTTGGCAAATATGTGACAGGTATAATGCTAAAGATTTGTTGTTTCATTTAATCCTCACATAATTCTACGCTTAGATAGTTTTCCCTTTACACAATAAGGAAAGAGAATTCGAAAGGTTAACTAACTTGTTCAATCACTATGGTGTTTTAGGTTTGTCTGACTCTAACTATTCTGCTATGTTGGCTTGTGTCTTCTTCCTGTTTAGATATTGGATACAAATGCCAAAAGGAACAAAGGTTGAAATTTGACCCTGATTAGGATACCAGAAATACTCAGCCTTGTTCTCAAAACGAAAGTTTCCTTCCAAATAAAAACTCTCACCCACTCAACAAATATCCATTGAATGCCTATTTTGTGCCAGACCTTCTTCTAGGAGCCGATTATTAAATTAAAGTTGAGGGGCGCCTGGGTGACTCAGTCAGTTACGCGTCTGCCTTCAGCTCAGGCCATGATCTCAGGGTCCTGGGATCAAGCCCCGCATCGCATTGGGCTCCCTGCTCAGTGGGGAGCCTGCTTCTCCCTCTCCCTCTGCCACTTCCCCGACTTGTGCTTTCCCTCACTCTCTCTCCTGCTCTCTTATCAAATCAATCAATAAAATCTTTAAAAAATAATAAAATTGAAATGGATGCTACTCATTGGGTAACTTACCACTATGAAGATGGACAAAAGAGAGGGGAAATTTTAGAACATTCTCCTTAAGTATAGCAGGGAACTCAGCTTGAATCTAGATTTTTTTCACAGCAGAAATCAGGTTAACTTAGGGGCTTGGATAGTGGAATAGAAAATCCTTGAGCATTTATGGAAACATACTTTTCAAAGATGCTCTTTCTTAGGGAAGAGAATCATAAAGAATGATTTGGGCACCAGAAGAGTGGACACGGTCAAAGAAAGAGATAGGTCTTCAGATTGTCTGGAATGATGATACATCCCCAGAACCAGGGGCCTGAAGCAAAAAAGCCAGCAAAACCCAAAAGAACTGAAACACCAGGTGCCGACTGCGGCAGTTCCATTCATGGGCGACACACTCCACTGCCCATGGCTCTTACAGCAAAGGGACACGATGACTTCCAAGCAGACATCAGTGCCCTCAGCATGGGACTTGTGCAGCTTCAGGACAAACATCAGCCCTGGCCTCATCTCTGGAAACCACCAATAGAGAACCAGCTGCCATCTTGGCCATCAGCATTATAAAGAGACTTTCCTATAAAGGTCTAGAGAAGGGAAGGAGATAAACATAGGTGCCACATGGGGTGCCTGGCTGGCTCAGTCAATAGAGCATGCAACTCTTGATCTCAGGGTTATGAATTTGAGCCACATGTTGGGCATAGAGATTACTTTTAAATAAATAAATAAATAACATGGGTGCCACAGGGCAGCCAACGGAATTAGTTTTTAGAGTCTTCATGAGATAACTCTTTGAGACTCCCAAGACCATCTGTAAGGAATCTGAGAGACCAGAGTTCCAACAGAGTGCTGGAGGGTAGAAGCAGAGCCTTGGGACTATAAGTGTGTGCTCATTTTCTGCCAATTTGTATTAAGTCGATTTGTAATGTTGCAGTGTGAAAAGACTAATGAAGTCCAACTTTATGTGTGAAATGTGAATAATTCACCCATGATTTTAATTCAAGAATCTCATAATTCCAAAGGTGCATGACCAAGTGAATTTCATATGGAGTTGATCCTATTTTCACATGGCACAGCCACGTTAGCTATTGAACAGAAAAAAATGTTCCTATTAGAATATGCACCTGAATTACATGGGTTTCAAATTATACAAGGCGTATGAGTTTTGTCACTGTTGCTTTGACCACGTCGAACTCCAGGTTGGTGTGGCTGGGATGCTTGGGTTATATAAACAGCAGACAAAGAGGCTGGTGAGTCATATAGCCATTCTAATCAACAAAAAAAGCACTTTTTCCTTTCATTCCAGTAAATTAATACCTCCTTTCTTACAACATGGCATTTTCTCAGAAGACTACTGAAAATGAATTAAGTAGGAGGTGCATTTTTAAGCTAGCTCCTGCAGAGACTTATCACCTAAGTAACCATTATACTGATGTGGCTGTAATATTTTTATTTTTCAATTCACTCATGATTACATCAATCGTGGGCTTAATTCTGTCCGCCCACTCAGAAGTCACCCATAACCATAAGCAGTTCATGAGCCTTTTGTAAAGACAGTCTTCTGAAATAAAGAGACTGTGTTTGTTATAATAGATTTTTGTTTTTGTTTTTATTGCAAAGGTAAAAGTAGTCGCTGAGATAAGCAGGCTCTTACAGCAAGTTCTGTTTGTTTTTTTTTTTTTAAGGCTTTGAAATTACTTTAGTAATCACAGAGTATAAAGAGTTAGAACTGTACTGTCCACTATCGTGCCAGTAACCACAATAAGGCTATTAAGCACTTTAAATGGGGCTAGTCTGGGTTGAGATGTGCTTTAAATGTAAAACATAGACTAGATTTCAAAGATTTAATATAAGAAAAATGTAAAATGTCTTATTAGTAATATTTTATGTTCATTAAATGGTGAAATAATCGTTTGGATATATTGAGTTACATAAAATATAGTACTAAATTTTATTTCGCCTGTTTCTTTTTACTTTTTTTAATGGGACTAAGAGAAAATGTAAAAAATACATATGTAACTCACATTATATTTCTCTTCGACAGCACTGAGCTAGATGCTGCCATTATTTCTCCATCACCATATTCTTCCTCCACCTTTATATAGAGAGCGTACCAGGGCTGGAGAATTTAGCAGTTTTCCATCACTAGAGGTCCAGATATGTCCAGAATATTTCTGAATATTCCCAGGGAATATGTATATGTCCAGCCTGTCACTCTGAACTGCCTTCATACTTCTACCCCCTCAGAACATAACATCTGGGGCACCTGGGTGGCTCGGGTAGTGATCCTGGGGTCCTGGGATTGAGCCCTGCATTGGACTCCCTGCTCAGCGGGAGTCTGCTTTTCCCTCTCCCTCTACTCCCCCCCCACACTCATGCTCTCTCTCTCAAGTAAATAAATAAAATCTTAAAGAAAAAAAAAGAAGAAGAACCTAATATCTTTTCCCATCTCGCCTCATCCCTAGCTTCAGCTCCCTAAGGACTCAAGTTTCACAAAAAATTCTTCCAGACCAAAAAAAATTGCTTTTCATGGACACATGCCTTTCCTTAATGAGACAGACTTCTAAGAGGTAATCTAGTTCCCCATTTTCTCAACCTCTCTCACCAGACCCACCTCTAGGTCTTTGATTTGCATAACCAAAAAGCTCCTCAAACTGTCTTCCCAAACAAGAATAGTCTTTCCCCAAGACAAATTCTGCGCTCCACACCACAGAATATGAAAAAGGCTTCCTGCCAATGCCAAACGAGGTCCCATTATTTCTTGCATCTCCCACTACATAGACTTGATAACAAATCACTGGGCAGGGTCTGCAACCATAGAGATGTGTTGTAAGAGCTGTGTGTTTACCATGATTGTTGACTGGGATCTGCTCATTCGAGCCTCTTTGTTTACTTAAACGCATTCATCCTCAAGCTTCACTCTGCAACATCTGTGTATTTTTTAATTGCTGGTTGTAAACTGCTAGCTTTGATTAGATACCTGTGCATTTAGCCCTTTCTGTGGGCTAAGCATTGTGCTGGATCAGAGGGATGTTGGGAACCTGAGTACTTCTGCCCAACTGAGCTTTCACTGAGCCTCACAGAGTATGTGTGCACCTGGGGTAGGGATGGCTGCTGAGGGAAAAACCCCACAACTCCTTCAGCTGGTACCTAAGTAGAGGGAGGGAGGGAGGAGTCTCCAAGCAGGTGGGTCAGCGATGTGGATGGTGGAGCCCCACATTGCCCTGTCGTTAAAAGGAGAAGAGAACCAGGACAATGCTGGGCTTCAATGATGATTTTTAAAGAATTTGATAACATATTTTAATGTATATTCTTTTCACTAATTTAAACATTTTCCTCAGAGAAATGGCTGTTCAGGTTCTGAAACAGGAAAGGGACAGGACATCATGTTAAATCAGAAAGTAGGGAAGTTTTCAAAGATTAATAGGTGGGATCCACAGGACACAGAAGTTACCTCCTACTGTCCAAAGTCATAACATTTTGAGAATTAAGAAAAATGGACCCTGGTTCCACTCAAGATGCAGTAACGTCACTCCACGCCATCTCTTCCTTTGATTATAACAAAAAACCCTAGACATGATATATAAAGCAACTACCATAGGCTCTACAAGGTGGATATATTAGTTTGCTTTGCTGCTGAAACAAATTATCACAAATTTAGTGGTCCCAAACAAAACGAATACATTATCGTATAATCCTAGAGGTCAGAAACCTAAAATGGGTCTGCAAGGCTGTGTTCCTTCTGAAAGCTCTAGAGGAGAATCTATTTCCTTCCCTTTCCAGTTTCTAGATGCTTCCCGAATTCCTTGGCTTACAGTCCCTTCCTCACATCACTCTGACTTTTGCTTCTGTCATCACATCTCCTCTGGCTCTGACTCTTCCGCCTCCCTCTTACAGGGGCCCTGGTGATTACATTAGACCCACCCAGATAATCCAGGATAATCTCCCCTATCACAAGATCATTTACTTAATCAGGTTTGCAAAATCCTTTTTGCCATGTGAGGTAACATATTCATAGGTTCCAGGTCTTTGAACGTGGACATGCGGGGGGTGGGTGGGCATTAGTCCACCTACTACAGTGGATAAGAGCAAGGGGACTGGGTAAGGAAGCCAGGGCTTAAGGGACAACCTGGAAATAAGTTCTCAGGATTTTTTCTTTTTTTCTCCTATACATCCCAGCTCAAGCTCTGGGGCAGCCCACAACCAGGACTAAGAGAGGGCACAGACGGAGGGTGCTCTGAGAAAAGCCTGCTCTCTCCAGCCATGGAGGTGAGGGGCACGGGGGTCCTCGGGAGGGACTTAGGATTTAGGACTTTCCCTACTCTGTCAGACGAAAACCAGCGATGAGGCAGCATTAGGAAACGTCCACATTTCTGAACAGAAATGCTTTTTTTCGGAGTCCGGAATCAAATCAAACAGAAACAATACAGTAGTCCCTCCTTACTCAGGACGTATACGTGCCAACACCCCCGAGGGGTGCCTGAAACCATGGATAGCGCCCAACCCTATATATTCCTATGTTCTGTCCCATCCATATATACTATAGAGTTTAATTTATAAATCAGGCCCAGTAAGATATGAACAGTAACAACTGATAACAAATAACAAATAATAAAATCGAACAATTACAACAACGTACTGTAACAAAAGCTACGTGAATGCGGCCTCTCTCTCAAAACGTCTCTACTGTACCGGACTCACCCTTCTTCCGCTTCTCGCCATGACATGGGATGTGGGGCGGCGACACACGCCTGCGTCATGAGGCGAAGCGGCGTGAGTGACGCAGGCGTTAGGCGCTGTGACGCAGCGTCAGACTCTACGGACCCTCCTCGGAGGCTGCGTCAGAAGGAGGAGCCTCGGCTTGCGGAAGGCGTGGTGGGCGGCCGCTGAGTGACAGCGCCGAGAGCGAAGCCGCAGTGACGAGGACGGCTGGGCCCACCGGGAAGAACCGTGGGTGGAGTCCTATAACCAGGGTCTTAGAGGACCCACGGAAATTGTTGGGATGTCGGGGGCGGATAAAACTTGAGTTCTAAGAAGGCTCTTGGGAAATTAAAAACAAGAAAGAAAAAGACTCTTCAGGCCGAAAATAAGGATCAACCATGGAAAATGCAGAAGAAAAGAATATGACTCATGAATCTCAGATACAGGCAGAAAATGAATATTTAACAATTATACAGAAGATAAGATAGAGTTAGACAGTTGCTGGATGAAATGCTAAAAACAGAACACCGAGTTGGCTAAAACCTCTTTAGAATTTTTCAACAAAAACTTTCAAGTAACCAACAACTGCAGAATTTCAGGTTCCTTTCACAGAGTCATAAATCAAGCCAGAGGAAATTCCAAAAACCATTTAAACTAATTATCTGCTCCAGGAAGGAACACGGCTTAACTGACTCAAAAAAAAATTTTTTTGAAGGCTTTTTGAAAAGTTTTGAGGAACTCCTACCACCTCCTCGGTTCTCCTTTCTGATGCTCAACTCATCTCAAAGATGCCAGCTATGGCCCCCTGACACCTAGGAGACCAGAGAAAAAGGGACACAGACCCCAGCCAATGTCATTGCCTGGACAGTCCTAAATTCTCCTGGTGATTTCTGCTTATTCCCAGAGTTGCCCTTCTGTGTCCAGGCTGTGATGTTCAGCTATACCATCTCTGATCCATCCCAAGTGTCCCTAGATGCATGGTCCCTTCACCACTTCCCACAAGGAACCCACTCATCTCAAGCATTTTGTGTTTTAATATAACATTTTCAAGGTTGAAGAGCTTGCAGGGAGAGGTCATACATAAGAGTGCAAGGACCTCTCCCATCTCCTTACTCTCTTCCTCTCTCTCCTGTGAGCCCATGTGACTGTCTCCTTTTCATCTTGAATGGATGATCTCCCCACTCCCTGGCTCCAAATTTCAATTTATTCATGTAGAAGTCTCTCTCTCTCTCTCGTGCACAGTAATCAAGAATGTCTCAAAAAAAAAAAAGTCTCAGCGACTACCACAAGCAAGCAAGACTTCCAAACAACTATAGTGCTCTTGTGAAGAAATTTGACGCCTAAAATTATCTCTCAGTCCATCAATCTAAGCAGGACCATTTCTAAACTTAGAGTAAATGTCTCTTACTACTGTTCTCACAATTCTTCACTGAAATTCCTGAGAGGGAGTAAGTTATGTAAAGCACCACCTGTTTTCTACATACTGAAGTCCAGTTTCTACCACTGATATGCTTTATGTCTTCTTCAGCTTTCTATTTCTTTTCTTGCCTATGCCTCAGGTGGGGATCCCCCAGAAACAAGCACTGAGACAGGGATTCGAATGGAAGTAGCTAATTTGGGAGGTGATCCTAGGAAGCTCTGGTGGAGGAGTGGGAAGAGGAAAGAGAAAAGGGAAGGAAGCCAATATAGAACGCATTCATGAGCAGCTTATAACTGTTGAGCACACGGGGCTTAATCCTACTGAGGATCTCAGGGAGATGATGTTGAACAGAGATGGGGAAGCTGATACATTTATCCATCAACCCTATTCATCACTGGTTGAGGGTAGCTCCCAGGGGCCTTCAGTCCCTGCCACTTCCGGCCTGCCCTGCATAAGGCTAAAGCACAACCCTGCTCCTGCTAAGAGGCCATTGGCCCTGGGGGGTACTGGAATGGCAAGTACCTGGGGTGAAGGTGGATGCACTAACTTCATCTGCTATGACGAATAACCTAGACCTCTTAGGCCTACACTGTTCTGCACTAGCCCCTGATCATGCTATTCCTATATAATATCCAACTAGCGTAGGACAACTAACTTACTCTCAAATCACCCTACATGGCTGACTTGGCTTCTTCTGTTCTCTGGAAACAGTTTCAGAAGGATCCTCATAACCTAGTGAACATAAGGAGAGAAGGCAAAGAGTAAACATGTCAGTGAAATGCAAGTGACA
Source organism: Potos flavus (assembly GCA_028534135.1). Classification (NCBI taxonomy): domain Eukaryota; kingdom Metazoa; phylum Chordata; class Mammalia; order Carnivora; family Procyonidae; genus Potos; species Potos flavus. The sequence goes on along the minus strand of CM052901.1, from coordinate 92,790,306 downwards.
TTTGTCACTATTTGCTGACCTGGTAGATGACATTTAGTTCCAATGCTTCTTCCCACCATTTGGACAGCTTACTTATCTCAATGAACTGTATCACTTTCAGTGTTGGTTAATAAACAAATTCCCATTGATCAGCAGAAGTAAAAGGAAAAATCCATTATCAGGAAAGGAAATGTCTGTGAAAATATTTCACAGATATTGGATTCAGATACCTTGGCTTCGGGCAAAATGAGAGTCTCCAGTAATGCAGTATGACCCTTTTTGTCACAAAATCTTAGCCTCAAAACATCATTTCCTCCTATTTAAGTGTATATGAATATCAGATCATGAAATAATGATTTCCTTAAAGTAAAACTAAGTTTGCAAATGTCTTTTTCAACTGGAGCCTGACGTAGTGATATTTGTCTTTTTTGCTCTGCCATCTCCCATTCTTTTGGCAATCCTCTTTAACACTCCCACCACTGTCCTTATATTTCAGTAGAAAACAATGGTCTACACTGGAATGGGGGATGCTTAGGAGATACTGATGGGGAAACTTTGTGGCCTCACCCAGGTCTTCCTGTCATGTTCCTAATTTATATTTCCCTTTCGTCTCACCTCTCAAAATTCCTACTCCAGCTCCATCTCATGTATATAATGAACTAATTCATATTAAGGTATAAATAGCTAAAAAGAGCTCCGTGCTATATTCCCCCAAAATACTTTATACTTTATATTTTCAAAAGCAATGTATTATTAATGGTGTGATCTTAGGCGATGTGTTGGAAAAGCTGTGGGATTATTTTTTTGTAGGAAGGCCTTTAGTGATATTTCTCAAATCCCTCCATTTGGGTTATCACCTTTTCCATCTCGTGATATCAGTCCTAGAAAGAGTCCAATAAAAATATCGTAAGACAACTGAATAAATTGTCTATGTGAAAAAGGAATAGGTTAGAATGAAAATGTACACTTCTCTGCAGGATGGTCCCTTTTAAGTTTGATTTCTATGGAGTTCTATTTGTTTATCCCATGGTGGTCCCACAGAAAAGCAGAGAGAGAAGAACACTTGAAAAGTAATTGAATAGTAATGGCGTGTACAGAGGAGTCTCTGATAGAAAATAAAAGTTTGTGGAGGAGAATTCAACCTCAGAAAATAATTTTCCAGAGACTATCCAAATCAACATATGCCACTTACAGCACAGATTGTTGGTTAACGCCCTAATGTCCATTGTCTCCCTCTATGACTCCTGATTTTCAGGGGACCCATGATCACCAGGTAAAGACTACATTTCCCAGACTCCTGTTCAGTTAGGTTGGCCATATGACTAAATTCTAGCCAGTGAGCTATTAATGTGATCTCATCGTGTGATCTTATCTGAAGATCTTTCTTAAGAGCAAGAGCTCAACTTTGCTCCTTCTTCCCCCCACCCCGCCTCCCATCACCTCTCCCTTCATCCTGAGGCTAAACATGTTGATATGATGGCTCCACTTCCATCCTGAACTGTTAGGATAAGGGCCACACCCCTGGGAAAGCAGAGAGGAGAGCTGGAGGTAGCTAGGCCCTCTGAAGATTTCGTGGACCAGAACCACCACATGAGCCCTGGAAGGCCCACCTCCAGGGCTTCAAATTGAGAAGCACAAAGCTCTACTGGGAGCTTCTGTTACAGTCAAACTAATATCAATCGATACACCATCCTTTTTTTTTTTTTTTAGATTTTATTTTTAAGTAATGTCTACATGCAACATGGGGCTCAAATTTACAACCCCAAAATCAAGAGTTGCAAGCTCTACCAACTGAACCAGCCAGGTGCCTTCCCCCATCCTTTTTTTTTTTTTTTTTTTAATTTGACTCAACTTCTCATAGGAAAGAAGGATCTATGACTCATGCAGACTCATTCCCAGGTTGGAAAGCTAGTTTTATCACACATGTCAACACCCTAGTGTTATACAGATGATCTTTTAACATTCTCCTTTCTTGTTATTTCATTATGATCTTTGATGCCAAGATAATTGGAGCATCAGAGGAAAGTGACAAGAATAAAGCCAATGTAATATGTCAGTTAAAAAACAATAATAAAGAATAATCAGAAGCATGAGTTTAATCTTGGCTTTATCTGCACATCATTAAGCAGAACTGTTTTGGAAGCTGGGGAAAATGAAACGCCTAGCAGGCACTGAAAATATCTGTAATTCCCTGTACCCTATGAATGAACAACTGAATAAATCCCAAAGGTTTAATGACCTTAGTTTTCCAATATGAATTATAACTTTAAGGCTGAAATAAGACCCAAAGATTTTTTCGTGAAACATTTTCCAGAAATCACCTTGTAACAGTGACGGGCATGCATGGCTTCACAATCTAAAAGCTGACCATGCTATGTCGGGTTATATTTTGGAAGGTCAAGATATGACTTTAAATAATAACACGTGAGATAACGGCACTCTTCTTCATTTGATGGAAATATTATTTCTGTATGAAAAGGTCAATTTAGAAAAATTAACCCCATAAATTTAACTAGTTGGACACTGGTTGTTCCCTAACAAGATGAATTAAAATAAATGTCTACTACTTTTTGTTGAAACATCATTTTGCAATCCCTTGCCAAATCTTGCTGATTGTGTTTCACACGTTGTTAAAAAATCTGATCCTGGGGTGCCTGGGTGGCTCAGTGGGTTAAAGCCTCTGCCTTCGGTTCAGGTCATGATCTCAGGGTCCTGGGATCGAGTCCCACATCGGGCTCTCTGCTCAGCGGGGAGCCTGCTTCTCCCTCTCTCTCTGCCTGCCTCTCTGCCTACTTGTGATCTCTCTCTCTCTCTGTCAAATAAATAAATAAAATCTTAAAAAAAAAAAAAAATCTGATCCTCCTAGACCCTTGGTAATTTCCCCAAAACAGTGTTCACAATATTGGCTGCACATTAGAATCACTAAGGAGCTTTTTAAAAGGCCCAGACCCAGGCTCAATCGTGGACCAATCGAGTAAGAACTTCTTAAGTGTTGGGCTGAAGCACTAGCATTTTCCATATTACCTCAGGTGATTTTAATGTGTACCTCGGGTTGACACCCACTGCCACAAAGGAGCGGCATTCCACCTGCGTGACTAGAGCCAACTCACATCTTGCTTAAATTAACATACACTGAAATTAATTCTGTCATCTCGACCCCCAAACGTACCACATTTAGACTGTCCCCTCGCATTCTCATATCTGCTTCATTTTAGATATAGATATCAAGAAAAATAATTTCCCCAAATAGTTACCTTCCACAGTTATGCAGTTTCTGGTTTGGCCGCTGTCTTCTCTAAATAAAGTTTGGTAAGAGAAAGGAGAGGTTAAAACACAGAGGAGCAGTTGATTGTTGAACCAGACTGGAGACAGAGAAAACTAATCAACACTCTTTCCTTCCCCTTCTCTCACCAGCAAGATTCATCTCCAAACATCCTCTGTCTCAGGTAAGGGTCCAAACCTGTTGGTGTTTCCAGAACCATCTCTGGGGAAACCCAGGTAATAAATAGGAGCTACATCTGTCATCTTATTCCACTAGACCAAAATCTCACTAAAACATGTAAAGAAAATAATGTCAGTAACATTTTTGATCATTCTTACTCATTGGGAGTCTTACTATTTGAAAGGAGTCTTTTTTCCTCTCTAAGCATCGAGGTGGTGGTTATGGGGGAAAGGTGGTAGAGGATATTAGATACCCAAGCAGCTTCATTACTAACTGTTAAATAATTCTGGACAAACATCTAATCCTGATTCACCCAGAAATTATGAAGATAATTTGATTCAAATCCCAAACCTGTCCTCCATGTCTTTGCTACATGATGAAATCAAAAGCTGGAAAGGAGCAGCTGTAAAAGCGACAATGATGTATAGTAGATTTATGAGTTAACGTGACTCAGTTAAGTGTCTGCCTTCGACTCAGGTCATGATCCCAGGATCCTGGGATCGAGTCCTGCATCGGGCTCCCTGCTTGGTAGGGAGCCTGCTTCTCCCTCTGCCTCTGCCTCTGCCCCTGCTTGTGCTCTCTCTTTGTCTCTCTCTCTGACAAATAAATATATAAAATCTTAAAAAAAAGTTACACATGTCTGTTATATGTTACATATAAAATCGATTAGTCTAATTGTAATACTTTTCCTTCTCTTCAACTTAATCATGAATCAGAGGTTTTCAGTAATTCTCAGAGCAAGAAGAATTTCCATATTCAAAATGACACACTTGAAATGTTAGAAATGTTTAGACCATTAAGTGATTAAGTGGGCACTATTTTGCTTCTTAAATTACATAATAAAATGAATAGTACTTTCAGATATTCAAATAAAAGGCATAAAATACTAAACATAATGGCAGTCACCTTTTGATTATCTATACTCATGGAAAAGAAAAGGTGTTTTGAATAAATAGAAAATTAGAACATGTTTCTAGAATGGAAGAGAAGTGTCAATTCTTCTAAAAATAATATATAAATGACATCCAAACAGCATGAAAATGGGTATTTTTAATAGGTGAAATGATTTTAAAGTTCATATAGAAGAATAAATGTAAGAAAATTAAACCAAGGAAAAATTAAAGAAAAATAGAGAGGGGAGTAATTTATCTTTCCAGGTATTAAAATTTACTGTAAAACCTATTGTATAGTATCTGCATAGAAAGAGACAAATAGATGGTAGAACAAAGAATGGAGAACTCAGAAATAGATTCAAGTAAATATGGAAACCTAATATACAACAAGGATAGTATTTCGATTTATTTTTGAGTGAGTTGTATTAATATACATGGTTCTCCATCTGAGAAAAAAGTCATAGCTCTACCTCATACTATATTTTTTTTAGTAAAGATTACAGTTTTAAGAGTAAACATCAAACAATAAAAATATTGTAAGAAAATTAAGAGAGTAAATAGATAACTTTAGAATGTGAGCATCCTTTCTTTTCTTTTCTTTTTTTTTTTTTTTTGTGAGCATCCTTTCTAAGGAGACATTAGTCTCAATAAAAGCTACCATTACATCTCATCTGGATTAGAGCGATGACCTCTTAACTAGTCTGCTTGCATCCACTCAAGTTCCTCTGTAATACATTCCCCAAGTGGGGTGACCTTTAGATCTTTAGAAAACAAGAACTGGGGGTACCTGGCTGGCTCAGTTGGTAGAGCCTGCAACTCTTTATCTCGGGGTTGTGGGTTCGGGCCCCATACTGGGCGCAAAGATTACTTAAAAATAACATATTTTTTTATTAACATATAATGTACTATTTGTTTCAGGGGGTACAAGGTCTGTGATTCATCAGTCTTACACAATTCACAGCACTCACATAGCACATACCCTCCCCAATGTCCATCACCCAGCCACCTTATCCCTCCAAAATAACATATCCTAAAACAAAACAAAACAAAACCCAAAACTGTACAGCTGGATATGGTTGGATTTCCTGTAGTTATGTCCTCCTTTTCACCCTTAAACATTGTTTGTGCCTTTCTCTCTCTTTTTTTCTTTCCTTGAACCAACTTTTTTTATTGAATTTTTTTAAATTGTATTTTTATTTTCTTCTTCATTTATTTTTATCGTTGCTTTTTTATCCTTTAAAAAAAGGTTTTAGTGCTATATTTGGACACTTGGCTCGTATTTTTAAGCTTCTCTTCTTTTCCAATGTAAACATTTAAGACTATAAATTTCCCTTACAGTACCACTTAACCTGTTTTAATAGGCAGTATAGTCATTAAGTTACATTTCCATCATGATTTCTTTTTTACTCATGATTATTCATTTTGACATGTTTTTGTTGATTTCCAAACACATGGCATTTTTAAGATAGTTCTTACTAAAGTGTTATATAAATACCAAAAGTACAGAAATCATAAGTACACACCTCAATGAATTTCCACAAACTGAATTTACCCATGTACTCACTCTCAGAACAAGATAATGTTTTTAGTTCCAGATGCCCCCAGTATCTTCACTCCAAATCATCACCTTCCTTGAAGATAACTATTCTTACTTCTACTACCATCAATTTGTTTTGCAGATTTTCGTATTTTATATAAATAGAATCATATACTATGCTCTCTTTTGTATATAGTATCTTTCATTCTTCCACATAGTTGTTAGATTCATTCATTTTGTTGCATATATGAACAACTCTTGATGAACATTTAGGCTGTTTTCAGTGTTTGATTCTGATGAATAATGCTATTATTAACATGTGTAGGCATTTCTGTTGGGTATATACCTAGGAATGGAGCTGTGTATTATAGCTATGCCTACGTTCAACTTTACTATATACTCTCATACTACTAGAAATTAGATACTATTTTCCAATGCAATTATACCAAGATACATGACCACCAGTATAGAATAAAAGTTTTTTGTGCTCCCCATCATTGCTAACATTAGTTTTTCTAGTGCTAGGATTTGGAGAGTACAGAGTGGCTTCTTATTGTGTCTTAATGAGAACTAATGAGCTGAGCACCTCCTCCTATGTTTATTGGCAACTCAGAGATCATCTTTTATGAAGTACCTGTTCAAAGCTTTTGCCCATGTTTAAAAATTGAGATGTCTGTATTTCTCTCACTGACCTGAAGGAGTTTTTAGTAAAATGAGTATCAGTCCTTTGTTCAATATATGTATTAAAATTTTTTTCCGATATTATGTGACTTGCCTTTTCACTCTCTCAATGTTATGTTTTCATGATCAAATGTCTTTAGTGTTGATGAAGTCTAATTTGTGGTATTTGTAATACAACAGACAAAAGATGGATGTTTAGAATATATAAAGAATTTTTACCAGGCACCTCAGTGGCTCAGTCATTAGGCGTCTGCCTTCGGCTCAGGTCATGATCCCAGGGGCCTGGGATCAAGCCCCACATCGGGCTCCCTGCTCAGCGGGGAGCCTGCTTCCCCCTCTCTCTGCCTGCCTCTCTACCTACTTGTGATCTCTCTCTCTGTCAAATAAATAAAATCTTTAAAAAAAAAAATTTACAAATCAAAAGGGAAGAAATAAGTAATTAAGAATGGGCAAAAGACATGAACAGTTACTTCCATTTTATACCTGTCAGACTGACAAAAATTGGTGAGAATATGAAGCCATAAAACTAATACACTGGCAGTGGGGGGTGAAAATTAGAACAACAATTTTGTACTAAAATATGGTATTACCTTAAAAACTTGAAGATAATCCCCATCACCCAGGTTTTTTTCTCCCAGGTGTCTATCCTAGAGAAATTCATACACATACCTATACCCAGAAATTCTAGAGCAATACCATAAAATGGTAGAAATAACTAATGTCCATTGATGGTAAAATAAATAAATTATAGCACAGACACATAATGGAACAATATATAGTAGCAAAAATTAAAATAATATACATCAACTTGGATGAATTTCAAAATTATAATGTCAAGGATAAAAATTGATTCTCAGAAGTGTACATGCAGTTTGAAACTACAGAAATGTCAAAACCACACAAAGGTTGACAATATATTGTTTGGGGATACATATATATTCAGAAATATGATAATTAAATTATTATCACAGGTTACCCTTCATGGGAAGAATATAATTGGGAAGGTGTCCACAGTGGTCTTGAGAAGTTTTCGTAGTATTCTTGTTCTTTTTTTTTTTTTTAAGATTTTATTTATTTATTTGAGAGAGAGAGTGAGAGAGAAAGAACACAGGCTGGTGAAAGGGCAGAGGGAGAGGGACGAGCAGACTCCCCCACTGAGCAGGGAGCCCAACTCAGGACTCCATCCCAGGACCCTGGGACCATGACCCAAATTAAAGGCAGGTGATTAACTGACTAAGCCACCCAGGCACTCAAGTATTGTAGTTCTTTTTTTTTTTTTTTTAGATTTTATTTTTGTATTTGATAGAGAGAGAGAGAGAGCACAAGTAGACAGAGCAGCAGGCAGAGGGAGAGGGAGAAGGAGGCTCCCCGTTGAGCAGAGAGCGTGATGCGGGACTCCATCCCAGGATGCTGGGACCATGACCTGAGCTCAAGGCAGTCACTTCACCAACTGAGCCACCCAGGCATCCCCAAGTATTCTAGTTCTTAAGCAACATCACAGATACACAGGAATTTCATTCATTAATCTATTTTTATATTATATAAATGTTACATCTATTCTATGTAACACTATTTCATAATAAAAGGCTTGCTAATATAATGTAGCCATCAAAATGATATTTTTGGAAGAATTTGAAATATCATGAAAATTACCAACATCTCTATATATGCTTTTGTACGCATAGCATATCTCTGGAGGATATACAAGAATACGGCAACAATAGTTGTAATAGAAACTTATCTGGGAAGGTTCCATTTGCCTCTCTAGACTCACTGTTCACCTTCCATCCTGTGCTGTATCTCAGACTCTTCTTTTTTTAAAGATTTTATTTATTTATTTGACAGGGAGAAAGAGATCACAAGTAGGCAGAGAGGCAGGCAGAGGGAGAGGGGGAAGCAGGCTCCCTGCTGAGCAGAGAGCCCAATGCGGGGCTCAATCCCAGGACCCTGAGATCATGACCTGAGCCAAAGGCAGAGGCTTAACCCACTGTGCCACCCAGGCGCCCCTCTCAGGCTCTTTAAAGACTGAATCAACTGGTTGTCTTCCTCTATAACTTCCAGGTGAGTTCAACCAATTGGAGGCACCAGGAAAAAGGTGAGATTTAGGTATTTATTCCCCTAGCTCCCCCCACTGCCTGGTGGTTAGGATTGTCTATGTGTCCCTCTAAGAAAGGTCACAGCACCTGTTGCCTTGACCTCTGTATTAATCAGAGGTTTCCAGGGTGTGTGTGTGTATGAGGGAGAGAGAGAGAGAAAGAGAGAGAGAGAACGCATACAGTTTATTATAAGGAATTGGCTCATATGACTATGGAGAGTAAGTCCCATGATTTGCAGGATGAGTCAGCAAGCTGGAGAAGCTGGAAACCCAGAAAAGCTAATGTGTAGTTCTAGCCCGAGTCTGAAGACCTGAGAACCGGAAGAGCTGATGAGGCAAGTTCCAGTACAAAAGCCAGTAAGCTCATTACCCAAGAAGAATCAATGTTTTAGCCTGAAGTTGAGACCAGAAAAGACTGTTGTTACTTCACTGTACATTGTTTTCCTTAACCCATACTATTGTAAAGATTCCCTTAAGTAACCATTCTTCAATTATCCTATTTGAGTATATCATCTCTTTCCTGCTAAGCCCCTGCCTGATACACTTATTTTAAAATATTAGTAGCTATACTTAAAATTCCTAACACATAATAAATTTTGTGAGCTTATTGGGAAAAAAGCCTTTTCAAACACAATGCAATCATAGGCCAGCTGAGTGCTTCAGAAGGCCTTTGATACACAGCCCCTCTCTCTCCCCCTTGGCCTTTCAGTCTGAATTTCCAAGGGCAGAGGGGCCAGAGGAAACCTCAAATGTAATACCTTAATATCACTTACTGTCCACGGAATCTGGCCTGGGATCTTTGAACTATGCTTTGGCCTCATATCTCCTCCAGGACACAGCTGGCCACTGACAGGCAGTCCAACACAACGTTTAAAATTCAAAATGTGAAACACAGAATAATGAAGCCATCTGGTCCATATTATGTTGTCCAACAATTATAAGTAATGCGAGCTATAAATACAACAAGCAAAAGGAAGCAAACAAGAGACCATTAATCAATACAGGCAATTCGCACAAGATATGATGACTCAAGTGTATTTACACAAGCACAAAAAATTCTTTCTCAGGAGGATCTTTACAAATGGTGGACTAAAGCAGTTCTAGATTGAAAAATATTACTTGCAAATGCCCTTCAGTCATAAAACTTCTCTGAAGTAATAAAAATCTGCATGGTAATATCACATAGAAACCTTGCTGTTGACATTTAGTAATTCACAGAGTTATATATGAAAGGCCGGGACCAGGACCAGTTTCGGTTCAAAATCCAGAATAATTTCATGAGAGTTACATCATAAGGACACCTTAGTGGAGAGAACTTCAAGAAACTAGTAACATTCATCAGTAGCCCCACTTTTAAAACCTGTAGGAGCTTGAGTAGGAACATAAACAACCATAAAGAATGGTTTGGCTCTGGATCTATATAGTCTTGTCATCTTTCTATCCCATACTCACCTCCAGCTCAATATATCTGAAATTAAACAAATGCTCCTCCCTTCCCAATCTGGACCCTCTCTTATATCATAGGCTTCTAACATGAGCAACTGAATGGATAATAATGTAATCTGCTGAGAGAGAAAACACATTTAAACCACAGGCCTGATTTCTTAGAAGAGGGAGTGTGGTAGAATGATTTATTTATTCTCAATTCTTCATTCCTTCCCCTTCTCTACGAGGGCTTACGGTGGGCAGAGAATAAATCCCAGTCCTCAGTGATTTAGCTAATGGAATTGAAGCAGAGGCTTTAACTGGGCTCACAGAGTTTGGTTTGGCCTCTTTTGTACTTCTGCCATTGGCAATGAGAAGAACATGCCTTGAGTAGCCACTAGTGATGCACAGAGCAGACCAGAAGGCAACCCACGGCTAGAAGCCAAGTGCTGCAAAGCCACAACCACTTGCAGAGCCATGAGTAAGAAATAAGTGCTTGTTTTTGTAAGCCATTGAGATGGTGGGGGACGGGGGCGGGGGTTAGTTGTTATGCAGTATTATCACAGCAGAAACCTGACTAATACAGTCTTCTTCTCTCCTCTGGGAAGGCAAAATAATAAGAGTATACCATAGTCTATCTTTGGTAGTTTAGGTGCATGTACACACACACACACACACACACACACACACACACGTGTGCCTTTAATCCTGTGCTCGAATTTTCTTAAATACTACCACCTAACATAATATAGTTACTCCACATACAACCAAGAATGGACTGAACACCCAACCCCCTTCCCCATTAGGAAACAATTAAAAATTACAGCTAGTCTCCCCATCGAGCTGCCAAGTCAAGTTTCTCTTGGTGATGTTCGTGACTCAGGCAGGATGAGATGTGGCATCTCATGATCTTGCAGTCTGTGGCCTGAATGATACCCGATATACTACATGAGCAGAGATAGACCATAAATGTTTAATAAAAAGGCAAAAAGCAAAGCAACATCTCAAGCATGTACACAATCCTCCTGGACCATCTTTTGTAAATGTCCACTTGTCGATTCGCTTCTCTGGCAGTGAAAAGAGGTCCTTGATTAACTGAGGTTGTGCCCATTAGTGTTCCTTCACCCCATGTCTTCCAAAGCCCCACCTAAGAAAGGTGCTAAGAGGATTCCCTTGCTGAGCGCCGTACCATCTTAGCAGCCCACTTCCTGGGGTGGCGGGGGGCATGACAGACAGACCTTTGATATATCAGATCATTGGCCAGGCTGTCTGCTTTCTTGATGGAGTTCTGCACCAGCCTTGTTCTCTTCTTTCGGCTGGATCGTCTTGAACCAAAGCTTAGCTCTCTCAGAGCACCTCAAGAAAGGCAGCAAAGCAGCTCACCCTGGGAAACATTCAGCCATTTTACAGGTAGGTACACAGTCTCAGGAGGAAACAAATCATAGTCCGATCAACAGTTTTGCTGCCCTTTATTCTAGAAAAGACGGGGGCGGGGGGTGGTTGCCATCCACTACAACTCTATCAATTCCACGTTCTAGGGTCTGTTGCTTGCAAAATCCTTCTTCTAGGTGCTAAGTTTCTGACTTAGTTTAGGTTCTTTTGATTGCAAGCAAACAGAAACCAACGCTGGCGACAAGCACGAAGTGAGGGCATGCGCTGTGGAAGAATTCGTGGGCAGGACACTGAGGAAGCTCACACACTCAAGGGAACCTGAGCCATGCTATGCAAAGCAGAAACCAGGGCTCCAGCAACCAGAGTCCACGGACCATTTGTCCAGACCTGTGCAACCAACGAGATTACAGGGAGTGCCCAACCTAAATGTGTCTCCTTGAGCTAAAGGAGCGGTCACTTTTGGGGCTAATGAAAAAGTTCTAAAATGGATCGTGGTGACGCTTGCATGACATTGTGAATATACTAAAAACTAACAACTACTTTTTAAGTGGGTATATTTTATAGCATGCAAATTATATCTCAATAAAGCTATTATAAGTCCGGAAGTCAAAGAGAAAAAAAACCCCAAGATTAAAAAGAGACAATCCACAAAGGAGGAAACTGGAATGGTTACCATCACCAACAATCAGAGGAATGTCAAAACAACACTGAGATACCACTTTGCACCCATCGGATGGGCAAAAATCAAAAAAGTGAATAATAAATACTTGGCAAGTACGATGGGAACTGACGCGCTCCTCGGCCGCCGATGGAAATGTGGACAGGCTGCAACGGCCACTCTCCAAAAAAGCAACCTGGCCAGTTTGGGCAAAATTAAGTGTGCCTATTTCCTATGGCCTAGCAGTTCCACTCCTGGATATGTGTATTCCAGAAAAATTCACCTATAGTTCCATGAGGGTACATGTTCAGGAATATTCTGTGCGGCCTTGTTTGTGGCAACGGGAAGGTGGGTGCAACTCAGGAAATATGTAAATAAATGTAAGGATGCAGACGAAAGACTACTCTTCAGGAGCCCAAAGCAGTGAACTAAATGTGCCTACAGCAGCGGGGAGAGACTTCAAAAACACGGTGTTGAACAACAGCATGAAAATATAGAGTAAGCATTGTAGCACGATGCCATTTCTATAAATTAGACACGAATACATGCACCAAACAGCACTGTCTATGTCTCAGGGATTTATTATACCTTTTTAAGAAAATATTTGGGGTGGGATTTAAAAAAAAAAAATCAGGTGCCTTGGACTGGCCAAGGATAAAATAGGATTTCTTAAGTTAAATAAGGTATGGCAAAAGGGCTTAAAATGTTTTTGGCCACACATCTCCCTTGCATAATAAGGTCACTTATGGGTGTGTCTCTGGTTGAACAAAAGAGATGTCTTACCAAAAAAAAAAAAAAAAAGACATTTTCAGTTATGTAATGAGTATATGCCACCATATTTATCTACTTCTTCGCTGAAGAAAACATCTGGCGTGGACAAAAAATACATTACCTTGATTGGGTCGGGTGCATTTTCTCACATCTGTGGAATCCCACCAAGGGCAGTTTGGCCTTCATAATAAGCCTTGTTTCTAGGATGTAAATTCTAAGTAGCTTAACCCATGAAGTTAGTAGCTATCATGTTTAGTTACTTAGTAGTTATCACGGTTGCCTTCCTGAGTTTCTATGGGTGCTGTAAGAATGAAGTTGCAATGGAGGAATCAAAGAAAGCAAGATAAAACAAAATAAAATTACCTCAAGCATTTACCTGAGCTGTGCTGTATTTCCTTGCGATATTCTAGGTTATATATTATCTTTTCTCTGATGCTCTTTCTGCATTCTTTCTGCCTGAGTTGAATTGGGTTAAGCTGGCCTGTTTCTGCAAGACCCGCAAGATACCAAAAGCAAATAACTGCTATTCCAAAACTAGTCAAGCCATATTGTCTGGCTCCAGATTAAACACAGAGCAAACGGATGCAGAAAAACGCTACCAGACTCTGATTAAGAGGATGTTGTTATAGGGGAGGCTGCCTCCTATCTAATTCAGCTTAGTACTTTTCCAGGGAGACCTCCGCTGACCAGGCAGTTTCCTCTGACAATTCAGCTCCATTTTCTCCATGAAGGGGGCTTTGACTTTGGTGAGTCCCAGCTTTGCAAGGTACGAACCATAAGTTAAGGTTAGCCTTGCCCTCATATTCCCCTAATCACTAAGGACACAAGTCACATTATATATAAACTCTTACTAAGGATGTATTCTGGACACAAAGCTTCATATTTCTGTGCTCCCTGCCACAGAGTCTGGCATGCCAGAGAGAACCACTACTGAGCACTTAAAATGGGGTTAGTCCGAATCAAAACATGCTTTTGAGATCAACAGACTAGACGACGTGCTAAATTTAAAGCAAATGTCCAATAAACATTAAATCTCACTCCTAAATTAAGGAAAACATCATTTACATAGCCATTAGAAAGGCATCTTTAGGTAGCCACTTAAGGGATTTTCTGCTCCAATATTATGGTTTGCCTTTGTTAACTGACATTTTAAAACAACTTTGATTGGGTCATTAGCATTAGAGGCTCCCCATCTGCTACAGGCCATTATTCTCTTTGAGATTCGAAAAGAACTACACTAATATACAATTATTTATTAACAAGTCGGAAATGGCCAGGAATCAAGAGAGCTGTGGAAAGGGAGGCTAGTGCAATTTACGAATTTAATAAATTCCCATCTGCATAGCATTTCCCACTGTTCATTCAACAGCTGAAAGTCCCATTATTGCTATTATAGAATCCCTTCATAAAACATGTCACAGGTCCAGAAATCTACCCAGCTCGATTCCAGGTGGAAGTAAATCATTCTTATGCACGTCCACATGTGTGGGCAGCTTCTCTCGGTAACACAGGAAGCCTTGCCTCCGTGTCATCACCTCCCCAGTAAGATGCCATGACATTATTCTATCTCACCATTGAAGCACTCGAAAGAATCAGATGTTACTCGGCTATGAATCTCTTCCTAACTGCCCCTAACATCAGACTGAATTCTCTGAATACAGGACTCCAAGTCACTGTCTAGCACCGCCCTACTAGCAAAGTTGACTCAACAAAAAAAAAAGAAAAAGAAAGTTTAATTGGGGCATCTGGGTGACTCGGTCGGTTAAGCATCTGCCTTTGGCTCAGGTCATGATCCTGGAGACCTGAGATAGAGCCACATGTAGGGATCCTTGCTCAGCTGGGAGTCTGCTTCTCTCTCTGCCTGCCACACCCCCTGCTTGTGCTCTCTCTCTCTCTCTGACAAACAAATAAAATCTTTTTAAAAAATGTTTTAAAATAAAAAATAATAGTTCCATTTTCTTTTGTCCTAATGATGAGAAGGGCCAAATTTGCATTTGCTAATCACCAGTAGCTTCTACCTGAAATTTGCCAGGGGGTCTGCTGTTTTATAAACTATATTCATATCAAGGACAAAGTGTTTGAATCACTGTGTTGTACATGCGAAACTAATGTAATACCATGTAGCAACTATACTCATAATTTTTTTTAAAAGACAGAATGTAGAAGTACAACACTGGCAATTAGTAGATTTTACTGTCAATGTTATTCTCCTTTGAACGCAAAAAAATGCTCATTACTTGCAAATGTTCTTAAGGGGAATCTGAAAGGACCTGCCAAATAAATTTCCCCTACAACGGTCCTGGGTAGAGGGTGACAAATGCTAGAACAGCTAACCCAACTCATTCTTTTCTCTCTTTAAGAATGCTATGCAGCATCTGGAGAATCCTACAGAAGAGAGAAGGAAGTGATTTCTCAAAATCCAGAGGCAACGGTAGAACTAGAGCACCTGGGGAGCCACCAGAAAGAAATAGCAAGCCACATACACGACTGACCTATACTGCTTTCAGCTTGTTGGGGAGCAAGGAGTCCTGTCCCTTCCAAGGTCCTTCTGGCTGGACTGAGAATCATATTGACATGAGACAGATTAATAGAAGAAAATCAAATTCAACAGGCATACCTATGGGGACTCCACATAGACATGGAAATTCCAAAGACAGCCAGGCAAAATGAGGTCTGTATGTCAGTCTGAACCAAGGAGAGGGGGGGTAGGTGTCTGGGAATTCAGAGGAAATGAATGCAGTTCACAGGGTGATAAGAAGAGCAGAGGTTTGGTAATTAGACATTTGCCCTACCATACACATGGGTCACCCTGATAAAATTTATCTCTGTTAATAACCCTTTTTCTGGAAAAGACCCCCCAATTTAGATTCTTCTGTGTGGTTAAGGGAGGGACAAATATTTCTCATGAGCCTGCAGGGTCTTAAGTGCCTTCAGCTCAAAATAATCCACATGCCACAATGGTACATTGGGGTGGGGGTGGGGGGTCTGTCCTAAGCCCTTTCACATCTCAAACACAAACATACGCATAACCCAACGTGACATGCATTGAGATATTAATATATATACTTGTGCTCTGTGACATATACCCAGGGATTCTGCCATGAGCAAGTGGTACATCTGTACATCCTCTTCATAGAGAATCTAGAGCTGTGCTGTATAATTACTATAATATTTAGTATAATGTAACATTATACTACTAAAGTTAATATGTGTAATATTATACTACTATACAATGTCACCTGTTTCTTCCTACTTTTTAATATGGCCACCAGAAATTTTCAAATAATACATGTGGCTCAGGTTTTATTTTATTTTATTTTATTTTATTTTACGCTTTACTTTTTGGATAACATTGGTCTAGAGAGCAGCTGGGGTTAGAGCAGGGAAGAGAAAAAAAGATCACGGAGCTCTTCTAAAGTCTGGGGTGGGAAGCTGGGTTTCTCACCACCAAAGCCTCTCTGCCTGTTAGTGAGAATACAGAGAGCCCTCACAATGAACTCATCATTTTCAAGATGCTCCAAATCTGGGCAGTGTTATTTCAGGAAGCAGGCTCACTATGTTTCGAGTGCATCCTTGGGAAATGTTTGGAGCAGCCAATGACTGGTCCTGCCAGTGTTTCTAACACAAAGATGCATCCACTCGACTCCTACTCATCCTTCAGGATTCGGTTCAAGCACCATCTTGGGCCCTCCCCCAACTAGACCACATTCTGCAGGTCTTCCGTATCCTCTGCTGCATTGAGGGCTGGGCCCACAGTGTGTGCACAATATCCGTCACAAGCTGAACCAGGTACTGAGCTTTCCCCTGTACATTTTTTCTTAGTATTCCATAATTATTCTTTCGCACTAAAGAGAGAAATATAACTTCATCTGAAATAAGAATGCTGCTTAAACATTATGGTAAAACAATCACCTTTGCCTGATATGCAGCAGGAAGGACCCAGAACAATTTGATAAAATGGCCTCCAGGGAAGGGAACAAGGTAGCTGAAGATAGAAGTTGAAGAGAGACTTTTCTGTAGTCTTTCAATGTGGAATCTCATATCAGGAATTCTTTTAGAACCTTTTAAAGAGCATGTCTACATAGAAAAAAGATTTCAAAAAAAGATTTTGAAAACTGAGACCCATCAGAGACTTGTAAAGTTTTCTGGCAGTGCTCCTTTTGGGTAACAGTCAACAAACTTATTCTTCGAACCACCAGGGAGTAAATGTTTTAGGCTTTGTTGGTCTCCAACAACTAGTCAGCTCTGCCCTTGTAGCAGGAAAGTAGCCATAGACAAAAGCAAAAAAAAAAAACAAAAACAAAAACACAAAAACAAAAAACAACAACAATAACCAAAAATGTGTGCAGCGTGCCAATGAAACTTCACTGATAAAACTAGGTGGGATTTAGCCTATGGCTCTAGTTTGCCACCCCCTCTGCTTTAGATATTGCCTCCTTCAAACAATAAAGTGCAATCATGCTTTTTACTTCTTCATTCTTAAACAGGTTAAAACAGATCTCCCTTCAACCCCAGTTAAACAGTTATGCTTAGGAAGCTTGGAACAAAGGAAAGATAATGGAAAGCAAAAGAAAAACAACATCGAGTTTATGGGATAAAACCATGGAGTTGTGATATTCACTCAGAAAAGCAAAAGTTTTGGGTGGCTCTGTCAGTTAAGCATCCTACTCTTGGTTTCTGCTCAGGTCATGATCTCAGGGTCTTGTGATTGAGCCCCGAGTTGGGCCCTATGCTCAGCAGGGAGCCTGCTTCTTTCCCTCTCCTCGATCGTGCTCTTTCTCTCTTATAAAGAAATAAACCTAAAAGAAAAAAATGTGTTTCAAAAGCCATGAAAAACTCTCATCCTGCCTCAGCAATCAGACAACAAAAAGAAATAAAAGGCATCTGAATTGGCAAAGAAGAAGTCAAACTCTCACTCATTGCAGATGATATGATACTTCATGTGAAAAACCCAAAAGACTCCACCCCAAAACTGCTAGGACTCATACAGGAATTCAGTAAAGTGGCAGGATACAAAATCAATGCACAGAAATCAGTTGCATTGCTATACTCCAACAGCAAGACAGAAGAAAGAGAAATTAAGGAGTCGATCCCATTTACAATTGCACTCAAAACCATAAGATACCTAGGAATAAAGCTAACCAAAGAGACAAAGAATCTGTACTCACAGATAACTATAGAATACCATGAGAACTATAGAATACTCATGAAAGAAATTGAGGAACACACAAAGAAATGGAAAAACATTCCATGATCATGGATTGGAAGAACAAATATTGCGAAAATGTCTATGCTACCTAGAGCAATCTACACATTTAATGCAATCCCTATCAAAATACCATCAACTTTTTTCACAGAAATGGAACAAAAAATCCTAAATTTTGTATGGAACCAGAAAAGACCCCAAATAGCCAGAGGAATGTTGAAAAAGAAAAGCAAAGCTGGTGACATCACAATTCCAGACTACAAGCTCTATTACAAAGCGGTAATCATCAAGACAGTATGGTACTGGCACAAAAACAGACACATAGATCAATGGAACAGAATAGAGAGCCCAGAAATGGACCCTCAACTCTATGGTCAACTAATCTTCGACAAAGCAGGAAAGAATGTCCAATAGAAAAAAGACAGTCTCTTCAACAAATGGTGTTGGGAAAATTGGATAGCCACATGCAGTAGAATGAAACTGGACCGTTTCCTTACACCACACACAAAAATACACTCAAAATGGATGAAAGACCTAAACGTGAGACAGAAATCCATCAAAATCCTTGAGGATAACTCAGGCAGCAACCTCTTGAACCTCAGCCACAGCAACTTCTTCCTAGAAACATCACCAAAGGCAAGGGAAGCAAGGGCAAAAATGAACTATTGGGACTTCATCAAGATCAAAAGCTTTTGCACAGCAAAGGAAACAGTCAACAAAACCAAAAGACAACTGACAGAATGGGAGAAGATATTCGCAAATGACATATCAGATAAAGGGCTAGTATCCAAAATCTATAAAGAACTTCTCAAACTCAACACCCAAAAAACAAAAAATCCAATCAAGAAATGGGCAGAAGACATGAACAGACATTTCTGCAAAGAAGACATCCAAATGGCCAACAGACACATGAAAAAGTGCTCAACATCACTCGGCATCAGGGAAAT